>VTPC01091121.1:91823-114746 GCA_011009095.1 Ignelater luminosus | reverse complement strand
TTTTTTATTTTATGGCCACGGCTCTTACATATTCATTTTCGTTTTTCTTTTTTATCAAAGAATGTATTCATTATACAGTGTGTCCAGGCTAAGGATGCACAGCATAGGGATCTTGGAAACGTAAAAGTACAGGATCGGTTAAATGGGATGAAAGTTGGCTATTTATAGGACCGTTTTGTTGGCGTTTGCAAAATCTAGACATCTTGGATAGTTTCAGAGATATTTAAAAAGTAGATTTTTCGATTTTTTATTATTATTTCTTTCCTTTATTTGAAGAGATCGGAAAACTAAAACCGCTTTTCCATTGCCACCTTTTGTTCTTTATTAAAATACGCTAACAAAATTCCTGTACAACGTTTCGGTTTGGAGTAACCATCATCAACCTCGTTTTTTTAAAGAGGCGGAAAAACAATTGAAAATTGTTTTGGATAGCTCTTGTTGTCACAATTCTAATGATGTAAACATGATAGGGTTATTTTGGTTTTGATTTTTTTGTGTTGAACGCTGCTGTGGCTAACTGTAATAATTGCTGTTCATTTTCAAAATTTTGGTTGAGCACATGATTCTTGAAATAACTCCAGGGGAAAGAAATCTAATGGTGTTAGATCAGGTGATCATGCAGGCCGGGATACTGTAGAATGCTTTAATTTATAGCATAAGAAATCAAAATAACCCTATCATGTTTCCATCATTAGAATCGTGACAACAAGAGCTATCCAAAACAATTTTCAATTGTTTTTCCGTCTATTTAAAAAAACGAGGTTGATAATGTTTACTCAAAACCGAAACGTTGTACAGGAATTTTATTAGCGTATTTTAATAGAGAACAAAAAGTGGCAATGGAAAAGTGGTTTTAGTTTTCCGATATCTCTTTAAGTAAATAAAAGAAAAAAATAATAACGAAAATCGAAAATCTATTTTTTTTAAATATCTCTGAAACTATCCAAGGTATCTAAATTTTGCAAACGCCAACAAAAAGGGCCTATAAATAGCCAACTTTCATCCCTTTAACCAATGCTGTATCTCTTACCGTTTCCAAAATCCCCATCATTATCTTGGAGACACTGTATATATACGATATTATTTGTTTCGGTAAAGTTTACTAATAGTAGGTTTCCTTTTTTTTTTTGTTCGATTTTGTGCATTTCCATGCTGTTTTCTGCTTCTTCTTGTTTCTTGCCAATTTTAGCATTAAAGTCACCCATCGCAATGGTATAGTTTGTTGGATGTTGTTGTAGGCATTTTGTAAGATTCTCATAAAATTCTTCCATATGTTCTTCCTCTGCTTCACTGGTATGTGCATAGATCTATATAATTCTGAGCTTTTTCTTTGTATTTAGTTTCATTGTTATGTATGCTATCCTATCTGATATGCCTTCGTATGTTTCTATGTTACTTGCACGATTTCTATGTATTAGGAATCCTATACCACTTGATCTTTTCTCCTCATGGCTTTTACAGCACAGCATATGTCCAGATTTGAGTTTTGACAATTCTTCTCCTCTTCTCTTGGCTTCGCTTAGATCAACTATTTAGTTTTTATATACACAAGTAAATACTTTAGCAACTATATAATTAGTATACTGACAGTTTACGACAATTGCTTCTTATTATTTTTTAGTTTTCCTCTTTTGCGTTATTTCTAGTATATAAAAAGCTTGTGTACCTTTTCAGTTATATTGGCACCATTAATTTCTTTTCCCCTCGGGTCATTTTAAAACTTTAAATATTTCATATACCAATTTAACTTTTTTCTTATAGAAAAAGTTTTTCAAATTAGAGTTTCAGGCTACCTTCAATTCCCGAAAATACAATTATATTAGCCATAAATTGCTTATGTACACAAAATTAAATTTTAAATTATAATTACAAAATTATGGAAACCTGTATCAAAATGCTTGTTATTTTTCACTTTACTGCCCTTAATGAAATCCTGAAGGCTTTCTTAACTAAATTCTAAAACAATCTTTTTTGCTTTAGGAAGTTTCTGAAGTTGAAAATATTCCGTATTTGTTAATTCTTGTGGCAATTTTATATGTATATAATAGAATAACAATAATAAATTAGCAAAATTGAAACGTGAGACTTCCTTTTATCTCGACGTTTTAAAATTCACTGTTAATCGTAAAAACCTTTTTTTATTTAATATTCTGTAAATAATATTAACATGAAAATTTTCATATAAAGCAAAAATGCTAATTTTCATTTGGTGGAAACGTTATAATTTTTTTTCTGTAAAGATAAAAAGAGGTCGGCGAAATTATGTACATATACATGTCTGTGTAGACTTTTTGTTATTTGATTTAGTTAGTTTCGTGTTGATACGTTCTCATTTAATTATGGAACACAGAAAAAATTCACTAGTATCCATAAACCTTTTAACCTTTTCCCGTTTAAATAGTAAGCAAGAAAAAAAAATAGTAGTAGAAAAAACTTTTTCTAACTTTTTCACTTTTTAACCCTACTTTAAGAATCACCATAATTTCCATACCTTCACCCCGAACATCATTAATCTTAGTCGCCTGTCCAACCTAGTTGAAAAAAAAACGAGAAATCCTATTTTTACAGAAATTTTTCTGTTTTCGGTTTTTTATTACAAGTTTTGATCTATGTGTTAAGAAAGAAATTTAAAACTTTAATTTTTGATAAGCTTGATTTAAATTTAACTTTCCTTCATTTCGCTTTGTAATTTAACGGGAATGGTACATTTTTCTTTTTTCTCAAATTCAAAAGTGACCTTCCAATTTAAATGAACATGAAACTCACATAGTTACAAAAGGAAATCGAATGAATCATTGCGAGAAAAAAATGTTTTTTATCATCTTTGCTTTCTTTGTTATCTAAAATAAAGCGCGCCACTAAATTTGGCATTTAATTATGAATTCTAAAAAAATCGCCTTTTCTTTTTTCTCTCCCTTTTGAGGAATAGAAAGCAATTATAAAAATAGGACAATGACAACCTTGAAATATTTAAAGCTTGCCCTTAAAACTGCTTTCATAATAAATTAGGGCAATCGATAAGGAAAACCGTATACATACAACCACTTCATACGTAAGGTATATTCCGTATTTGAACGTTGGTCGTTAATTTCTCTTCCTGAAATTTGTTAAAGTCGTGTAGAAAAATGGATTCAGATAAAAAGCAAACAACCAAGAAATGTACTGTAGGTAGTAAGTAAACTTATTGGGTTACTATACTCTAAAAGTAATATAAGGGTTTCATGTAGGTAGTATATCAGTTGGCGACAGGGTACTTTTTCAGTCTGCTACTATATCGTTGCAAATGGAAAATTCAAGTGAAACTATCGGTTTTATTGATGACCCTAGACAGAAATTGACAAATTTTTATATTACTGAATGGACAGAGGGCTTTAACTTGACATCAAATAAACATTCTAAATTGATATAGGAAGAGAGTTTTATCTTTGATTTATACGGACAGAATATTATTAAAAGGTGTGTTTTTATCGAATTATTTTTACATTAAAAACAATGTTTGCAAAATAACGTGTGTTACTTGTTGAGCTTTTATTTCTATTGTTGCACACAAAGCATCTAAGATAATATTGAAATTTACATTTTTAATCTGCTGTAAAACCAGTTCTTAACTAAAAATTTTTGTATATTTTATAAATCCGAGCAGTTTGTTATCACGTATAATCTAGAATTCTAGATTCATATCGTGTTCTAGAATATTACAGTGATTAAAGCATTCTTGGGTGGACTTGGATTTGAAAAGCTTCTAGCCGATTTATAATGACTATTCTAAGAGTCTAAATATGGACATATCGAGAAGTTGATTAGATGTAACATTCTCCGTTTGAGTTTTAGAGCAATGAAATTACTTAAGTTGTAAATTAATTGACTTTTGGGGTAACAACGTATAGACAAACACAGAAGTCATCTATTTGATTTATTTGAATAGGCCTCTTTGACCTGAGTATGATCAAAGTTTATTGACCGACTGACCCATGCATTCATGGCCTTTGAAATCTCTGTACTTTATGTATATCTGAACAGATTTCATCCCAGGTCTTTCATGATAAGTTAAAAATTTAATGAACCTTGACTTTAATTGATTTGTCCTGGTAACCTCTATTGTTCTATTTCAGCTCTTCTAGTTTTCATTTTTGCGTTATATCCAATTTATTATTCGCAATAGAAAATGTCATCACTTGCAAACACTACATCACAATAAATTTACTTCTAAGTGATAGGCCAACACTAGTCTTTTATTTTTGCTTCAATTGTAATTTTTAATTTTAAAACTGTACATTTTTCTGTATAAAAAATGTTGGGTTCGAAACTCACTAACCCTTTTATTTTTTCTCAACTTTCTAGATGTTTGTAAAATATTTAAAACTAATTGTTCAATTAATTTTGAATCTCCCGGTTTTTATTATGGTTTTTCTTGTTGATTGTTTCCTTGAAATTGAAACCAAAGCGTTAGATAGAATACAAATCTCCCCAACAAAATTAGAGTTTATTTGTAATTGTGACGTTGCGTCTCTGGTTTCAATTTCAAGGAAACAATCAACACAAACAAATAATTGATTTTGAAAGATTATCGTGTAGTAGCTAAGATTCCTATTTATCTCTCAGTTATCTTTTCCATCACCAAACGTTTATTTATTTTATTTATTTATTGAAAAAATACGTTTTGAATTTCATAGGATACGGAAACAAGATTTACCTTTGATCTTTCGTTATTTACATTAGTAGCAAGCTACGATGCTTCTGCATTTGCCTTAAACTAAGCAACTCTCAAATCACTAACGTATTGAAAAGAACAGAATATCAGAAGGCAAACACTTCCCTTAAGTAGGCATTTAAGTTTTTTCATATTTTTAAATAGTTTAAATATTTTAATAACAATAATAAATTATAATTAAAGTTTGCGCCAATTTTCAGTAACTATTCAATAACATTTCAATTCTTTTAAAATAAAAATTGGAGTTGCCGAAATATTGACCCTACTCCTGTATTTTCCTTATGAAAATAACACGTACCCTCATTATATCGGATTACTTTTGATCCCAATCGCTTTGAATATTATATTTTAATCCCATTCTTTTGATTATCTTCATTGTATTATGGAGATTAATGACTACAAAAACTTTTGTGATATTCAATGTATTCAATAATGTTGCAAAAACGACGGATCTCTAACATATTTCATAAAGAATACCGTGGCCTATAGATACCAGTCAAACAGGACTCTTTAAGTAACGACAACTTACGTAAAATCTAAAATCTTTCTAAAACCGTAAATAAAGCAAAAGCACGTGTTGTTTCTAACAATTCCACCCTTAATGCATCTTGTACTTGTTCATACACAATTTTGCTTTTCTCTTCAACTAGTTCGCTTGATCTAAAGCGCGTACAGCTACTACATCCACGTTAGTTTGTCGTTATTATTTCAAAGCTCAACAAAGCAAGTTACCGAACACCTTCAAAAACTTTAGAATCTTAAGACCCTGCTCGGCATTTATTTCCCAACTAGGTAAGCTTCTTTACACCAAGTTTCTACAAATGCTAATCTTGCACTTGATGCTGCAAGTAAATTCATTTTGTTGTCCACTGTCCTTAACAAAAGGTTAGTTTTTGCAATTAAGGTGCAATTAAAGAAAAATCAATACGTGAACTTTACATTAATGAAACATAAATCTTGTAAAATAGCACGTACACTGTCACAATGATGCCGTAATAAGTCTCCCGCAATAATTATGTTAACCAAATAAAATAAGTGTGAATTATATTTCAAATTTTAAAGAACTCGAGTCCCACATCACCGAATACAAAGAGGCCTAAAGTCTCAAACCAAAAGACAGAACACCAAATTCTGACATGAAAAAAACCCTTATCTGACATTTCAACTCTACTTACCAAAATTCAAAGAATAGGTAAATTGTTAAACAGCATTGAAAGATATGCGACCAAGCTAACAGTGGGGAGGTTTCGTATAATAATACAATGGGAAAATTTTTGTCATTGATATCCAATATTTAAGCTTGATGATCAGTATTACCATAAACGCCTCATTATGTTCAGAGATGGCATATAATGGTCCTCACTTTAAAAATTCAAAAGTATACCATCAATCGATCAGAATACAGGATCACAATCATTCTGCATTGTACACTCAGTTTCATATGAAATGCGCCACCTATTAAGAATAAGGTTTGAAACTTTGCTAAAATAATCTTTTATTATTGCGTATGAAATGATCAGGTTTTCATAAAAAGATTAACAATTACAAGGAAGCAATAACAACAACGAAAACAAAATTAATAATGTGTAACATCGCCATGAACAGCAATGCAAGCATTTACTCGTCGTGGCATGCTTTCTATCAAGTGGTCTATGCTCTCTCATCTCAAGTTGGTGTCTTAACTCGTCTAAGTTATTGGGAGCTCTTGGCAATAATCTTAATCGCCGACCCATCATGTCCCAAAGTTGTTCAGATGTGCAGGCCAGGGCAACATTTGCAATTGTGCTTAGTGGAGGTACCTTCTGGTAATGTTTGTAGTGTGTGGACGTGCGTTATCCTGTTGGAAAATAACCGTTTGGCAACGTCTGCGTGAATGGTACTAACACCGGTTCCAGGACATTATGAATATAGCAATGAGCATTGATAGTGCCTGGGATGAACACAAGAGGTGATCTTCCAAAACAAATCGCACCCCAAACCATTACTCCAGGTGTTAAAGCTGTATGGAGTCTTTCAGCAAATTCTAGATTTTGTCTTTTTCCTCGATGTCGACGTACCCTCCTACGGCCGTCATTTGCCCACAAACAAAATCTTGATTCGTCACCGAAGACAATATTGTTCCATTGCTGATTCCAATGCTGTCGCTGTTGACACCAAGCAAGCCTAACAGCTTTTTGAGGTGCAGTTAAAGGGAGCCGTTGGAATGGACGGTAAGGTCGCAGTCCAAAAGAAGAAATTCTTTTGTAGATTGTTGCCATTGACACGCGGCGGTGAAGAGCTCGCATCCAGTCTACAGCGACAGACCTTGTTGTTTGAAAGCGGTCTCTTGCAGCCATTCTTCGAAGAAGTCGATCTTCGCAAACATTGCTGCTATGTGGAGCTCTACCAGCTGGACGATGTCGCTTAATGCCTTCTTCTGACCAAGCTGACCATATTCGTGCAACTGTAGTGTGGTCCCGATTTACCCTTCTACCAATTTCACGAACAGAAAGTCCAGCTTTTTTCATGCCGATAATTCGACCTCTATGAAAGTCGGAAATATGGTTAAAATTTCTACGTTGTCTCACTGGAGGCATTTTAAAACATTAATTCTGTCACAAACTCTCGAAACAACTAATTATGTTTACTAAATATTTTTGTTTCTAAGCAACAGGTTATTAAAGTTGACGAACACCACAACCACTTGATTTCTTAAATGGAAATAGTGATCATTTCATACGCAATAATAAAAGATTATTTTAGCAGCGTTTCAAACATGTAGCCTTATGTTTAATAAGTGGTGCATTTCATATGAAACTGAGTGTATTTTAAATTAGTGTCACTTATTAACCAATTAAATTCTATTGGTATGTCGATCTACGTTTTGATTGGTTATTGGTACGTTTTAAAATCTTAAACTTTGTTTTGCGATTAGTGTTGTATAAAATTGAATTTTCTGAAATTTCATTCACTAAGCATTTTACAATAACTTGCAAAAATTAAAACAAGCCAATTATGGAATTTCTCCATTGCCGACAATGGATAGGAAACATAATAACATTGTAGAGACTCCTAACAACAATGGCAGATTTAGAAATCCAAATGTGAAGTTGTGTTTTTCTCGGTTACAAGAGATTATTAGAATACAAATTTACAAGACAATTTCTTTTAGCAACAACTTTTTTAACTTTGTGCTGTTTCAAAATTGAATATTCTTGTCAGGATTTCTTTGCTTACTTAGATACTGTCTAACATGATTTAGGAGACGTGTTTCAAACTTGAATGTTTCATCATTGGTATAATGTTTACTAACCGTTCTTGCTGGTATAGATTTAGCGGCCTTCTCTTCGGAGTTCAGACCCACTTAAATATTTCAAAATCCTTTTTTTCAGGTGCACCTTTAAGAAAAAAAGCGTTAGTACGTCTTGAATTGTATACCGGGTGATCAAAGTCATAGATATGGATTTACAATTTCTGTATTTGTAAACAAATTTTAGTGAAATTTGCAATACACATTTTAGTTAATAAATGCAATAATCCAAAATGTTAAACGCGTTAACATCGCTTTTGGTTTTAACGGAAATGATATCAAATCAACTCTCTTATTTTAAATGGGACACGCGGCATATCTTTACATGTTTGGATTTTACGTAAAATTACACACTAGTTTTCATTTGTTTGCCTTTCATTCTGTTGTTTCAGGTAATACGATTTCTAATTTTCCTATTAGTTGACAATTGTTTTTAAGATTCTTTGTAACGGGAAAAACTTAAAAAAGGCCTAATTCTCGTATAAGCCAGAAATCGGAAGATGTTCAATTTCGTAGCTCGAAGTCGAAGACTGGTCATGGGCCAGAAATAATAAATGACCATCGGCCAACCCACGCACCTTCTCGTAGGCTAACACCCTGTATATGGACTCCCTTCCAAATCACATCCTGTATATAGGCTTCACTCAAAATATCGCCCTGTATATAAAAACATAAAATCTTGTGCTAAGGTCAAACTGTATTGTCTTTACTTACCAGGGAACCTACATTGGCTCCATCACTTGACATAAAATAAACGTTTTAAATCTCCACCCTCTCTCTCGTTTCTCAAAACAAAAAATAATTCCTTACCCACAAAATCAAATAATGTCTTCGCTACTAGAAGTCAGGACTCCATCGATACATACACATGAGTTTATTTTTATACTTTGGAATAATAAACATTTATTAATAAAAGATCAAAATGATGTAATTAATTAGAGAAATTAGTACCTTACGGCCATCAAATAAAAAAAATTACATTATTACATAAAATTGGATATGAAGTACCCGTCTAACAAATGCGTTTAAAAATCTTTAAAACAACACAAAAGAATCAAAAGATTATTTTAAAATTTAAACAACCTATTATAGCCCTAAATTTTCCCGAAAAGGTTACAGTATAAAAATACTTTACCTATCATTTAAAGGAATTCATCATTTTACGATAAATACTCAAAACACTTAAACAAGACAATAAAAATACAAACAAATATGTAACATAAAAACATTTATCTTACACTAGCCAGGAGAATCCTTGAATTCCAGCAACATTTTACAGTTGACGGTAATTAAATCCATAAAATTATCAAAAAACGAGAAGGCGTGATTACATTCACAATAAATTTTAGAAACATAAATTTCCACAAAACACAAAAATTTAATTCCAACGGAGAAAATACCATTTTTCTATCAGGCACTAATGACGATACGATGATTTCACCAAGCAGAGAATACAACGGAGATGCTGAAGTCTTGGTCAAAAGAAAATTCCATAACCTGGCTCTTAAACAATACGATCCCATTTATTGGACGGCAACTAATTGCAAAATTCCTTACTTAGGAATAATTCTTTCTACTCATGAATTTAGAAATTCAGATCTGACAAGCATGTCGTTATTGTTCTTCAGAACCCACTCCCGAAGAACACTATAAAGATCACGAAGAGTACTTAAAAATTAAATTCACGGTACGACTTGGTTTTTAACAGGCGGGACAACAGAAAGACCGGTACCGTGCTCTCATGGGCCAAGACCGGGCGTTGGCGACCAAAGCTTTAAACATGTGCGGAGTCGACCGCTCCACTTCACGTTTGAAATAACGAATCTTTTCCTACACATAAATGATTCAAATTAATCAACGGCGGAAGCCGGGTCTACGCTGCATTGTCAAAATGAACATGGACAGACATATACACCGTGGAAAATTACAGACTCCTATTTGGTGAGCATCAATCAGCTTTTCTTCTGAACGTAGCACGTTTTCGAAAACTATTGAAAAAGTTATTAAAAAACGATTAATTACATTTTCAGAGAGAAACCAAATTTTGTCTATAAATCAATACGGTTTTCGTGAGGGTATGTCCACACAAAATGCAATAACAAATTTAGCTACAGAAATCTACAAAAGTTTAGATTTAGGTAACCCAAGTGCTTGAGTTTTTCTAGATTTGGCGAAAGCGTTTGATACAGTGAGCCATGAGAAATTACTGCTAAAACTGGAATCCTATGGAATTCGAGGAGTGGCACAAAATTTATTTAAGAGCTATTTAAGTAAAAGAACACAAAAAGTACGAATAAACGCGACACTGTGTAGTGCAAAAGAAATCACTTATGGTGTACCTCAAGGGAGTGTATTAGGTCCAATATTATTTATACTATATATCAATGACTTATTAAAAACTTCCGAAAGTTACAAAGTTACATCATACGCTGATAATACAGTATTATATTTTACTGGTAGTACTTGGACAGAAGTATATAATAAAATAAGTATAGGAGTTGAAGCCGTAATAAAATGGTTAGATTGGAATTTGCTTTCGTTGAATCTAGAGAAAACCCAGGTATTACCATTTGTTTCATATAAAAATAACTTACCTCCATTTCAAGCCATTAAGATACGAAATTCAAACTATGAAATTAAAGTAGTAAATAATGTACCATAGCTAGGAATTATAATAGATGCTCACTTGAGATGGGATTTGCATGTATGTCGAGTGGTTAGTAAACTTAGAAAGTTGTTTTATATTTTTAAGCAAGTAAAGTATTTTTTGGACGACGCACAGTTAAAAGTAGTTTATTATGTATTGGCGCAGTCCTTACTGCAATATGGTATTGCAGGGTGGGGTGGAGCATTTAAGCATCACTTAAAACCTTTAATGACTATCCAAAATGCTCTATTAAAAATTATTTTTAGTAAAGCTAACTTATATCCTACTGAATTATTGTATAAGGAAATTAATATTTGTAATTTACGTCAACTATACATTTTGAATGCCTTGTGTATTTTTCATAAAGCCCAACAAAAAAATTTTGTTAATCATTCGATTGCTACCAGAAGTTCTACAAACAAATACGTTTCAACCATCTCTCCGGCAAAGACCATTGGGACAAGATATTTTGATTTTCTTGCTCCCAGATTTTACAACCTGCTGCCTCGGCATTTTCTAAATATAAAAAACATAAAAACTTTTAAAAGAAAAACGAAGATGTACTTAATGCAAACCAATATTTATGTGTTCTTGGTATGGCTAGAATAACTTTGTTTGTCACAAAAAGATAAAATGTAAAAATAAAATTTTTTTTCTTTTCTTTTGTTAATGACTCCACTACGGGTTAATTTCTTAGGTTAATTTAAGTTTAAGTAGACTTAAACAGCAACGACGCACAAGCTATGCTTAGGTAGATTGCTGTTTCTATGTCAAACATTTAATATTTCTATTTCTATATTACCGTAAACATATACTATTCTTTAATTTTAGTGAACTAATTAAAATGTAACTGTGTTTGTTTTCTATTTTTCTTTAATAAATAAATAAATAAATAAATAAATAAATAAATAAATAAATAAATAAAAATGCTGAAGCATAAACAAAATTTCTGCGAACTGATAAACTATAAAAATGTTTAGGCGTCTATGAAACAATTCTATATTGAAATAAAGCACGTAAAAACTAATAATTTGAAACTCGACAGACCGAAAACAAAATACTTCTTGACAATATAAATAAGTTAACCAACGTTTCAAGATAAAATAAAATAAGTAATTAATTTGTACGGAATGCAAATGCTCAAATGAGATTTAAAGCATGTTATAAAATAACATTACACATTTGCTCCAATAAAAGTACAAAAAAAGTACCTAAATCAGTTAAATCAGTAGAAAATTCTTTATTCAATAGCTTACTTGAACCAAAAAAGTATTATTTAAAAGAATGAGGTTATGAGTCTTTGATAGTTGTTTGTCTTTAGTTTTTGATGTAGAATCCAAATCTGGCATAAAGTTATATGTGTATATAAACATCTAGATACGTCCTCTAGAACCTGATCTGCGCGTGTGTTGCATACAATACTCTTTAGTAAAAGCTTTTTACATTTTTGTTAAAGTTAAATTAATAAACTATCTTCTTAGCACATGCTCCCCAAAATCGTTACTTTGAGACTGTGAACAATTCGCAAAATACTATTCTAGCGCCCTAGGCCTTTAAGTTCCCATAGCGACACGTTAGCAGATTATTTGTGTTTACAATTGAGTCTGTTTTGTTCATAAACAAACTAGTTTTCATAGATACATCATCACATACATGGTAATGCCTATTACAGAATCTTGCTTTAAAGTAATTTCTTGGTTAAAAATAATTTCTTACTTAAGGATGAATTGTAGGTACAATCGGAAACAAAAGTATAAAAAATTATATATCTTTTAAAATACGGTATTTAAATGAAAAATTTTTTTCACGTTTTTGATTTTAATAACAAATTTTTAAAAAAATAGAAATTTGTTTGACTTTAAGTAATTTTTAAATAAAATTTTTAATATTTGTAAGAATTACAAAATAACTTTTGTCCGTGACTGTACCCTGAAATTCACTTTAAAAAGAAAAAATACATAAATTTCTTATATCAAAATTCGAAGAGAGATATATATCCCAAGAAATGATAAATTTGATTTTAATAATATTAATTAAATAAAGTAAGTTATTATTATTATCCAGTGAAACGTGACAACACCGCGATATTTTAATAGTTGGTAGTTTTAATTTTCTCCATTTCAAAGCTAATGCATGCGTATGCGCATTGCGCAGTAACGTGACTGTTTACATTTACAACATTGATGCCGTTCGAGGTTAGTGTTTTGTAATTGAAAAAGTGTTTATTTTAATTTATTATCATGTCGAATCCCGAAAAAAAATTTAATTATAAAACAGCATATTTGAAGTTTATTTATAGTATATTATTAATTTAGAAGATGGGAATTTAATTATAGTTTATTATGACCGTTATGTGCATTTTTCAGATTATATTTTGGTAATTGTTGATTAGTATTAAAAGAGTTTAATACCTATATATCAATAACTTATAACATTTTAATTAATAAATTTTATGCTAGTTATAGTGCAACAACCTATATAATATAGAATAAAATACTGTAATGTAATATTATATACCTAGTTAGCATTTTCTTTTTATCATTTTAACATGATGTTTTTATAAAGTTAGTCTGATAATAAAACTTGAACGGATAACACCAAAAGAATTAAAAAGAGAATATTTTTAATTCAGGGTTTTTGGCAAATTTGTTTTTTAAAAATCACCAACCTCATTTGAAACTTATAATTTCCTACAATTAAATATTGTTATTCATTGATTCGATGTCACCATTAAATTTTGACTGTTCTTACATTTAAATGCATTTTATTGAGATTTAAATTTTTGCGGTAACATATTGTTTGCGAGGTTGCCACGTTTTCACTGTGAATCACACTCTGCATTCAATAATACCGTAAATATCGCTCATTTTTATTATTTTTCTCTATAAATAATATCGAAACCACGAAATGTTAATTGCTTTTATGATATTTAGATATTTAATCTACTAGTTTACTATTTGACGAATTTTTCGAAACTTATTTTCAATACTATTTTTTAATTTGAATTGGTCCGATAGCACGTTTTCCATTTAAGCACGTGTAAATTTGTTATAACTAAAAAATGTCATAACTTTTGAACAGTCTTGTAAAAAAATCCTCAATCTGTTTTAGGAGCTTCAGGAAACTTGTCAGAATAATCTATAATTTTTTCAACGTATTCTCATCATTTTTAAAATATCTACAAAACATCCTTAAATACTTTAATTCTAATTTCAAAAGTTTTTACTAAAAAATATTGTACGTAACACGCACGCAAAATAGGCCACTAAAACAGTATTTTATGGATTGTTTACATTGTCCAAAGTAACGCCTTTGGAGAGCATATTGTAAAAATGATTTTAAATTACAATATGCATCGCCTTCTTCGATCAGCCCCAGTTTATGTTTCACTCTGGGTGTAATTTTTTGGACAACTATTTTTACACACTATCTACTGCTTAATTCGTGCTGCCAGATATTTTTGCGAGCTTGCTTATCGTTTATTCTGGTAAACTAAATTAACCAGAATTACACTGGAATTTATTATTTTCTTTGTAAAAATCTCTGTTGCCGACTAAAAATCCCTGAGAAGATGTAAAATAATTTCTGTCATTTATAATGAGTTCAGTTCATTTTTTAGCTTTTAGTTGAAGTAGTAACTAGAAAACTTTCGTGGTGTTGTCTGAAGTTGTTCTTCGGTGTATTTAGGTGCGGTAGATCATCTACGTCCACGATATTGTAGCTTTATAACTTTCAAGTTTTTCCTTATTCGAACTCCAGAATAAATTATGGAGAGCTGGCTACGAATAGGTTACAAACATAACCAAATAGCTTATAGGCAAAGGAGGTTGTAGTAAATAATGATGCCAACTCTTCCAAATTCATAAGTTTAATGTTAAACAAATTACAAATAAGCTGTGAAAATCGGATTTGAACATAAAAAATACGGCAGTGAAATTGTGACAAAGGCAATCTTTCAAATTAGGCATTTTGTCATTCCTATGACCTTGAATTGATTAACAGTACGAAAATACAACATACAGTTATTACATATACTGGATTTGCAGGCTTTATAAGCTAATCAAGTAGCTCTGAGATCGTCGCCACCCGGTCGTTATTATAAGCTATGCGGTGATTTTGCTGCTGTCAATGTCAACTCACAGATATCAAAATCTTGACTGTTAGGTTTAGGTTAATCTTACATTTAGCATTGCCATGTCTGATAATTAAGGAAATATTATTAGAACCAGTGTTGTATTGGAGGGTATACACTAGTATACGCCGTAAATCTATAAAAATAAAATTTAAAGAGGGTATACGTAAATGCTAATTCAGGTAATACGCCGGTATACAGACGTATACATTTTATTAGGTGTAGCAGCTTTTGTGGGATATATTTCATTATTTCACTGCTAGGAACTTTAATCTGTCTAATATTTCATGATCTCTGTTTTTCTATATCTTTGGTTACTTTTAAAGATACCAGACTTTATTTATCTTTTCGAGAACAGTATCCCAAATAACACACGGACGTTCAGCGGACGTCTCTTGGACTTCTAATTTTTGGCTGACGGACGTCAACGTGATATATACTTGGTACTCTGGACATAACGGAAGTTTAGTAATGTATATCTTACTTCTGCATAAAAATATTCAGACGAAAAATAGGATGTCTAGTAGACGTTCCGCAACGGTCGTCTGATAAACGTCCAAAAACGGACGTCCACTGAATCTCCAATTTACGTCCATGAATGTCCAGACTAATTCTGGGCTACAAATGGAGTTCCGATGCTATATGGAATATAAACAGAAAGTCGCCTGTCTGGGTTAGATATCCTTCACCTAGTTTTGGAAGTTTTGGGAGTGGATTTTTCTTTTTACATTTCGCAGTGTAAGAAGCAATAGAAATAAGCATTGTATGCAATTTTGATCAGGTGTGCAAATGCAACACTTGCAACATCCGTAAAACCGCCAATGAAAGTCTAAAATCTCTTTTAGGAAGAATTACTTTTTGAGCCTACTATAGGTTCCTAAATTTTAAACTTCCGACAAAGACGATTTATTGGAATCACCTGTCAGTTTAAGGGTTACCTGTTTATTTTATAAATGAATGCAGTGAATCATTTGTTTTATCTTATTTTATTTTTTTAATAAAAAGCATTTATACATTATTTTTCTTTGTTTTCCAGATGTATAAAACTACCATTTGTCCGGTATTTAGCAGGGTTATCTTTAGGTTATCCCACAAAATCAGCGTCCCGAATCTCTCCCAGAGAGGGAAGTTCAGGGAAGGGCATCCCCGTGTTGTTTGCTGTGTTTACTACTTAGTTCAAGAATTAAGTCAATATTTATTGTTAATTCTTTGTGTTTTATTTTAGTGTAGCCTTAGTACACTTTATTTTAAAAGATTATAATAAATTCGACAACTTCTAATTTGACTGCCTAACCCTAGGCGTACCTAGAAATTTTCTTAATCCACACAAAATGAGTTTACATTGCCGACATTTAAAATTGCCTCAGATGTTGGAGTCCTATTTCAATAAAATAAATATTTTGAAAAGGCCAAACCTTACATTCACTTTTTTAATATTTAGAATGACATTCATACAGATGCGCGAGCATTAGCTTGCGTCAAAAACAACTGATTTTAAAGCGTACGGAAACTAATTTGAATTATGATTTCTTGTTAGTCTTTGATTTGTAAAAACATTCTTTTGGCAACATGGTTTATCTTTCTTGTACAGAAATTTACAGCCAATCTTTACATAATAGAGTGAAGGAGCAGCTAATTTCAAGTCATAATCGTGATGGAACGTAAATACGCCTGTGTACCAATAGACAGTGAAATTACTGAGTCTTTAGTTTTACATACAGTGTGTCCACATTTCGATGCTCACTATTGGGATCTAAGAAACTGTAAGAGATACGAAGTCGGTTAAATTAGAAAAGATTTGGTTATTTTGGAAATCAGTTTACTTATGCTTTTGTTTTTTCAAAAAAGTTCGCGGCTTACTAGATATTTGCTAAAAACAAAATTATCTTTTTTTTAAGGAACGAGCAAAGACAGAAAAGAACAGCAAAGAGAGTGTTTTAGAGAATCCACTCTGAAACACAAAAAAATTATTTTCGCAATTGTGTTTTGTTTTAGTTAGACGGTGAAACGTAAATCCAAATATTTTCTAATGGAACGCCTACTTGATTTCCATTATACTGAACTGCACTCCTTAAATGCTTTTTAGTAATACATGGTTTGACATAGCTATTCTTTTGTTTTAACGAGTTATGAAATGAAAATCATTTTTCATCATAGTGTGCCATGACATCTAACACACAAAGTCGTGGAGTTTTATCAAAGAAATTCATTTGTTATGCAAAAATTGCTTAAACAAAATAAATACGCTTTTATGGGGCATTAGATGCTTATTTGATGCTATCTGTGAATGCTCAGTAAAGTATCTTAAAAGCGTCTTTTGTTTTGTTTTAGAAATTGTTACATAACAAATCTAATTTATCTGACAAAAACCAATGATTTTCATATGTCTAAAGCCATGGCGCACTAAGTGGGAAATGCTTTTTATTAAAAAAAAAATAATAAGATAATTTTGTTTTTAGCAAATATCTAGTAAGCCGTGAACTTTTTAGAAAAAACAAAAGCATAAGTAAACTGATTTCCAAAATAGCCAAATCTTTTCTAATTTAATCGACTACTTATCTCTTACAATTTCCGAGATCCCAATAGTGAGCATCGAAATGTGGACAAACTGTATGTAGGAGGTAGGTTGGGCCGTCTCTTTTCAAGGTCATTTCTTCAAATATGAGATGAAATAGCGTGAAATTTAAAATACTTATGGAATATGAGAAGAATAGCTTATCCTCCACGAGAAATACATATAAGCGTCGTTGGTTTTTTTTTTTGTAATTATGTTTGGTGTTAATAAAGAATTCCCGATAGCCAGATTTTTGTTTTTGTTGACAGTGGTGACAATCATAATCAAAATAATATGGACAGATAAGCATGTTATTGCTGGTACAGACAAAAAAAAATACATTTAAAATACAAGTTAGAATAATTTATGTACACAGTTCATTCTATAGTAAAATTATAGAGGTGCATCATAGAACATTGGGTTTACATCTTGGTTTACATTCGTACAAACCTGAACCTATCTTACTCTTACAAAGGTTAGAGCGTTCTTTTGAAATAAGTTTTGTGATATCCAGGATAGTTTACTGTTTTTATGTTACGTTTTCGTTTATTTATTTTAGTTATTAATACTGAACAATAAAAGAAAATTTGTATTTGTAAAACATTTTGCATAATTTAAAACATTCTAAAATTGAATAATCTACATACAAGAGAGTTATACCTGTTAATTCCTTGCATTTATTACTACTTAATTTTGAAAAAGGACTGGTTAATTTTGTAACTACGAGGCATACATTTGTTTAAATTATATTAAAACATTTCTATTCTAGGTAGGTTGTAAGCAGTAAACGTTACAGTACAGACATAATATGTAACACACAGGTAATAAAAGTCGACTGTCAGAAATTAAACCTCGTATAAAGTTTGCTGCGTATATTATTATTATTATGATTATTATTATTATTATACGTGATATTTCGTCACTGTATGAATACGCCATATGTTACATCGCTTGCAGTCAGTCCAAAATGTAAATTTAATGAATCGTTCGTATATTATTACGTGCGGTTACTCTGTACGTGCAGTAGGCATGCATAATAAAAAATGCCTTTAAGTAAAAATTGCTTTTTATATTTGCGTATCGGTGAATGCATAATAAAACCATCGTTAACAACTGACCCGATTATAAAGTGCTTGTTATTTTTCTGCCAGACATTGTTAAACCACTAAATTAAATAATAAATAAATCGCTTGGAAAATAATTTGTTTCCACTTCTGTTTTCGCTTTTTTGCTTTTGTACATACTAAAAGTTTATTAAAAGTTTTCGGTACATAAAACGTAACACCTTTCCAACTGTTGTTTTATTTCGATTTCGAGCATTCCAAGTGTCAAAAGTTTCTCAAAAAGTATGTTTTAAGAAGTTTGTCGAAAATTGATGCGATGTCGATATTCATAAAAATATTAAAATTCTTTTTACTGTACATTTTCAAGAGGGAAAAAATCTGAAACGACATTTTTGCTTTTTTTATACTCAATAACCATCGTATCTTCTCATTTTCTCCTCTTTATACGGTCATATAAAGGGAGTGCATAAAAATTTATTGATAATAAAAGTATTATATTACAGGTACTATATCGTTCAATACTGATAATATGATTACTGCAGGATTGAGTTAATAAAAATTTCAATCAAAGTCACAACTTTTTTATTATAGTTTTTCTCATTTTTTAAACAAATTTCAAACTCGAAATAACTATGCAATAATAAGTACCTTTTCCACGAAAATGCCTCAACAACCAAACTAAACGCTGGTAGCGAGGCGGTTGTACATTTCATTAGCTTGAAGCTCCCTGTATTGTTCATTAACCAACCCTGATAGATGAAAATGCGCTGCGTGAAACGTGATTAAATTTTCAATAGCCTAACATTGCAAGAACCTTATTGCAAAATCTCATTCCGTTTATCACGTCGCTGTCAAGTCTGTTCTTGAACAATAATAATTTTATCTTGATTTAAATTATGTTGTAATTTACAATTACAAATCATTTCATAATATGGCTCGTTTTTTAATTTATTCGCTTGTTGCTTGAAATATTGTTGCGCGCACATAAATTTTAAAGGATTTTAAATTAAATTTTGGCGAGTTAATAGTAAGTAAATTTTGTATCTCGGCAGCGTTTTAGAGAGGTAAAACCTGTATTAAACACAGTTTAAGCCTTTGAGACTTGGCCAGTTGGCGCTGCATATTGCATGCGATTATCAGCAACCCCAACGAACCAGTAAATTAGGATTTGCAAGTTTATCACCTTTAAATAAAAGCGATGCTACTAAAGACATAAATTTCGATTTGCAACAGGAAATTCACACATTTAAAGCTACAGATTTCAAACGTTATTTACTTCATGTTATAACGATTCCGGCACGAGATAGTTTAGAAAATTTACTTCGGCGATTGTATAGGTATCGTATGTTCAAAATTGCTAAAGGAAAATACAATCTTATTGCTTATTCGTACTCATAAATGCATATTATCTAACAAACATATTTCATCAATTGATATTTTCGTCGACATGCAGATTTTATACAATTAAAATCTTTCAAATGAAAGTATTCCCGTGCGGAAAATAATTACATTGGCAAAATCTGCTTGTAAATCTTACGAAGTTCAATGCAATTATTTTATATTTCACGTATAAGTATTTTTATTGATACGTCACCTGACTACCACCATCTCACATTTCCTTTTTGATTTCTTTTTTTTAACAGTTCGAATTTCCTTTGTGGTACCTACCATTATATGCGTTTGTCAGACGTTCTGTAACTTTTTTTGCTAATTATTATTCTTGAAATTCCATAGAAAACGACTTAGATGTTTGGAAGGTTATTTACTTTTGAATGTCACCTTTTACATTGAATCCAAAATACGTACACCGCAGTGGCGGCTCGTGGCATATAGAATGGAGGTGCACAAAAAAGGTTGTAGTGAAATATTGCTTTAAAATTTTTGTAATCAACTTTTTATTTCGTTCATTTCCACGCTTTCCGCCTACGACAAGTACCGTCGACGTGCATTCACCTTGCCGTATAAACCACGACTACGTGATGTGTGAGCATTGCTCAACTTGTTCATTTGCTTGCTGTACTTCCACTCCATTTCACGAGCCGCGTTGATACGAGAATCTTCGATTAGATCAGTGGGTCTCAACCTTTTTTCAGTCGCGGAACACTTTTCAATCTAAAAAAATATCTTGTGGTACACTAGAGTTGATAATAATAAACAAAGAGACTCGAGTCATTAAACTAACAACAGAAATATGGTTGAATATTCCTTTTACTAAAAATTATAGATTACAAATTGCATAGTAGTAAAAGAAAACATTAATTTCAAAAATACTTATTACACTAATTAATTGTAAAAACTAAAATAACCTTTTTCTGAAAAATAGTATTTTTGAATTCTTTTAATGCGATATTTGAGGTTGGTGTCCTTTACAGATTTTAGCAATATCGGGTCTAATATGAGATATACGTACTCTCATTTTCTCTTCTAGACTCGCAAGTCGTTCCCGTTTTATAGTTTTTATGTTGGTTAATGTTGAGAAACCGATCTCACACAGATATAATGCTGGAAATTGTAACAAAATATTAAGTGCCTTTTTGGAGAGCGTTGGATATTCTGCTTGGACAGAAATCCAAAATTCCTCAAGAGTTATTTCGGAAAAGTTTATTTTCAGAGTACGATCCGTTGACGAGGTAACCAGTTCTTTTTCTTCATGTTAGGAAAATTCACTACTCGTTGTGTTAACTTTGACAAACAGATTTCGCATGCAGTCGTAACATCAAATATTTAAGGATGCTAAGTAATTCTTAACTTTTTCTTTCAAAAATGTTCTTTAATAACGAAAAGAATTTCCTCAACATTTTTATCTTGAAGTGAAGGAAACATATCTACTGCCCTTTTTTTTCTAATATACGATTTTTCCAAAGAGAGCTTTTTCTTAAATGATGACAAATTGTCCGTAGATGTTAGGCTATTTTCATTTCATTCTTGAATGTTTGTATTAAGGATAAATCCTTTAACAGAACCTATCATTGATGGAGCACCGTCCGTACAAATTCCTACATATAGGTCTCCTGATATTTTAAATGTTTCTAAATACGACATAATAGATTCAAAAATGTCTTGTCCTGTTGTACGTCCGATAAGTTCTCTGCGACATGAAAATTGATTCACTATGTCGTTTTCATTAACGAAACGAACGAATTCTGATGAGTTTTACCGCTAATGTCAGTAGACTTGTCAATCTGCAGAGCTAAATATCGTTTAGAAAGTTTATCTGTAACTGTTTCCTCAATATTATCTGACATATCATTAAGTACTCACAATATGCTGGTAAATACAAGAGACTCTGCTATGGTATGTGGTTTTAATTGTAATATAATTAATTCCGTTACCTTATAGGAAGCAATTTGAGCCTTATCAGAAATTTTGACAGTTCTTTCAAAATGTTTTAGTACTTGTTTAGCTTGCATGCCCATCAGTCTCTTGAAATAATCTTTAGTTTTTAACGCAAGATTGGCATGCTTGGTAGTAAAATGGCGTGGAATTTGACAGTCTTTTTCACCAGTCCATGTAAATCCGAAACTTAAATATTCGTCGTCGTATAATTTTATCTCGTGTATGAGTCGTAATTTACAGCAACGTAATTGTTACTACTTCCGCTTGTACTTGCTCCATCATTAGTAGTTTGCACAGCACCATGTTTTCGTTTAATAAATCTATCCATTTTGCGGTATTAGGATGGCAAATAATTATTTTAATTTCCAATTCATGATCAAAATAACTAGTAAAAATTAGAAATAATAATTAACTATTAAAGTTGTTGGTAAAAAAGGAATAATTTGTATTATCTAATTTAAGCAACAAAATTGCTAAACAGATTTTGTCAAAAACAATGAATGAAAGTAACATAACTGACTTATATCGTTTTCGATTCTACTGCCCTTCTGGCATTGAAAGTAACCTTCAAAACAAAAGTATCTTAGATTATGTTTGATGTAGATGTTCGTTTTCAGAATTTGACATTGGATTCTGTGACAGTTCGATGCGAGTGTGCACTGCGTGCAAGATTTGTTGCTTTGTCTCAAGGAGATAGAGCAGTGAGTGCAGTTGGGTAATTGAAGACAAAAACGATAATGGCGTTGTCAACATTATTCTTATATGCAAAATTATTGTCATTATCTGAGGACAGTTCAGATGATAAGATAAATGAAAACGACACAAGACTTTTTGCGTTATGTACTTCTAACCTTCATTAACAACTTTTTCATATAGAAATTGTTCAGGAAGCTACTTCTCTGTGTTTACAGCGCGCACAGGCTACCAGTTCGGTTGTGTGCTATTAGGGTGATGACTTTTATACAACCCCGTTTCCCTGTATTATAATTGGATGAGCTTTCATTAAAGATTAGGTAAAATCTTATTTTCAAGGTGATTTGATAAAAAAACTTCACGCACCAAATGATTTGAAAAATTTTATTTATCGGCTTTTTTGCCCATTTTTTGAAGTCACTGTAAGCAGATACAAAATTAAACACAAGCTTTAGAGTTGCATATATACAATATTATATAGGGTCATCAAACACAAA
>VTPC01091121.1:45913-91813 GCA_011009095.1 Ignelater luminosus | reverse complement strand
ACTTATATCGTTTTCGATTCTACTGCCCTTCTGGCATTGAAAGTAACCTTCAAAACAAAAGTATCTTAGATTATGTTTGATGTAGATGTTCGTTTTCAGAATTTGACATTGGATTCTGTGACAGTTCGATGCGAGTGTGCACTGCGTGCAAGATTTGTTGCTTTGTCTCAAGGAGATAGAGCAGTGAGTGCAGTTGGGTAATTGAAGACAAAAACGATAATGGCGTTGTCAACATTATTCTTATATGCAAAATTATTGTCATTATCTGAGGACAGTTCAGATGATAAGATAAATGAAAACGACACAAGACTTTTTGCGTTATGTACTTCTAACCTTCATTAACAACTTTTTCATATAGAAATTGTTCAGGAAGCTACTTCTCTGTGTTTACAGCGCGCACAGGCTACCAGTTCGGTTGTGTGCTATTAGGGTGATGACTTTTATACAACCCCGTTTCCCTGTATTATAATTGGATGAGCTTTCATTAAAGATTAGGTAAAATCTTATTTTCAAGGTGATTTGATAAAAAAACTTCACGCACCAAATGATTTGAAAAATTTTATTTATCGGCTTTTTTGCCCATTTTTTGAAGTCACTGTAAGCAGATACAAAATTAAACACAAGCTTTAGAGTTGCATATATACAATATTATATAGGGTCATCAAACACAAAAGGAAGTCAATTATTTACAATAATGTCATTGGACAGGATGAATCTCAGTGGGAGATTGTCTTTGTTGCGGCAGGAGTCGTGCAAGTCTTGCATAACTTTGATCGCACGCTCACAGCACTGGTTGCTTCGGGGAATGGTGATTAGAGATTCATCTGTTTTCCAGTGGGTTTTCAAGCATTTGAGACCTGTTGGGTAGTCATTCAAAGCTGCAAATAGTACATCAAAATCTTCAGCGCGGAACAATTGATTGCTGAACCAATGGTCCGCCCATGAGTAAATAATGAATAAACAGATCTTATGCAGCCTGTTTCGGGTTTCAGGCATCAAAATGAATAAAAGGGCTAGAATGGCACGAGAGTTTCAGCGTGCATTGCTGATGTTTGGCATCTGTTAAAACTTCACAAAAGGGATCTTATTCCTCTCAGTGAGGTGACGGAAGACGCGAGTGGGATGGTAGAGAAGCTTCATGTCGTCTCTGTTGCTGAAGGCTGCTTTCAATTTATCATAGTTGCTCATCAAAGCCTGCACAAAGAAGTACTCGATGTTTGGTGATTTAGTTGACCTATGAAGTTCATCGTCTATGACAACGCGAAGAACGCGATCCAGCACATAGTGCTAGCAACTGATGAACTTGGGTTTGGGTTGACCTTTCTCTTCGAACATTTGCTGCAACCGAACAACAACACCTGTCTTCCTGCCAGTATTCACGCTTGTTGTGTCGGTAACAATCATCACAACTGATCCCCACAGGTTGAACTTCTCTAAAACATCCTGGAGTTCTTCTGCGATTGTTTGAGCTTTTCCATCTTTCAATGTGAGCGCAGTCAACCTAATTTCTTTTGCTTTATTCTTGAAGATCACGACCTGATATTCAATGTTCTCAATGTGTTTGTCGTCAAAGTGTATGCTCCACTTCTTCAGATAAAGCGTGCTCATCAGGTGCTTCTTCACCTGAGCAGCTCTCGTACAGATAGCTTTGTGGATTGCTGACTGACATGGGGTTGGGATTTCAATACCCTCACCAGAAAGCTGGCGCACACCTTTGCTGCTCAGTGGGACGGCAGCTTTGAGCTTGTAACAAGGCGTCTTGCAGTGCTTGTTGGGTTATGCTTCCTTGTACTCGTTGATGCTGCATTCTCATCTTTCCAAGGACTGTCTTCACTGTTGTTGGATGAGACCGTGCTACTTTCGGAACAATCTGGTGGCGCTAAGCTGGTCAGTGTGGACACAGTCGCTTCCATTGCCTTCTTTCGCTTGGATGGGTGGATAGTTTTGGCACTAGCGGGTTTGACAGTGGAATAACCAACGTGACCTTTGCTCTCAGTTTGTATTTTGTGGAGGTTCTTATCCTCTTTGCCCATCCATTCGCCTTTCACCTTGGTCACGTCAAACAGTTCATTCGATGAATCAAATTTTTGTTTCTTTCTGCAGCGCTCCTATATTCTTTCAGAAGGTTTGCTAGTTTTGCACAAATGGCTTGATCAGATACATGCAAGGAAGTTCAATGTTTTCCTCCATAGGGCTTTAAGCTTCACAGCAATTAGACCAATCCTCTGTCTCCGTTCTTTGGCAGTAAATTCAAGAAATTTGAAGCGTCCAATGACGTGCTTTTTCAGGGTCCGTTCAATCAAGGGTGCTTCATAAATTGCCACTTTGCCTCTTTTTGATGGGGCTTGAAATTGCACTAAGTTCTTTGTTCGGGTTTCCTTGTTCTTTTCCGTGCTAGAAGAGCTCTTCCTGAATGACACGTTGTCTTTTACTCAGCAACTGAAATATAAAAGGCCTTAACGTACATATTAAATATGTAACAAATTAAAGAAACTGTTATTGAGTTTTAATATATTTTATTTAAAAACAAACAAATACCAATTATAGAAAATTATAATAAAATATTATATACTCATTGCTCAATTATAATTACCGAGAGAGTTAAATGCAGCTCATCAAAGAACACAAGGATCTCTTTATAATAAACAAAACGCTGGAGAATGCGCAATAGTTATAATAAGGCAATAATGATTTTGACACCAAATTAAGCTAGTTAAAACTCAACTATTCGCTTTGAACACCTCCCTTATATACCAGTTTATACCGCACTGCGAAACAGCTCAAGGAAATTTTAGAGCTCTACAGAAGCTTCCCGAGTAATTACGTCAGCGTGACGTCACTGTCCGGGCGGACGGCGCAGAGGATTCTATAATATTCTGGAAAATTCTATACTATTCTCTGGTACATAAATTATTGCACAAGTCGGTTTAATGACTTATATTACATATAAATATCGTTAATACAATTAAATAAAATGCTAAAATGGCCTACATAACATTTCAAATTGGTTTGTGCGTGACATTTTTCAATATTTCAATGGAATAAACGTCATTTTAGTCATTAAGAGGCAAAAGTTTATTTACTCGTCCTACAGGAAATAATTTTTGAGAAAAAAATCAAAAAGTCATCACCCTAGTGTGCATACTAGCATTGGCAGGTTGAGGGATAAATCCCTCAGCGCGGCGTAAGGACTTTTTATCAGCAAAGTGATTGATGAATTTTTGACTAAATATCTAGTAGATGTAGGTTTAAAAAAAAATTATAAAAATTTCTAAATCTAAAGAAAAGATCAAGATAAATCTTATAATGGTCTTTCAAAATTTCCCGGAACGCTTGCAACAAGTTTACGGAACACCGGTTGAGAGCCACTGGATTAGATCAAGGGTGGTGTTTAAGCAACATTGGAAAACATGGGAAAACATGCTGTCACATTTTTAAGCCTCATTTTGTTAATTTAGAGATAATTCAAGTGATTAAGATAAGGTGAGATTCTAAAAAGAAACCGTTAGGCCTCTTGGCAGGTTTTAAGACGAATATACTTATACATACAGGGTAGCCCAACGAAAACGAAACAGACTGAATAACTTCCACGAAAATAATTTTTCGAGAAAACGCAAAAACGCATCAATTCGTATTGGGAGGAGGGACATTTTTTGACGTACAATTCGAACCTTAAACTACAACCCCTCAAAAATTTCTAATGGGAAAAGGGTTCAAAAAAGGCCCTTCAATAGATTTAAACGAAGAATGAGACAAAAATCAAAGAAAGAGAAACTTAAGATTTAAGCTTCATTCACAATACACAAATTAGTAATTAGAATTAGTAATTACACTTAGCCGTAGAACCTTGTAAGCTTTCCTAACAATATAATCATTCAGAATCAAACCAATTAATGATTATTCTTAGTACTTAACGTAAAAGCTTGCAAGGTCCAAGCTTTTTTGTTAATTTACGTACTAATTGAAATTCTTGACATGCGCATTTTTGTAATTTCTTGCTTTCTTGTTTGTATGGCGCGATGTCGCACGTGTCGCTCGTTCAGTCATTCATAACCTCTAAAACCCTGAAGCCCTCAAGTGCTTAGAAAAAATGATTTTTGAGTATTTTAGTTTTTTTTAATTTTGACGTTATAGGAGTTACATGCACGTTATATTTTTCACGAATTTCATGTCGTTACATAAGAAAACTGCTGCTGCTTCTTATGAATGGCTCGTAGAGGGTGCAGTTAAATATTGGCTAATTGCTAAGTTAATTTTAACAGTGTGTGTGCAAGTTTTCAAAGATATTCCAAGTATAATTATAAGTACTAATTTAGATATTGTGAATGAAGCTTTATGCTTTGCAAAAATATTCAATGAGAAGAATGATCTGTCTTAGAACACTTGCAGAAAAACAAGCTTTTTATGTCTTAAAACAGTCTTTTTTTTATGAGAAATTCATAAAAAGAACGACTCCTCACTAGTATACACGGCCGATTCATCTTTTGAAAATTATCAACGTGTTATTTTAGAGGTTCTGTTCGAGTAATAATAACACTTTTAGAGTGATGCTTTTTAAGTCGTGTATGCTTTAGGAGTAACCTTTTTGTATGTTTTGGTACATATCGAACTGCCTGCAACTTCGGAATATTTTCCAAAACAATGTTTGTCTCTATAATCCCAAAACATGGCTGTATCTTTGACAAGTAAAACCTTTTCCACATCTTACCATTTATGCCGTGAGATGCTCTTGATTGATGGGGTGACTTCATTTAATCAACATGCAGCTGATTGTTCTCGTTTGTTGCGTTTAAAGAACAGGCTTGATTTTTTCTGGAGAATGTCTCCGTTGTTAAAATTGTTCAGATAATTGGTTCTGTTAGATCTTGTTTTGAGTAGAGTGTTGGAACGTTAGGTATACCTGGTTTAGGATTGTAATACGGTGAAGTGAAGATAAAAATCTGTTTAGCTAATAGCGTTCTCAATACAGAGGTTCTTATTTCGAGTTAGTATCGTTCGTTAACGTGAAAGTTGCTTGCAATTCATCATCTCTGTCAAGACGTATTTCGTTGGAAATATTTCCTTTATTGCATTTACCCTGTTCGAAACCATAATCAGATATCAGAAAGCAAAAGATATCCACAGGCAGAATCATGTCTGTAGAAAAATCTTAATGACAAATTTAAATATTCATTCGAATTCAACTAAATAATGTGTGTAAGGTATACTTGACATATTCAAAATATTCTTGCTTTGTACTCATATTTTTATCAATTAATCCGACAAAATGTTTCAAGCAGTCTTCTCTTTTTTTAACTAAATACTACTCGTCTTTTCATAAAATATTCAGCAATTTTATAAAGAAATTTTCAAGACATTTTACGTGACAGTTTTTTATATTCAGAAGATATAAAACAAAACTTCAAGAATTATTTTCCTTTTTAGGGAAAGTTATTAAACTGTTTTCTGAAGTCGTTGAGTGAATAGGTAATTTAACCATTATTCGTTGAACTTTTAAGCAAAATGTATACAGTAAGATTAAACTTCCCAAGAAAACAGGATATTATTATTATCAACCCGACAAAAACTTTTAATAAATTTCGATGGATAAAAACAATAACAGAGACAACGCCCTTCTTTTAGTAAGCTTTTTACTTTTATTTCACAAGTGAATTTTCTTACGTTGCACAACGTTGAGCGCTGATGAAATCTCCGTTTGACTTTTGAGAAATTACAAAAAACCGCCGACAATCACAAATTTATGCGTTCCATTTTCTCAAATTGCCACAACTCTAGGGGTATTGGTAGCATAACAACAAAACATTTGAAAACCAAAGTTATTAGTGTCTAAACTTAAATCAGCAGAGCAAAACTTTCAAGACGTTGTGATTCGAAACTAGAAAGTCTGAAACAAGGATTTGGCTCCGAGCTCTCCGTCGTCGTCATATATATAAATTCGCATCAAGAAAACTGTCTGCACTGGAAATGTTAAGACTATCACGCTCCGATCAGATAGATGACAGGAGGGAGCTTTTATGCGTAACTTAACACGGTATTGTGTACCCTGTGCCAGATGAATTGATAAATACCGCAGTACAATAGTTATCCTTA
Organism: Ignelater luminosus; assembly: GCA_011009095.1. NCBI lineage: Eukaryota > Metazoa > Arthropoda > Insecta > Coleoptera > Elateridae > Ignelater > Ignelater luminosus. The sequence goes on along the minus strand of VTPC01091121.1, from coordinate 85,723 downwards.
TCATCTTACAAACTGAATGAGAGCAGGATTGAGATAAAATTATTTCCCCGAAATAATTCCTTAAATAATAAAATACAATTTCCGTAAGGCTAAAGTAGGTTCTTGGCGGAACATAAAATTTAAATACAAAATCCTCTTTAAATGCGCATTAAAAAGGAGTCACACTGAAAATATTAAATTTTGCAAGATTGAAATTAACTTTTTTATTGTGGTGTAAATTGACATTTAAAGTGTAAAATACTATATTATACTTAACAATAATACAGTTTTTCTAAATTATTAAAAAAAAGAAAATCTTTCAAATTTTCTTAAAACAGAGATTAAATATTTCTCTTCTTGGAAAATTTAAAAACTATTAACTGTATTTACATTTAAAAAAATACCTACTTTGGCAAATCTAGTTTCATTTTAAGATTGAGTTCTATTTGTCTTAATAACAAGGCGGATAAAAGTTTTCAAACAAACAAAAAAATAAAGATTTTCCTAAGTTTTTAGGAAAGTGGACGTTCTTATTTTTAGTGTCGGTCATTTCATGCTGGTTCTTTCTATTCCACTTTAGATGACAGTTGTCTCCATTTACATTATTATTATTCAAAAGAAAAGAATGTAGAGATGTGGAGGAGATTCAAAATTATAAAACTTGAAATTATTCTCTTGCTCTAAATAAGCGCATTTATATTCCGGCAAGATTATTTTGTTTTAGAAAAAGGAAATTATAAGGGGTACATATCAAGAATGACTAAGTTGGATATCTTGTTAAATACTAACAACTATCAAGACCACAAGAAAGATTTTAGTTTTAGGAACGGGTTAAATATTATAATATAGGAGAACAGAATGAAAAAATTAAAGGGCAGAATTCAAATCTGGAGTATTTAAAAGGTTACAAAAACGTTATAAAACGAAGTATACCTTTCTTTTTTATGTAAAACTCAATTCACTTATTTAACATACATAACAAATTTAAAAATACATCTGTTTGTGTAATTAAATCGACCCATCTCATATTGGAGTTCATTAATATAAATTAATAATAAAGACTTTTCGTCTTCTCCAAAAGTTTTAAATATGTGAGAATTGTATAACGTACCCCTAGACTCTCTCTAGGTCGAATCGTGATAGATGGCGCTGTAATCAGTGAAAATTAGTTTTTGCCATTTTCTCGAAACAAAATTAATTGCTTTTATGCATAACAATTCTAAAATTATTGTCGATTGAAAAGCAGTGTCTCTGATATCCGATAATGGATTTCGCATGATTGTAGATGGAATACCTGGACACCTTTCTGCGTCGATGTGTAACAACGCCAGAAATTTAAGATTCAGGCCTTCTTTTTCTGTCAGTGACTCTTGTACTATTATAAATAGCAATAACTGTGTACTCTAATTCACCTCTACTTGCACCCTCCACTGAGGGGTGGAGCTGAACAACTGTCTCGATGCTGTCCAGCATTTCTGGGGCTGTCACCCGCGAACTCTTATCCACACATATAAAACATTTGTCCGCCCACTCATCGACCATCAATTCCCATGCTTCTGCTCTGTTAAACCCTACCAAATGAGATGTCTTTGCCAGAAAGAGAGGCGGGTCTGTAGGGGATGCTCGGACTTGATCGCTTCCACCTCTCCGGGAAGGTATGCGAGCGGACCGGTATCCCCTCGATAGATGCGCGGCTCGAGTCCCTTCAAGGTAGATATGTCGATCGAGCCACTATTAAAAACTGCAACGTCCCAATGGACATCCTTCAAACACCCGCGGGGACCCAACCCCGGTCTATCAGTTACAAATTTAAGTACCCACCTGCCACCAATATTCTAAGAACACTGCTTTTGCGCCGTTCGTTTGTTACAGGACCAGCAGAGGATCCAGCCTGTTCTTGCCAAGCTTTTCCTGTGGTTTCCCTTGGCGGTGAAGGCAAATGCCGGAACAGTAACAGCCCCGGGCACACTCAACACATCACAACACAATCACATACACACTATCACACAGCTCACTACACAAATACCAACACTGTTCTGAAAGGAGCCTTTTTGCTTTGTCCTGCATTTTCAACTACGCTCTTGCACTCAACGCCGCCAATGATCCGGCGGTCTGTTGAATGCCCTTCGACATCCGGGTGCAGCATCAACACGAGCCATCGAAAATTCCACCAAGAGACCAACCCACACGAAGCATGCTCCACTCCACCAGTCTGCAACCTCCAGGCCACAGAGAGATTAAGTTCTCTACAGCCAGCCACCTTCGGTGGCATTTAGCGTTGAACAGCAGTACTCTAATTCCAGAAAGACTGGCATGGTACCTATATTAGGAGAGTGCCAAAAAAAAATCTGATGCTGCTCTTAGGCTTTACATTAGGCGCTACCTAAATAGACCACTCCCCACTTAAAAAACAATCCGAGATTTAGAAAGGAATTTAAGAGAAGATGGACAGTTTAATAAAATGAAATTAGAAGTGGTACGGTTGCAAACAAAAACAACGAGGCTGCAGTAATTCAAATAGTAGAAGAAAATCCACACGTTAGTCTGGGAGAAATCTTCAGAAATCAGTAAAGGCTCTAGGACTTTAATCAGTCTTTTATAGGTGTTGACAAAATAAAACTGAAACGATTACTATTATTTGAAAGTTTGGAATGTTTTGATTTTATTCAAGATGAGTATGAAACTGTCTTTGCATACCTACGTACGTACTTAGCGACTAGACAACCAGATGCAAATATATTACTCTGCCGCTTTTCTTTTGCAAGGTAGTACCAGGTCCAAATGCATACGCATGATCAAGATAGAATGTCTTCTACACTCTACACATGAAAAGTCAGGTTGCTTCAAGATAAGATACAATTGGCAGAAAGAGAACACTAAGGAAACAAAAACTTACATTAATGTAAAATAAATTCCTAAGGCTTACCCTGAATATTTTAGGTTTCTTTCCTTGATATTCATTGGTACTGGTAAAGATAACAGATACGTATACATGTCTTTTACTAATGGCGTCAAAGCAAAACATTCAAGTTAGGTAATCAGTCATGAATAAAATACCAAACTGAAGCGCTTTGTGCGGGAAACAAACGTATGTTAAAGAAACAATTATATCAGTTATTTCCTCATTTATATGAATGTACCTGTTCATGATAGCAATAGCTGGTGGAAAATATATTGCATGGCAGTAAAAGGGGCTAATTAATATACAGCAATATTAAACAAACTTATCTCATGTTTTTGTTAATTATTCATAATTCATCCCACCCCAAGGCAATCAAATGGATTTAGCTGTTTTTAATAAAAAAGGGAAACCTCCAACAATACGTTACACGGTATCATATCTTTTTGTTTACAAACGCTAAGTTACATAAAAAGATATTTCATTGCTTCGAAGTTCAAATCGTTCCTGTAGTTATGCAAATGCAATTCATAAGGACATGTAATATAGTTAAGAGCACCTTGTTATTAAGAATGTCTGTTTTAGTAAAAATTAAAATTTATCAACCTTCACGTAATTTATTCGAATATGCATTTAAAAATACTTCATAATTATATTTGCGTGTATCCAGATTTATATTTAGATTAACCACCTGATAGGTCTCACATTAAAAATAATTTAGAAAGCGGACGATAATATTTTAGAATATAACGGTTTTTCTGTGTAGTATTTAGGTATATATTTTCCGATTCATTCATAACCATGATTTAAATAGCTTTGCTAAAAGAGTTTTGTAACATTTGTATATTATCGAGAAGAATTAATATCGATTGTTATGAAATAAAATTAAATATAACGAATTTGTGGGCGATATTGGATTTTGAAGGATACTGAAAATTGAAAACGTTTGTTGAGTTTGGATTTATGGATCAAACAGGCCGGTATCATTAACTGTAATGGTTGCAATATATGAGACGTCTGTTTCAAATCCACTTAATGTCGGCAAACGGACAATATATTTTGTGAAGGAATGCAATGGACTTACCCATACGTGTTCGGCTATTATATATAGAACATTAATTGTGCTTTTATATAAAGGATCGATATTTCAGCTTCCTTAAACTTTTATAAATGTTTACATATACATACTAACAGAATTAAGAATTGGGAGGTATATTAGTTTGTACATAACAGTTTTTTTTTCTTATATTATTACGTAAAAAAGTTGAGAAAAATTTTAGTTGCGATAATAAACACCTAAATTAAGTTTTCGCAAATATTTATTAAATAAAATCTTATGGTTGTTTATTTTAAGATCGAAGATAAGATTAAGAATATTTCTTTTCATTACTTTAGATTATTTCGTACCAAACTTCTCCTAAACGATCGTACATGACTTAAAATCTTCAAGTTCGAGTTGTATTTTTTGCCCTTTTAACATTGTCCGTACTTTTACTTCAGATTTAGTTCCAACACGAAGTTGCTTGGTCATAATCCCTTATCTACAAATTGTTGCAGTGGAAATATGTGGATTGTACAAACGTTTATAATTACACGGCTGGGCATTTGATCAATCAAATTATGAACGTCTTTTTGTACATCCCGTTTGTATGTATCATTCTTAGAAAAAAGTTTTGGACAAAATTACTAGTTAAACTAAAAATAATCTTTCTTGGAATTTTGTTACATACGTTAGTATAAATGAATTTTTTTAAAGGAAAACCTGCCTACCGAATAATGCCAAGGCTAGACCAGGGAGATTGTTTGTAATAGATGTGTAAAAACGGAGTGAGATATTTTTGTTAGTACTTGCCGTATAAGCGCCACGAAATTCGTTTATGTTAAAAAATAATTGTTATTGCAACGCTATTATTATTTATAGACTGCTCCAAGATATTAACGCACCACTTGAAGACTTGCCATATGATATGACAATATTAGCTGAAATGAAACGCAAATTCTAAAAATTGAAATTGTTCACATTTTTTTGCTTTCTATTCTTTTTGCGAATGACAGCTTGGCATCGACGATCCATACTTAAAATAAACGGTCTTAGAGTATTCTCATTCAGTTCATTTCATATTTCAGCAATATTTTGTTCCAGTGCCTGCAGGGTGTTTGATTGATTTGGAGAGTTCCGCAGACGTCTACCAAGCAAGTCCCAAACATTCTTTACAGAATTGAGATCCGGACTCCTTGCTGGCCATTCCATAACTTTGATTTCAACTTCCTCTAGATAATTTTGCAGTATATTTGTAGCGTGCGGTCGTGCATTATCCAGCATCAGCAAAAACGTTTGACCAATATAAGGGGCAAATGGCATAACATGGTCTTGAAGAACGTCAGCGATATATCGGTGAGCATTGATGATACTGTGATTCAACACCACCAAGTCTGTACGAGCTATTAAAGGAATGCTACCTAAGACCATAACTAATCCTCTACCGAATAACGTCGTTTCTGGTGTGTTGCATTGTGTATACCGTTCGTTCAGGTGTCTGTACACACGAATACGCCTATCACAATTGTAAAGACAGAATCTACTCTCATCTGTAAACGGCACTCTATTTCAATCTGCCTCCAAACAATGGACATAATTTCGTGCAAATTCTAAACGAGCTCTTCGACGAGCTACGGTCAAGGCTGCCCTCTGGCAGGTATGCGATTTATGCAAGGTTTCTGAAAGCAATTTATCTAACCGATCAAGTTATGCATTCCATAAATCGCCAAAAGGTGTTTCTCAAACGCTATGTTGTATCTATGGGACCGATATCGGCTTCATAAGTTATCGCAGCAAGTTGGTGCAATAAGTTATGTAGCATCGGCGCATTCTACATTGCTTGAGGTTTTGCGCGGTATTTTTCAATTACCGATCGCTAACAGCAGGTTATGTTCAAGATGAAAGTGCCGGTATAGAACGACAGTATTATTGAAAAATGTGTAACAGTTTCAAATTATTTCACTTTTTTAAAGTATTTTTTGTTTTTCTAGTGTTGCAAGTGCAGTAGCCACCTATCGGTTTTTTTTCGTAACTACTTAAGAAACCGATAGTTGTACAGTAGAGTACAATATTTTGAGCAACACTTAAGAAGTTTATCGGTTCTATAAAGTTATGCATCCGATAACTATATGATACATAACACCAGCTTTCAGAAACCGGGCATTATCAAATTACCTTCCTTGAGGCGTTGGCGAACAGTTTCACAGCGGATTCAAACATTATGGACACCTTCAAGTTGTGATTGTAAGCTTCTGGTTGTTACAAATCGTTGCCTTAAGGTGCGAAGTGGTAAAAAACGGCCTTGAACAGGCATTGTTGCACGACGCCGACCTTGCCCTGGGCGCCTAGAGTGATTACCAGTCTCTCTGTACCGTTCCACCATTCGTGATACCAATGTACCATGCAAAACTACTGTTTGAGCACACTTTTCATTAGTCAAATTTTTCGATTCGCGTTGCATATTGATTGAAACAATAGTAAAATGTTAGCAATAACCAATAACTTAAACGATGACAAATAAATACAACTAATTTTAAACACGAATGAATCTCATTTTATGTTTTTGTGGGTGGTGCGTTAATTTCTTGGAGCAGTGTATTTATAAAATCGAGACCATTTTAAAAGTTTAAAAAATGGCCACTATAGCTCTCAGAGTTTGTATTAATTGGTAGGGAACTTAATTCTATATCCAACCAAAATATACGGCATGTTTTCTTTAAAAACATTAAGATATTTAAGTTTGGAGTTGAAGAATCCTGTTTCCAAGTGCCTTATGTAAAGCTCAAATGATATTATCTCTGTATATTCTGATGTCAGTTATGACTTGTAAATTTGGTATTTGCATGACTCCTTCTGAGTCACGCTGATTCGTCACAGAAGATGCTTCACCATACGGTACTACATCCTCTGTTAATACGCGGCATCGTCATTCCAAAACAAAAACCCTGCTATTTTTGGTAACAGTCTGGTTCCGTTCGCGAGCCCCGTTCGCTTACCATTAGCGGACCTGCCCGTCCCTTCACCCTCTGATCCTTCCCTACCTAACCACGCGAGCAACACTTCACTGGAACCGCACCAACGCACCCTTTTATTATCGTCACTTTTAACCGTTCGCCGCTTCGCACTTTTTTTTATTAGGCTAGTCTATGCTAGATTGGTCCCTGATGTGTTACTTCCCTATTTATGTTAATTCTCGCCTTTTTACTGCTTTGCCAAAGGCTCCGCATCCATAGAAGCCCCATGGCAACCCTCTTACTCAGGCGAGGTAGCTGGACAGGCTGTCCACGACGGGCTCGAGCTCCATAGGTTAGGCTCTCGGAGCGATGCGAACAGGGATAGGGCCTCGGAGGCAAGCCGACCGCCTTGGCGGGCTGACGTTAAGGTGCTTCGAGGGGCGGCTCCCCCCCCATAATTCGTTCCCTGTTTCTATTCTAATTACCGATTGCTAAGTTCTAAATTTCCCTCGGCACTTTTAGCCTCTGCACCTGCCTTGCAAATTTCTGTAGCTCCACCCACCATTCCATCACCCTACTTAGTCTCCCTATCTCATCTATGTTTTGTGGCCATCTATATCCTGCCTTGACTAATCTCCTATCTCCTTCGGCTCTAGCCTGTTGTTCTATCCTACACTTGAAAAGCACATGTTCAGCATCTTCTTCCCTTTCTCCACACTTACATCCTATCTCCTTTATGGGTATTTTCTCTATTTTAACTAAGTATGATCTAAAGTTCCCATGCTCCGTGATTTACTGTACTACGACCCTATCTAATCTTTATATTCTAGCTCTGATCCCCATATTCTGAATGAACCTTGCTACTGCTACTGATGCGACTCTATCTCTCAACCCATGACTTTATTACCCTTTCTCTTAATCTTCTTTTTACTAATGTTCTAGGGACAGTGTCTCACACTGTCTCAGCTCTTTCCTCTATAGCTGTCTGTTTTGCTAACTTGTCTGCTCTCTCATTCTCCTCTATTTCTACATGTGCTTTAATCCAGCTTATCCTTAACCTAACCCTATCCACTACCTCCCTGCTATGTTTGTACCTGCAACCTAATTGGGTTTCTCATACTCTCTAATGCTTCTCTAATGGCGAAAAGCTCGCACTGGAAAATAGAACATTACTCCCCTAATCTAAATTTTCCACTCGCTATTTCTCTCCCTTCGTTGTATATTACATATGCGGCCTCTGATTTCCCATCCTCCATTCTTGACCCATCTGTATAAATCTGTATTGTATCCTCATTTTCTTGTTCCTCCTCATTCCTAACCGTAAACCTAAATTCCCCTATGTCTGTGGGATGCCCTATCTCTTCTATACCCATCTTACTTTCCATCTCCTTTTTTTCTAACCCCAATCCCTTTCTTATCTGTCGCGATCGACCTTTAAAAACTAACTCTTTTGCCTAACCTTTGAATTTCCTGCCCAAATATCGGCAGCATACAATATGACTGGTTGGATGACGCCTTCGTATATTTTAGCTACAGTGTTACCTCTAAAGCCCCAAGTGAATCAAGCCGCCGCCCCTATCTTATGCGCTAGCTGTTTCCCCTTTTGAGCTACATATTCAACATGAGCGTTCCAGGACAACCTATTATCTATCATAACCCCCCAAGTATTTATGTAATAGTATCCCTTGTCACTTATGACTTTTAAATTTAGAGAGTGCGAGATCCAATTAGGATAACGCATAATGTCGTAGAAAACGTTCCATCATACGATATTACATTCTCTACTTTGCTTCTATTCTAATAACTTCAACCAAAATAAATAAACATGCTATGACTGTAAGAGATCTGTGATGAGTAGGTGCTGTAGCTTAAACTATCTACAAAACCAGAAATTAAATTGTGATTAATTATTTCTTTATAGGCATATCTAGATTACTCAGTCTTGACGCCGAACTAGTCAAGATAGATGGTAGTAGATCAGGATATGGATAACCAAATTTAGAATATAAGGAATTTGACTTACTTCACCTAATGGGATGAAACGTATTTGGATATTTGGTAACATCGGTGGCTATGATAGTTTGGGATCCGATTAGGGATTCTGATTTTCCCGGTTTTAAATTTCCCGAGACTCAAAAGTTACGATGCAGCTTCTCCCGGGAATTCCCGGGACTCGGGAATTATTTAATGAAACATACATGGCCTGCGATTACATTTCCCAACGGTAGTAGTAATGTTTGCGATTTTATAAAATTCGTAGAAAATCATGAATACAGATTCTTTTAGGACATTCAAGGAATATTGTACACAAACGGGTTTGTCGCTAATTACACCCTACTGCTACAAAATTTATGACAGTTTGTAAAGGATGCCATCAAAAGAAAACAGTTGTGTTGCAGACATTGTCAATAATTAAGAATAGAACCCCTACTGAAGATTAGCACCGACAACTTAGAAATTTTTGCCTGAGAATTTTAAAATAAAAGCACTTTATGCATAACTCTGTACTTTTCCAAGTAATAAAGATTTGATATGTATTTTTCCCCGGGACTCGTGTATCTTTTTTCCGAGACTCAACCTAGGAAAATCTCTGAAGATTCCCGGGAATTCTGCTTTCAGAAACCCTAGATCCGATCATGAACTCGACAGTCTCAGAACACAACGTATTTTCGTAGTTAGCATCTTTGAACCAACGCTTTAACGCTTTTAGCACAATGTTGATTGAAAGACACTAACCTCAAGAGTATGTTATGTCAAAATACAAAAGAGGAAGCAAGATATCTTTGTTTCATGGTTTTTATAAAATGAAAAGAAAGTTAAAGTGACCTGTGGAGATGTACAGTGGTTGTATCTCAAATTGTGCAAGGTGCATCATCTTTGGTAAATCACTTTGAATATCGAATTATTTATATAGGATAGTATTTTTTAAAATAGTCTGTTGCAGTTATTATAGGAGTTTAAAACTTTCAAACTTAGTGTAATGTGTTTAGATGATAAGAAAGAAGAATCAATGGTTTATCTTGTGCAATTTGGGTGCAGTAGAGCAACACATTTAGGGTATGTATTTCTTCTCCTCGTTCTATGCGGCTGTAATTATAACTATAACAGTTTCTTACTTTGAGATTACATGTAGATAATTTACTGTAATCCCTGAGTATTACGTAATTAGATTTAGGTTAAAAAACAAAATAAATATTTAAATTTGATTACACTTAAGTTAAAGTGCACAGCGATCAAAAAGTAACCTAGTTTGAGTTGTAAAAATGTACACGCCATGAATTGAAGTGGATCTGCTAACTTGCATTCGCTGTTACTGTCAAACTACGCTTTGTCAAATATTGTGCAACAAAGTATAAGCAAATTATAAAAACAATTCGTGAAATCTTGTGTGAAAAATCATGACATTCAGTTTTCATAGACATTTTCTAGTAATTTATAGTCTTGGTAACTCTTCATTTTATTTAGTAGATTAATATAAAGTTTGAAAGTTTAGCGCCAATGTTCAATTCTACAAGTCGACAAATGTATACCTACTACATACATTAGTACCCAACATGCGTTTTCGTTTCTATAGCTAACCCCGATTAGGTTACTTTTCGATCGTTTATATTTTGAAGAGGTTGTCACGAACTTGACGGTTTTTATATAAAGTTTAGAATTGTGAAGTCACAAATAAAACAATATTGCTTATACATACACATAGAAACAGTCCCAACAGAATAGAAAACTTGACATAGGTGGGAAGACTGCGTTATCTGTTTTTTCACTTTAAAGTGATCCACCCGGGAAATAAAGTTTGCAAGATTATAACACGTCTATTGAATATAATACCAACTTGGTATTGTCACACTCGTCTACGTGCTTTTTTTGTTAAGTTTCGGAGAAAAAAGAAAAAAAACTTTTTTTTCTACATTTGATATGCCTAAATGACTGCTTTTGTGCACTCTTTTCTAACTCGTATTTCTTTAAATTACATTGTTATTTAAATTTGAAAGTGTTATCATTCTCTTTCTAACTTGAAAACCATTTTTTAGCTCGAGAAGAATGCAATAGCTATACCGTTAAGGAAATGAGAAATTTCGAATTTTTGTTTATAAAGCAGAAAAACTAGAAAAGGTAATCAAATCACTAAAAAAAATTGTCTTAAGAAATTAGGGCCTGTTCAAAACCTCTTTTAAAACGATTTATATCTCTAATTAAAATATATTTTCCAACAAATCAACCAAAACTCGTAGAATAAAAAAGGCAAGGCTTTTCAAAATGGCAACCAAACCTATAAGTATTTCTATTTTGTTTGGAATTTTTTAACTTTTCTGATTGCAGTAGCTTTTCTAATACTGAAAGAGGAACTCCACAGGTATCTAGCTTCAATTTGCTTAGTTTTGTGATAGTTATGTTCTAGAACATCTAAAAGTAACGGATTTTTAGTTGTTTTTCTTCGTGGAAAAATGTTTTCAGGGGGAAAGTCACTTCTCAAACCTACTACATAAATATAATTCGTGATATAAGGTGTTTCAAAATGTAAAGAGCCGTTTTATTGACGTCATCTGCGTTGCGGGAAAAACATAAAAGGCAGTGGCGTTTCGAACGAATAATCACAAAACGAACCAAACACGAGCGCAAATCACGAATGAACGAAATGAACACCAAATTTGTACGAACGCCTGTGGAGTGAGTTAACACACCCTGGGTTAAATCAGCCTGTACGATTTTAGGTCTACTGCCTAGGGACAGCATAGTGGCTCTTTAGATTTTAATTAAACACTTACAGCAAGACAATCCAACAACCATCTAGCTTCGAAATATACAAAATTGTTCTGAACATAAAGAAGAAAACCGTAAGTTAGTTACTTAAAATGTTTATACGCCACACCTCTCTTTAATACATATTATTACTTCTTAGCTAATTTAAACTTCAAACGAAAACGATTAAGTTAATGCAATCTTATCTGAACAACAGAAGAAACTTTGTACTTGTCAACGACGAGTCATCTACAAACTTCATTCCAAGTTTAGGGGTACCGCAGGAGTCATGTCTGGGTTCCCTTTCATCCAATATATTTATCAATGACCTACCAAGCTCAACATTTAATTCTTGCTTGCTTTATGTCGATTCCATTCTAAAATCTTTTCTATAGTGAACAATTAAAACGAATCGTAAATGATTCTCCGAGAATGGTTTAACGCTGATTCTGAATAAGTGTTGTCTTATAAACTATTTTAAATCACAGTACCTAATGTATTTGTTGTTTTGGAAAAATGAAACCAAATCAAGTACATGAGATTTGTACTTACAACAAATCTAGCCTTTAATAATGGCCGTTTTGCAGCCGCTACTAAATAAACATAGAATTTATTCATCATTATAACTATAAGAAATGCACAAAATTTTAAGGACTTATAGTTGCTATTCAATTTGTTTGCTGCCCGCATACGATCCGTACTACAATATGCTAAAATGATACAGTAACTTGTGAAATATACACTAATAAATGACACAGGGAACGTTCAGAAAATGTTCATGAGGTGCCCTTTGCTGACCTACATTAATTAGGTCTTGTCATTCATTAATCTTTTTAAATCAGTTACACTAAGACATTGGTGGTAACGTAATTGTTTGAATGCTACTCCTTTACTATTATTATAAACCAAAGTCCCATTTTGATAAAACAACCTCTTCCACTACCAACGACCATCATCATCAACAACATAGGATATCCGGTCAAAAATAAAAAAAAACAACTTAAACGGCTGTAGCAAAAATACTGGCTATTTCCAAATTTCGTGTCTTGGAGACTTCTGATCGGTAAGTCGAACTAAGTTTCAGCCAGTTCCACTAAGAGCCAAAACCTATAAGAATTCTGCGACTTCCTTTCACTTTACACAACTAATTTCTGATAAATACATAACTACCTAAATCGATTTCACGATTCTTGATAACAAAGTTAACCTTAAATAAATATAGACATTTTCTCAAATAAAAAGGTATTATCTAAACCGTCTCACAACCAGCCGACGACACTTATTTTTTTTCAAATGCAGCTTTTTGAGTTAACAAATCGAACTGAATTTTGAATAGTCCGAATGTGTGTTCTTTTCTAAAGTCAAACGAGAATAATATCAATCTACAGTGTGGTCCAATTTCGATGGGATTAAATGGGTAACTTTCTTATTAGCGCAGATAAATGAAAACAGCTTAGGTACTCTTGACCTCTTTTTTCATGCTTATTCCATTACCATTGCCAGAAATAAGCTGCCGTCTTTTGTTTTTTGCCTAGAGAGAAAAAGTGAAAAACAGCCGATTTCTTCAATTTGTTGTAATTTTTAAATGGACCATTCAAGAAATTAAACTTTAAGTTACAGCGCAGTTATGGAAAGGACTAGAAAAAAAACAACTGACGGCATTGAATTCTACGTTAGAAAGTGCTTCAACAATACTAGAATGATTTTGTGTTGCAGCTTCGAAAACAAAGGAATTACAGCAAATTGAAGGAATCGGTCCATTTAAAAAAATCAACTTTGAGTTACAGCGCAGTTATGGAAAGGGCTAGAAAACAACGACTGACGGCATTGAATTCTACGTTAAAAAGTGCCTGAACAAAGCAAAAAACGATTTTCTTCTAGCTTCGAAAATAAAGGAGTTACAAACAAATTGAAGAAATCGGCCATTTTTCACTTTTTCTCTCTGGGGAAAAAACAAAAGGCGGCAGCTTATTTCTGGCAACGGTAATGGAACAAGCATGAAAAAGGCCACGAGTACCTAAGTCGTTTTCATTTATCTGCGCTAATAATTAAGTTACCCATTTAATCCCACCCAAATTGGACCACGCTGTACACAGACCGTTCGAAATATAGATATGTACTCAGAATATCACCTGAGTTCAAAAAGATAATCAACAAGTTGGTTTACACAATTTTATAAATGAGTGCCACTAGAACTAATTATATTGTATTATGAACGAACCAGACTTTGAACAAAACTGTCCATCAAGCAACTCAATAACGGTATTGTTACCAAAAGAATTTGATGCATATAGGACATAAGCACAAACATAGTCTTTACTGATATATGACTTGCTGCACGTCCGTCTTTGTAATACACCGGCCTGAACGTTTCCCAAACAACCAGCTCCGTTGTGCGTTGACGGTTTTAAAATTTTTTATTTATTTGCCTATAACGAGCATAAACAAACCATAACCACACTTCATGGCTAGTCAAAGCATTTTCTGTAAAATTAAACTCAACTTGACAAACTTTAAAACTTTAGATATGCCGACACGTTGAATTCTTAGAAGAATTAAATGTCTAAAAGAAGAATAATGTTTAGCAGAATTTATTTTTCGAGCTACATCATAGGAAGTTATAAAACTGAATTTGTAAAGCAATGCGTTTAGAGTTCGACATAAACTGAATTGCAGTAAATTGCAAAGAAACTTCTAAAATCGAAGTTTAAATCTATTGAATTTAATCTAAGGCAGAATGTGAAAAAATTCAGATTGTCATTACATAATATTTGATTTCGATTTTCGGAAAGCTTGGTTCAAAACTTGTCGAAGCTCAATTGCATTTAGAAACAAGCTGATCTATTCAAGATGATGTTAAATGATGAATCACAGACTAGGTCGTTATTCTAAACTTCAAAATGTGTAAAAAAAGTCTTCTAAGACAGCAAACGTTTTATAGTCGCAACCAGGAAAGTTTCTCATTTTATATTCTATGCTATTCTAGTATCTTCATTCCGTTATGTGGGCTCACTACATTACAGGTTACAATTTGTTTTGCGAAAACATAAGTGTAAGGCCCAATGTGCTTCCCTTGTTAAACGCAAGGATTTCAATTACTCGTCATCGAATCACACGTTAAAAGCATTGATTTTTAGTTAATTCTGACACTTTATGGAATATCGAATAATAATAATAATAATAATTTATTCGTCTTAGAAAATTTAACATTTTATAGACAAGTCAAAACTTAACATATATAACAATTGTAAAAATTGTCGGCAGATAAGCCTAATTGTAAAATATTAGAATAGTCAAAATTAGAACAGCTTATAAAAATCTTCTATTTTATATAAACAATTCCGTATTAAAATTTGTTTTGTTGCCTTATGAAATTTCTTGTCGTTTAATAGTCGAAGTTCTTCAGGAAGGGCGTTGAACAGGTGAATTTCCAATTGCTGATTTTTGCTTAGACGTTGTCGGTGTGGTACAATATTATGTTTGTTTCTTGTGTCATGATCGTGAATGTGTGCATGGGTGGTATACGTATTAATTTATTTTTTGACGTAGCATAGTTTTTGATGTACTATCATAGAGTATAAAGACATTATTCGTAGTTCTTCAAATAGTAACTTGCAGTGTTCCCGGTGATTAGCTTCTTTAATAGCACGGACTGCGGCTTTCTGCAGTGTAAAGACTCTATTTAGATGTGTTTCAGCTGCGTCGCCCCATAGCATTATCTCATATGAGAGACGAGAATGAAACGTGGCGTAATAGCAAGTTAAAGCAGCCTCTTTATTAGTAATTAGCCTTATTTTGCGTATTGCGTATACCGCTTGGCTTAATTTGGGACACAGAGAGTTTATGTAGTTTTGCCAAGACATAGTCTCGTCTAGATATATTCCTAGAAAATTTACTGGTGATTGAAAATTTTTATTTATTTTTTTTACAGCAAAAGTCAGTGTCTTTGTTTTTTCCTTATTCAAAAGAAGGTTGCTGGCATCAAACCAAATTTTTGAATTTGTTAGAATGTCTTCTGTTAATTTGGTGGTGTCTGTATCTTTGTCAACGTTAGTATACAGTGTTGTGTCATCCGCATACAGGATTGGGAAGACATACTAAAAATAGAAAAGGACTTAATATAGAGCCTTGTGGCACTCCTATCTCTACATTTCTTATATTACTTTTCGGGTTATTTAAGAACACCTGCTGTTGTCTATTTTGCAAAAAGGTTGTAATTACAGATTTTGGTGTGCCTTTAAGACCATAATATTCCAATTTCTTTAACAGCAGGTCGTGCGATACACAGTCAAATGCCTTGGACAAGTCCACATATACCGTATGACAGACTTTTTAATTTCATTACCGCGTCTATTGCTGTCCTTCCCTTCTGAAAGCAAAACTGGCTTTCATTTAGAAAGTTATTTTTGTGGAAATACAATTCCATTTGTGGTAGAATTACCAACTCAAATATTTTTGAGATTATAGGAGGTATTGTAATTGGCCGAAAGTTGTCAGGGTTCGAGATGTCACCCTTCTTGTGAAGTGGAATTGTTTTACGCTGTTTTAATTCCTTGGGAAAGTAACCCTCTTGGAGACATGTGTTTATAACCTCTGATAACGGAAAGGTTATGTAATTTAATATATGCTTTAGAATATCTGTTGAAAACCTGTATGCATCTTGCGTTTTTTTGTTTTTTAATTTTTGAATAATAGCTTGTATATCATAAGGGGTAATCGGATTAAAAAAGAAACTTCTCTGTGTGTTAATGTTTTTACTTCTTATCACCTTATCTTATTATCTCTGAAGTATGGATCAGGTATGAACTTGGACTCCTTTAGTGAGTCTTCCCACCGTCTGTCATTCAAATGCGATAGCGAAAACTATTTCAATGTAAACACTTTTCAAGTCGTGATAGGATATTGTAAGTATTATATTTATTGTTTCAATATTCTTCGTGGTTATCGAATGCCGGTTTTTCATTTCTTTGGAGTTAAGCATTATTAGTAGGTTTCATAGAAAAGTATATGTTGTTTGAAAGACTCATCAGTGACAAGATTTGAACCACCCAAGTTGATAGCTTTTTAATATACAGTGTGTCCGCAAATCTGCGGCATTACACTAGTTGTTGGAACTTGGAACGAGATAGAAAATTGGTTAAATTAGAAAAAAAAACTGTTTTCTTGGTCTATCAAGACGACACGAATTATTTTCATACCAATACGATTTTCAAAATGGGCAACTGCTGTCTAATCTAGTCTAATTTCATCTTCTTATTGTCTTCAAATGAATTCTGAATTTTACATTTTTCTTTGAAAAAAAAAGATCGATTGATCATAGGCACTTCTCAAAAGTCTTTACTTTCCAGCTGATCTTAACTAGCTTTCCAAAACAAATCTTGCGTCTTGGGAAAGTTTAACTTTATGGAGTACCGCCTTTGTAGTCTCAAATGAAACAGTCTTAGGTCTACAGCAAAAACCCATTTACTTAAGAAAAGGCCCAGAAAAGTCATTGGTTGCTTGTTATACTTACAAAAATTAGTAATATACACAAGTTAGAATGGAATGGTGGTACACAATTGGGGTACGTGCAAAAGAGCTCGTATGGCTAGTACATAGTACATTCTAGGTATATCTACGGAATGAGAAAATTCAAATGGTTTGCACTAGGTCAGGGTAGAATATTTAGTCTCGCTACAAATTTTGTACAAACGCAGGATTGAAGGTGGTATACCAAAATACTCGGTTTGGCGACTGTTGAAAAATATATGCGATTCGTCTGGGAAGTAAGTTTGATTTTAAGCTGGTTTATCATTCGTTTGTTTTAAACTATTTAAAATGTGTATTTGTACATGCTTTTCTTTACGCAAGAATAGAACCATTATTATTTCAAGCTAATTTGGGTAAAGAGAATTTCGACACCTGTTCGGTATTTGCTTTAAAAAACAATGGTGTATCATTTAAGAGATGTTGATGGCGTTGCAACCTTCTGTTTGTACTCCAAAGAAAAAATTGATGTCTGCAAAACCAATAGAAAAAAAGAAAGGAAAAAACTGATCTTATTACACGTTTTTTACACAAACTCCAAAAACTATTACTTTTCCGTTAAGAACTGAAATAGGAATAGCATAAACACATGTAAGTTTACGTTGGACAGTCACTATGTAGTATAACTGCAGGTATTGTTTCTGTAAAAATACAAGGAAAGATAATAAAACCATCTAGTGGGGATATTCACAAATATGAAAATACGATCTGCATAAAAAATGTGATTCGAATTTTCAACACAGTATTTGAAAATAAATAAAGCTTCTTTTAGTGTATATGTGCATGTACAATCTTTGATTTAGAAATAAATATAAAGTCAGGAACCCTTACATTCATATTTCAAAGAGACGTCATGATACTGAAATTATTTAAAGATCACAAGAGCACGTTCCGGTAACGTAGTACGCCATTGCGGAAAATCATGAATTTAAATTTTTGATTTAAATTTTCTATTTTTTTCCTCCTTTTTGGTCCACAAGAAAAAATATATATTATGTATATCTAACACGTTTTGTGTTTTAATCAAACTACCGAAAAGGAGTTTGGCGCTACGATTTCATCCATTTTCTCGCGATTCCGCAATTTGCCTTCTTTTATTGACGTTTTTTTCTTTTAAAGGGAATGGCGAAAACGCCTGACTTTGGGTTGCTCGATACCCACAATCATCTTCGTAAATCTCTAACAATATAACAAAGGCTTATTTTAGTACACGTGTATTCCTGTAAAAAGAAAAGAAAAATTCCGCGAGAAATCTTTAAAAACATATATTTGGAAAATAACAAGAAGGAAGCTATAGGACATTAATCAATTATATGAGAATACTTGCTATTAGTTTAGGGCCGAATTTCAAATTTATCCTCATCAAAAAACCTTTTAACGTTTGTTTTTTCCGAAATATCTTACGTTTTGTTGAAAATTAGATTATAGAATGCCAATTTCCTTTTTCAGAAAAAATGATTTATATCTTTTGACAGTATGTCACCTGGGGTATCCGTGAAGTCGATCCGCTCTCTCAAATTTCAATTTGATAAAGTTAAGTTGTTTGTTTTGGATCGTCCATCTACAAATACTTATTTTTGCGTTAGAGGTCCATAAAAAGAGAAGTGTGAATCTTTAGTGTATTGTAGTGTTGACGTTTGTATCAGTGTCAAATTAATATAGATTGATCGATCTGCTTGACGAAGTAGTAAATGATGTTCATAGCTGTATCATTTATTTAAATGATTTATTGGTCGCTTTCAGTTATAGATACAAAATAAAATGATGAAGATGGGAAAGTAATTGCAAATAAGCGTGAATAGATTGAAAAGTGTATCAGCTTCGATTAGGATGTATTGACGATGGATTTGTTACGTTTTCTACTTTAATACATTGATTAAATAACAAATTTTCATTTATATTTTCTTTACTTGCCTGTCAGGGCCGTATTAAGAATTTTATAAGTCTTTTGATTTTTGTATTTTCTTTCTTGTTTAATGATCTCCATTTTAATTGGATTTTTATTATAAATACAAAAACTGGCTTCTGAAACATGTTGATATAGAACTTTTAGTAAGTGACTAATCAATAACTTTATTGCTGCCACTGCTACTTTTTTTTCTTGTACGGTACTAGAAAATGCAAATGTTCAACTAGAAACATACAAATCTGCAATAAGTGATTGGAATAATAATTATAATTTGTAGGTTTTCCTATCTGCAGGATTAATAATATATTAAGTGATTGGCTTGAAATTGATTCTTGCATACACTTTAGACTTACACGAACGTCTTTTCTTGCTAATTCAACTTTATATCTTAAAAATGTGTCTTTAGAACAGTTACAGACTTAACAAAGGAGAAGAAACTAATGTCAAAGTCTAGTCAGTAAATAATTCTAATATTCTTGTACCGACAGACTACGCTGTTGTATTACACGTTTTAACCAATAATCGCAGTTGTTCCTTGTAAAATTTACTTATATTACCTAATTACAAACCTTACTGTACTTATAATATCAATTTCTTTGACAAATATGATTCTCTTGTCTAATCCCAGATTAGCTTCTTTAGAAAATGTATAGATGGGTTATAGGCTAGGTTAGTTGCCCTTGAACGTTTCCTTTCAATGACAAATAGTGGATTTGCTTGTTATCATAATCTACGCATTGAAAAGTAATTATGAGTAAGTTCTTAAATACAATAATGAGCTTAAACAAAATAAGTTATATTTATTAAAAGCAGTTAATTCGGCACTCACCCTCACAATATCTTTTAAGCAACGTATAAAGTTTTGGTTTTTTGATTTGATATGTCTGTTTTTCAAATTAACTTCTATGGTATCTCTGATCCACCTTATTAGTTATCATAGAGAAAATACTTATTTCCTCTCTTTATTCTAGTATATAAAAAGCTATGTATCGAAATTATGACATTCAGATAACCGCCACTTCAGGCGACCGATTCTGTGTCAGTAACGATGTTATAATTTGGTTATTTGATAGTTTTCACAAATATAAGAAGAGGTTTCCAGGTTTGATCAAGGTTATTGTTCAGAACTGATAAAAAAGAACCTCACACGGAAAAAATACAAAATATGTAGTAGAAATAATAACAAATAGTACCGGAAAACTTTGTTAGAATTTGGCCTAAATATTTTGTCGCTGTCTCAGTTGAACCGTTTGTAGGGGTAGAGATTTGATTAGCGAGAAGCTCAAAAATCGACGCTTGGTTCATAGTTGATCTCTTCAAAGAAAAATTTGATCGATATTTAAAACGCTATCCTAGTAACTCGTTTCCTGCTAAACCAAAACCTTACTAAACGATCCAAAACTATTTGAAAACCAAACTCTACAGCAGGTCTTCCAATTAGACATTTTGGTTTTTAGCTTTCCATTTGTTGGGTAGTTAAATGTATAATAAAACAGAATCCTTTGGTTTGTCATTTTGCTCGTTAGTGCGGACAGTCTTCTACGCCGAAGAATTAAATTTTTCAAATAACATATAACAAATATTCAAATCACCCGATATAAATAATTTTAATGATCTAAAATTTTTCTATGGCTTTAGACGGAAGGCACTTTTATGATTCTAAGTGTCTTTAACTGAAATGGAAAAAGTTGCTTTATTATTTAGTCTAATAAATAAGCGAAAGATGAACTCAAAGGCGATATCTCGGAAAACTTAAAGTAGAAATTTTAGAAAACACTTTTTAGCAAGACAATTGTCTAATCCATTTTGTTTATCTGGCAAAAGCAAAGTTTGGAAAAAATGTTGTAATCAACTGTATTTTGATCTAATCTCGCAGAAGAGATTAATAGAAATCTATTTACAAGACTATGTGAGTATTTTGATACGTCATACTTTATTGTTTTTGTTATAGAGGTCTTTCAATAAAAAGTCTCTACAGCTGAATAACAAAAAACCCTGAAGAACCTAAGACTAAAACAAGCCGTTTTTAAATGCAGTTTCTGATGCTTCAAATGAAAAAAAATATGGGAGACACTGTTCTAAAACAAAGCAATGTGAAGAAATCTGATTGAACTTAAAATTTTAAACTTAGAAAATTAGAAAGGATCAAAATTCTGTTTATTTCTACATTAAAATAAAGTGAATATTTACCGCTTTATATTTTGGCTGGTCGTCCTTATAGCTCTTGTATATGAATAACTAAATTAATAAATGGTACAACTGCCTCTGCTGAGGTGTAGTGTGAAGAAAAGCCATAAAGCAAAATTACTTGGCTGATCGTGTAAGTTTTTGAAAACTATGACGAAATTAGAGGGCAGCCGTGAAAATTCCTAGATAAAAGAAAACTACTATAGATACAAAAAAATTGATTTATAATTTTTCAAAGTATTCTCCCTCATGCTCAATACATTTGTTTATGCGGCAGAACCACTTAGAGAAAGTCTCACGGAACACATTTTTCGGAATTGCCTCCACTTCCTTAACAAACTCTGCTACTGCTTTTTCTGGAGTTGAAAATGTGCGTCCACGAATTTTCTTTTTTACCCCTGGGAAAAAGAAAAAGTCACAGGGGCTAAATCTGGACTGTACGGTAGATGTCCTACTAATTTGCTCCTCGAAGTTTCCAGAAATTCACGGAGCAGCAAAATGGGCAGTGGAATTGTCATGAGTGTAAACAAATTTCTTGCAAACCGGCTTTCGGTCGAATTTCTTTAATTTTCTGGAATATTTTGGGTAAATATTGGGTAATGTACCACTCACTATTAATGGTTTTTCGATCCTCTAAAGTGATTGTGGCTACATGATCACCTACAGAAGAAAAGAAGCTTCAAATTTGTCTTTATACTTCGTGGCGTTTAATTCTCGTTGGTGGCTCTTCGTTCGGAAACACTCAAACGGTCGATTGCGTTTTTAATTCTGGGTCAGATTGGTAAATCCAAGACTCATCTCCAGTAATAATGTCAAAGATTCGCTTGGATGAACCATTTTGATAATCTTTAATTATTTTTTAGCACCATTCCACAAGTGCGTTTTTTTTTTGTTCGTTAGACAGAAGTTTGGGGGCCCAACGCGAAACAAGCTTACGAACTCCTAAGTGTCCGATTTTACATGCTGCAACCAAGCCAATACGTAAACTCGCCTGTATCAAACAATAACGGATTTGTCTGTTTTGATCTACAAGGTTCCTCGCCCTGACGATGTTTTCATCAGTAATTGCAGTTGATGGATTTTCATCCTTCAATTATTTTTTGTACCACATTTAAATTCGGTATACCAACCAAAAATCATTGAGCGTGATGGAGAAGAATCGGGAAATGTTATTGACAATCTTTCCATGCACTGTTGTCATTCTAAACCACTTTTAAAATTATAGAAAATCACAGCGCGAAAATTCTCACGGTTCAATTCCATTGTTAAAACAGAAAATACACAGACGCGACTAATAGTTTTAAAGATTACTCAGCACATTGTTGAGCTAAGCACTTGAAACTTGAACCGACAGTTACTCATGGCACTGGTGACGTATAAGTAAAGCGGCGTTGCCACAGCTTGAACAGTGTTGCCACATCCAAAAATATTTAGCGTCACCCGTACTTTCAATCAACTTAATGGTCGTTCCATTTTCACTCCAAATGAGCCTCGATTTTTTCAAAAAACAAAATATCTCAACTAATAATATAGGGTATCCAATCTGCTGTGAAAAATACATTTTAAAACAGTTGAAATATCTACAAGTTTATGTAAGTTATCTATTTTCCAATAGTTTAATCAATTTGTGCGCAGATAGTAACTGGTCCCATTTTAGTAAAAAAAAAAAGTAGTGAAAAGCTAGACTTTTTTATAATTTCCACTACGAGAGCATGCCCACACCTAGCTCGTTGAAATTTTCACCAGAGTACCTAGATATCTTTCTGCGTCGATGTGTAACAACGCCAGAAAGTTAGGATTCACGCCTTCTTTTTCTGTCAGTGGCTCTTGTACTATTAACTTAAAATCAAAACAAAAACATATGCACAAGCAAGATCAAGATAACTCAGATTTATGTAATTTCGTGACACTATTTTTGAATAGCTTTTTGTCGCCTATAAATTACTGCAAGACGACTTCTGTACAATTAGTTATTTGAAACTTTTCTTTGGAGAATATTATTGGAATACAATGATGAAATAACTTTCAATATTGTTAACCTCTTTTTTTCTTCTGTTCGCAGTACAGAATAATTTGATTGATCTGTTACACAATTTTGGAACTTATAAAAGATGTGGGTAATGATGTCTTAACAGTTGATGGGTGTGCGTGTTTAGTACTCTGATTCAGAGTTAGAGGCATATGATAGGCCATAGGCTTAGACTGTTTCGAACAGCGAGAGACGTAAAATGAATAACTAGAATTCTAGAGTGAAACGCTGTATATTTACTAGAAAGTCTTGACAAACACATTGTCAGGAATATGTAACCCACAGAAAACTATTTTCATAGTAACTAACATCACGGATGTCTAACATAAGTGGAATATACCTACTACGAGCTTCAGAACAACAAAAACCTCCGTTCACTCCAAGAGCTCTAGCCAGCTTTACAATAAATCCACTTGTACTGTTTGAAGTACTTAAGAAAGGTCTAATTAACACACTTTGCAGCAACAGAAGAGCGACAATAAATTATCAAATGGGTATATGCTAGAATCTTTCTAATTATTTAAATTTTGCATTATAATCATGTTAATATTAATCCTTCTACGGTGTTTGTAGGTCAATAAATCTAACGTTTGTCATTTTAACAGTGATATTTTGATTTAAAGATGTTTTACTATTTTGTTTCTTTTCATATTTTATGAACCCAACAGATATAATTTACTCCCAAATAAGAAAAGAATATGCGATTGACCTGTGGATATTCCTAGAAGAAATAATCCAACTGTAACTGAATGCACTGAAAGCAATTCAATCAGACAATCTATTTTTCATTGTGACAGTCTTAATTTTAAGTAATTAATATATATATAAAAGTCTTGAGTAAGTAAGATTGCTCTTTGGGATTAGTTACCAAAAAAAGAGTTTTATATTCTTTTAACTTATATGGACTACCAATAAATAAAAGAACCAGATGATTTTTAACAATGAACTGTTTAACAAACAAAAGGTAAGTAATTGGCTTGAATGCTTGTATAATTAAATGAGTTGTAAATAATTATAGTTAATCAAAACAAAATTACTTTAGAAATTTATTTTTATATTTATATAATTACAGGTAAGAGGCCTCTTCAAATTTAAATGCATTATAAAGAATTCCTTGTTTTAACACAAAGAAAAGAAAATAATAAATACAAATATTAGTTAAAACCTGATTAAAGAATCTCTTTAGAAAACTTATTCTATGAGGTGAAAGATAAATTTACACTAAATTTTTAAACTTTCCAATATTAAATTCAAAAAAGAAAGTTTTGTTGCCAGCTGCGGGTCACCCGTTCAGATTAATCTAGATGCAGAGGATTGCATGTGCATCAATTCAGTTCTCGATAAGGAAATTAATCCAGATAAGGAGGATAGGGACGCGCCTCGTGTGAACGTGCTAATTGTAAAATGGTAATAAAATAGTTACCAAACTGACCATTTTAATAACAAAATCTAAGTTTATAGTACAAGAATTGTAAATAAAAAAAAAACGATGGTAAAACTCTTACCCAGCTAATATGGAATCTGGGCAATGATAGTTACTGATTACAAAGTTGTAAAAATCTTAATTAGAATTTAGTATTAATAAATCTCTTAGTAGAGCTTATGTGGTTTAATTAGTAGAATCTCCTATTAAGAATAATCTCAGCATAAGCTTTATTAAATTTAGTTCTAAACAAAGTATTTTGTTACCTGCGAAGGTGACGCACAAAAAGTACAATTATATTTGAAACCAGTTAACTTTTAATTAAAAGATTTTAACAAACTTTTTTAAATTTGCCATCTTAACTTGCATACAAGTTTTTAAGTGCCTTAGAAATTTAGTTTTGTCGAAAGAATAATCTCTTGTTCACAAAGCAGGAATGACCTTGCCGCGATATCATTTCCAGCCTTCGAAGGAATTATTTAAAAATGTTAAAGGAGCTTAGGGCGCATACTCACTAAATTAGTATTTTCTATAGTAATAATACAAGAGATCTAAAAGTGTCGATTAAATTACGAAGGCGTGTTGCGCAGTAACAAAGAGTGTCAGGACTCATAAGTAATATAATCGAAAAATTTCAGATCTCTAGTGATATTTTGAAAGATTATTTCATGAATACAAAATAAAAAAGAAAATAACAATTTTTTTGTTATATACAAATTATTGCAATTAAATTAGGAAGAATGTTAATACAGCGTTACAATGGAAAATCTATTTGCAATATTATCAAAATATTATCGATTTGAAACTCATCTAGGTTGGTCAATACAGTATTCTGATTGGTTCTTAAACGATATATCTGAAATAATCAATTATAAATTTGAAGCACTAAGTGCTCAAACCTACTGATTAATAATCTAAGGTCGCATTCCAAAATATGTGACACTATGTTTAAAGCATCGGCGCCTCAAATATATACCGTTTACGATGTTTATGGGTCGTAATAGGCCATGATTTCATTTTGTTAGGTTGGAAGTGTTTTCTTTTTTTTTTGAAAATTGCCGCACCTGCGGCTGTATTTGGCGCCGTTGTACGATCAAAAATTTTGCATAAACGTTTGCTTTGTTAAAAAGAGATCAAGTTTTCCTTATTAATGTCAATTATACTAATTTATAATGCCAAAGATTATAAATGAAAACACAAAGCTGCAAATTATAAAAACTTTTAAATATTTTAGAAGGATTAGTCCAAATTTAAAGTTGCAAGATATATATAATTCGCTAGAAGATATTTTTGGGGTAAGTAAATACATTAAACGTTTTGCTCGAATTTACGGAAGCTGATAATCTTGTTTTGTAGGTTAGGCGTTCTAAATTAGAAATTATTGTGCGACAGAGACCAGACGAGTTGAAATCTTCGATATCTGGCAAACGACCCAAAAATAATTTGTTTTGGAATCATTTTTTTTTAAATTGCAACAACTAATTTGGTAATACAACTCTCAAAATCAATATTTTTTTTTGAATGATCTTTTGGCTAAAGTAAAGGAAAATTATGAATTTAAGGGAGGAACTTTGTATAAGATTTTGAAATCTATGGGTTACAAATATAAAT
This sequence comes from Ignelater luminosus, assembly GCA_011009095.1. Taxonomy (NCBI): domain Eukaryota; kingdom Metazoa; phylum Arthropoda; class Insecta; order Coleoptera; family Elateridae; genus Ignelater; species Ignelater luminosus. Next base: position 59,424 of record VTPC01091121.1, on the reverse strand, counting down.
CAGTTAACGGTCACAAAATTCTCTGTGAACAAAAACATGTTGCTGCATCCATTACCTTTCTTAGAGAATTTTTACAGTTTCTAAATTCCAGTGAAAATATCCGATTCGTGTACCTAGAAGAAACATGAATCTATCAAAATGGATTCGTGGTTCGACGTTGGGTACACGACTCATATATTAAGAGTAATTCAGCTAAATTTAGAAATGAAGGGAAACGTTTCACTATTTTGCATGCGGGATATAGGGGCGGGTTTTTGGAAGGGTGCGATTTTCTTTTAGATTCTCAAAATAACGATCGGGATTATCACGTGACCATGACTGGGGATACTCTTCAAGATTGGGTGTTAATCAACTCATTCCTGCTTTGGATAAGCTTGGGGAAAAAGTGTAATTGTTATGAACAATGCTGCTTACCATTTGGTGCAATTGGACAAACCTCCAATGTTTTCCTCCAAGAAAAACCAAATGCAAAAATGGTTGACTAACCACAATGTCAAATTTGATTCAAAATTTTCCAAAAAGCAATTATGGGATTTAATAAAACCTTTTCGATTGGACGATAAAAAAACGTACGTAATTGATGAACTGCTGAAATTTCCAGTATTTGAAAGTAGTCATAATTACACATAAATTTCTTATACAATTAGGAGAGTTTTCTAGTATAACAGATTATCACCGTCTTTATCCTTAAAGCAAAAAGTATGAACATTTGATTTTAATATTTTACAGGAAATACAAGTTTTCTTAAAACAATCTTTTAGCGTAATGTTTTTACAGATTTACAAAAAAAAGGCAACAGCGTGAGTTCAAACTGTCATAAAATCATAACCTTAAAGTACATTGAGCGTCAATTAGATTTTATAATCCGAGTTAATAAATAGACAGTCCGGTTTACAATACTCAAACTGTCATTCTGCCACAACCATATACGACCCATAAATATCGTGAACGCTATATAATTATGCGATGATTCCACTAATTAACAGAATTCAGTACGATAATATTGTGTATCAAAACGTATTGTACAACATATTATTTGTGATGTTGATGATGAATTAAGTTCATTGGTAAAGCTGAGCAGATATGCACTCAACTATGCTGTACAATCCAGTAACATATGCAAGAAATATGCAATGTTACATTAATATATGCTATATCATATGCTTTAAAAAATAAAAGTCGGTGGATACTCTTGCTAAAACAATAACGATCTGAATGGTTTAGAATATGCATATTTATGATACTAAATCGTCATATATGCATTCACATCGAAAACTTGTACATGCCGAATATGCAAATAATAGTATATTTCGATACAAGTGCCATATTTTAGACGTGAGGTCTGCAAATTCTGAGGGTAACTTTGACAGATGTCAAGTTAGGTACATAAATGGAAAAACTTACATATATATTTACTTATATATTACTTTTTCGTTTATGTACTTTGCAAAAAGATTACAAAAAATTAATTATCTGGAGAATAAACAAAAAACGTACTAAAAATTAATTGTGTGTGCCTCATAGATAAAAAGAAACAAATATACATTTTCCCAGCTGTAATAGGGCTGGACAAATATACCGTAAAGAGAATGCGTACATATATCACTCAAATAGGTGTATGCCATAGAAATTCAGTAATATATGCAAGAGACATGCAATGTTAATATTTCTATGTATATTATGCGCTTTAAAAAATCAAAATCAGTAAGCAATTGTGAAAGAAATGTATTATTATGGTTTGCACGATTTAAAATAAGCATTTTTAGGTTGTTAAGTCCTCATATACCATATGCATTTATACCGAAAGTATATGCAAAATAAAATTATTTGGACAATATACAAAGAAATGAGCTCTCATACTAAAAATTAACTGTAAATGCCTAACAGAGAAAAGTGTGCAAATACGTATTTGCCTAACTTTGCTCATTTATAATACTATAACTGTGCATTCATTTTACTTTGATATCAAAACTTACACCATTTTTTTTCAAATTGTAACTTTGTAATCAACAAGTTACAAGGAAACTACAGTGTGTCCGAATTTCGATGCTCACTATTGGGATCTCGGAAATTGTAAAAGATACGAAGTCGGTTAAATTAGAACAGTTTTGGCTATTTTGGAGATCAGTTTACTTATGCTTTTTTTTTTCAAAAAAGTTTATGGCTTACTAAATATTTGCTAAAAACGAAATTATCTTATTTTATTTTAAGTAAAATATTTCAAGAACGAACAAAGATAGAAAAGAAGAGCAAAGAGAGTGTTTTACAGAATTTACTCCAAAACACAAAAAATATTATTTTCGCAATTGTCTTCTATTTTACTTGGGCGGTGAAACGTAAATCCAATTTTTTTAATAGAACGCTTACTTGATTTCCATATTACTGAACTGCACGCCTTAAATGCTTTTCAGTGATACATGGCTTGACATAGCTATTCTTTTGTTTTACCGAGTTATGAAGTGAAAATTATTTTTCATCATAGTATGCCACGACATCTAATACTCAAAGTCGTGGAGTTTTATCAAAGAAATTCATTTGTTATGCAAAAATTGCTAAAACAAAATAAATACGCTTTTATGGCCATTAGATGCTTATTTGATGCTATCTGTGAATGCCCAGTAAATTATCTTAAAAGCGTCTTTTGTTTTGTTCTAGCAATTGTTACATAACAAATGTAATTTATCTGACAAAAATCAATGATTTTCATATGTTTAAAGCCATGGCGCACTAAGTGGGAAATGCTTTTTATTTAACAAAATAAGATAATTTCGTTTTTAACAAATATCTAGTAAGCCGTGAACTTTTTTGAAAAAACAAAAGCTTAAGTAAACTGATCCCCAAAATAGTCAATTTTTTTATAATTTAACCGACTTCGTATCTCTTACAATTTCCGAGATCCCAATAGTGAGCATCGAAATTGGGACATACTGTATATAATTTCTTTTAAGAAAGAAATACCAAGTCTTGGTACAAAATTAACTTCAGAATCTTCTACTTTTATGCCCAGATAATAAAAATTTTGTTAAAGCATTTTTGTTCTAATGGAAACCTCAAATGTTTGAAATATAGTTTATGATTAGAAGTAAATTATAAAACGTCACGGTGGAGAAATGAGGAAGATGACTGTGGTATTACATCTAGTTAGTTGTCGCTAGTCCCTAGTTCCAGGTTATCAAAGACAAGTGCTACCATTTTATCTTCTTGGAGACATTTATGCTACAGACGACCGTCTTTAATAAAATAAAGGATTTGTTCTAAGCACTTTGAAGTCGGAAAGTTAAAAGAAATGAGAAGCCAATAAATTGCTAATAAAGGTACCATTTACTGCACTGTGGTATTTTAAAAACGGCTTGGCAGAAGAGGATTGTAGTTGAAAAAAGGAACGCAGGAAAAATATGACTGATAATACACGAATGAAGAAACTTTTAAGGCCACGAATCTTCCAATTAATTTACCCGATGAAAAGCTCTCCTGCACAAAGGCTGTTAATTCGTTATCGACGTTTGACGATACTTAAAAATATCACAAGGGTAGTCAAAAAGCATTGAATCACACTGAAAACGTCTACAGCTGACTGGTTGCATTGTTATTATAAACTGTTTACGCACGTACACAAATATTTCACAGCGGGTTTTACTATTACCATTCGTACATGTTAGAAAGTTTGTCTTAGTAGCTCTAGACGCCACTAGAAGGCTGATAGGCCTATAAGAAGATTTCTCGAGACATTCCTTTATAAACAACTTAATCCATAAAAATAAATATAAGGAAATCGAGGTGAATAGATAACGCGAATATTCAATCAAAGTGAGCATAAAGGTGTAGTGATTTGTAATATATCACAATATAACTAATTTAGTTGTTTCTTGATTGTTAAAACAATAAGTATCTTTTGTAAATTAGAAATCTTAAATCCAAGATAGAACATTTGTTTTCTGTTTAGACTATTGCTAAGAGTAACTAGAGACGAAAAGTGTGTTAAATCTCAAGACATTGCAACAAGTTATCACATACGCTACGTCGAATCTTTCTTTTAATCCTACGTAGATAAAAAACATTTAGTAGACATAGTCTACTATTCTACAATAATTTTGTATTTTCTCAAATCAGTTAACTTGTAATTATACTCCATTTAAAAAGAAATATCCCCAAAATATTAAATTAACAAGCAAATTGTATGGTTCAGTTGAGTGTCTCAAGCAAGGACCAGTCAAGTACATTTAAGTATTTTCTTCCGGACAGGCAAAAAATCTGACCAGTTACTGCATAGTATATTATTGGCGGGGAACTCCAATACATCTCTGTAAGCTTAAAAACTAACGTAAAATACTGGTTTGTGCACAGGACGAATTCAACATTACAAACAGCAATAAAAAACAAAATTCTAGTTTTATCCCGAAAATGAACCTGACCAGTTTTTAATCTTATAGATTTTCCTCCTATAATCAATATGGTTAATTATATTTATCGAATGGTGAGATTCTAAAGTCAACCATGCTTACTAAGGATACATGAGTGATATCGGTTTCGTCTCCCTGATAGTTATAAAAAGAAGTCTTTAGCGTTTCAATTTTATAAAAGTAAATTTTGGTCTTTGCTGTTTAAAAGTCATTATTTAAGGTCCATCGAGATACTTTTACTACGCAGGGTGGTCGAGAAACGTAAACCGTTATGTCTTGAATTCTTTTTAAATAGAAGGATCTGTGTTCGTTAATGTAATCTAAGAAAACTTAAAACCACTACTAAGGAACTGTAGTTGGAACTTAGCCAAATAAATAATCTCAATGCGCACATTCTTTTACCAACACACCTATCTACTTTGTTGAATGTAGTGGTGACATGCCTGCACCAGATTTCTCCAAATAATGTATTTCTTCTTGTAATTAGTTAAACGAGTACAACACGATGACTGGCTAGTGACTGCATTCGCTATGGTTGTAACAGAGCTGGGCTTGGTAAAGATATTTGTTAATAGGCGATTCCTTGCAGGCAAACCGGTTAGAAGCGTTTGTGACTTGCGGAGAATAGGTCGGCGATGATAATAATTAATTGTTTTATTCGTAAGTGTGCTGTGGTTGCGAATACAGCACGGATAGTTATGTAGAAGTGACAGTAAATTATGTTGAGTTTGGACGATTTGTTAAGATCATCAGTAAGTGACGTGGATAATCTGTTTGCAATAGTATATGTTGAAATCATGCTGCCTTCTGTGAGTCTTCCTAATGGGTAGATGTTACCTGGAAATTGATGCCGGAAAATCTTTACGATACTTTTGAAGGATCTTGTGACTGGCGATGTTGTGGATTACGTTTCTGCTGCTACATGTTGAAAGGGCAGGGTTGGTAGGATAATTGCACTGTAATCGTGAAAGTGAGTCGCATGTAAACGAAGAAGGCATTGTTTGGAATATCGTTTACTTTGGAAGAGGGAGGTTCAAGCTTCTAGAGTTTCTGAAAATGTCGTCGAGAGGTGTTTGAGAGCTATCTTTGGTATGGGAACTGAAAATTAGGGTTAGAAAGTTACGAGGACGTTCTCTTCGCCCTGATCCACCACTCTCTACACGTACTGACTTTTTTACCCTCACACGGACATCTATAGAAGTAATATCTCCCAAGATATAGAAGCTGTTCGATTGAAGTATCTTTTTGCGGAAGCTCCTTTTCTTCTGTTCAAATCGACGGATCGAATATGACATTAAAAACAATGTGAATTGGTTTGGAATACGGGTGTGATAAAGGTCTTGTATGTATGAAGGCCGACAATTGTCTATCATGGCTACCACCAAGTCAGTGGGGAAAACGGGAAAAACTTGAACACCTCCTCGCTGACGTTGAGGAGAGCAATGAGTTTAAAAGCAGTTAAGTCAGTTAGACTCTTTTTGAATTTGAGGGTTATGTCGATCGTTATCTTTTTCTAGGTCGTAGGAAAGAATCAAATCAGAGGTAGCTACTAAACATTTCTTCTTGGACTACAGGATCGAAAAGCAAAGCAGGACATCTCGTCGGTGGGGGGAAGGAAAAATGTATGACTGTGAGAAGTTTCAGAAGAAATCTAAAGGTATGTGAGAAGAACGCTGCTGGATAAAGGCAAGTAAAGATGTCTAGAAGTCAACGAATGTTTGAGTACTGTTTGAAGCATAATGTGACTGGTCGTAATTAAGTGCGGAATTCAAAAACTTAAATTACTGGATGCTGAGGTTTTGTATAGCGAGTTAAATGAGGGCAAACTAGGACCTAGATCCAGAGTAAAAATGTTTGAGAGGAATTTCTTTTTGATTTCTAAAAGGACGACCAGGAAGAGTTTGGAATAGTCGCATGATTCTTTCCTGCTGCCTATATCAGGATGGTATTGAAGACCTAGCTTATTTAATGAATTATGACTAGCTTACATTACGGAAACACATTTTGATATACTGCTCTTCTTCGTTGAGAAACCAAAGTTTAGAAAATATCTGAGGAAGACCGTCTGGGATGGGCTCAATCTTCCAATACTGAAACCAAATATTCAATAGAGATAGCTTTAGAATCTAGCTAAGGAAGTTTATATTTTTCATATTTTCTTTATACAGGGTGATTCCGAAATAAAGGGTATCCTCTTAAAGGTGGATGACAGTGTGATAGTACATACATTTGTGATAAAAAACGGTAGATAAAAATTGCATAGTTTCCGAGAAAAATGCGATTGAAGTTTAATCGCTAAGCCAAGCCGGTCCTGCTCTCATACTTTTACTTAAGCAAAAATCGATAGGGGTTGACTGACTGAACTTGCCATTGGCAGGTAGTTCTTGCTATTTATGTGAGGGGTATAATAGTTTATCTGGTTTCTACAATGCCATAAAGGAACTTTTACTTTTTCTGTAAACTTCCAAAGGACCAAAAACTTCAATAAGCATTATTGTACATAAATAAAAATTGGTTGAATTTATTAAATTGAATTAAATACAGAGGTGATAGTAGTACCTTCCATACGCACGTTTCATTCAAGTAGTATGTGTAATCCATTGCCATTTAAAATGTTTCCTATTCATGTGACTAAATAATAATAAGAGATTAAAATGTTGCTTGTGAGACTGGAGTCTAATTGTTCGTAACATAAATCTTGTTATTTTTTTACTGTTTTAACGAATTTCAACAACCCTGCTTGTTAAACGTACTTCAGATTTAAGAAGGGAAAGTTGTAAAATGTCCAGGGAGTAGCTTATGATGGCATTTATTGTTCATTGTGCTACTACAGCTGCACTATTAGTTCCAAGAAAATAGGCATGTCTGGTAAATTTTCGTTTTTGCACTACAAGGGTTTAAAAACACCGAAATCTCCTTAAATTTCACTTTTTAAGGCGACAATACAAGAAACACTTTTCTTGTTCTAACCAGAGACGGCTTCAGTTTTTAATATTTAGGAAAATTGTGAAAATTTTCAACTTTCACGGAGCCACTTCGTTTTTTCATTTTTTGTCTTCTTTTAGCCTCACTTATCACCTATTAAAAGGATACCCTTTATTTCGGAATCGTTCTGTATATTACTTTAGGAAATTTTAACATAAGGCTGTTCTCACATTAATCTCTTTGATTTATGGCTTATTTATACCTTTTTTTGAATTTGCAACTCTCTGCTAATCTCACCAAGCTGTTTTCAACAATATTAAAATACGATCAATTATTTAAACACCGAAACGATATTTTGAGGCGTGTTCGACACTAAAGCACCTAAAACATTTATTTCATTATTCAATTTATATTTCTCTTTTTTATGTAAACTGTGATTTATTATTAATAGTGTACATTTTTTATTTTTTTTTGTCTAAATTTTTTTATTCTTTTTGCTTTTAGTAAAAAATTCCTTTTCTGCCATGTTTGCCACTGAAGAAGTTTTAACTTCAGTTTACTGACAGCCAGTAATTTGTTTTGTATCTTGTAAGAATGATTGTTATTTAAAATCTGATTTTTATCCGGTTGTTTTTGTAATGTTTCTGTCTTTTTATATAAAGCTCCATTGCTTTAAATCAACGATTTCATCTGACGTAACTTCAATGAAAAGTAGGTAATCAAAGTCCGAGACTCTAATCTCAAATCGTCCAATCGGTTTCCTTTCTGATATCAACATCGAATTCTTAATTCTGTTATGTTTCTATGTTGTTGTGCACAAAGTTCTATTTTTACAAAAAATCCATTTTTAAATCTAAAAATAAATGTCTCCTAATACAAAAACGAAAACGCCAAAAAAACAATCTATTTGGACCTGGAGAGCGGAGAAAATATTACTTGATCCCTTTAATACTGAAAATGATGTTTCACCGGATGAACCAGTAGCCGGGATTGACAATAACATGGTTGAGAGTTTATTATACTTTTGAACTAGTATATTTCTCTACGTTTTTCGTTCAGATTTTCAGAGTCGGGAGCTGCTGCGGGTTAAAATATATTGATTTTATTCACAGTCGAATTTTCAGGGAAGGACATTTCTAGACATGTGCGTTTTTCTAGAAACGAATCTAGTTAACGAGAAGAGAAAAATGTATTGGAAACGCGAGAATTTTTGAAATAACGAAAATAGCTTCTTTTGTATAGAAAGAAAGACAATTAAAATTCATCACTAAATTATATAAGATTTATTCTTTTATCTACAGATTCCGAACAAATTGAATCGAATAATTCCCAAGAGACCCTTAATATTAACACATCTCGTAAATACTCAAGTAAAAGTAAACAGTTTCGATTCGGTAAAGAAGAGATTCGAGAAAACTCCAGCAAGAAAGTAAACTTTGATTCTTTGCTTTAACTGTTAATTTTAATACTTTAGTAATGATCCGGTTGCTGCTTAGTTACATGGGATGATAAAAGATTTATATAAAATTAGCCATTTGCGTTTGACGTCATACAAAGCCTTCGGGGAGAGGTAAATTGGACTTGCATATTTAGAAGGATATAAAAGATGTAGAGATACATATTGTACGTTTTGTTAGCACGTCAATGTATCTGCCTTTATATCTGAATTAATTTTACTAAGGACTTCTCGATTCTATAATGCCTTTTCGATAAATACAGTTCACTTACGATACATCGGGGTCTACTTATATTAAAAAGGAGAGTGGGAAGTTCTATATAGGGTCCTCTAAATTTTAAAGGGTCAGTTGTGCGAGTTGCTGGAGGGTTCGCACTGTCTGAACTCCAGTCACGACACTTGACGAATAAAATACAATTTTTGGACCCGTATCGAGGTTGAGAGGTTGTGAATCCAATACGGCATGAAATGAGTGGAAATTTTCACATTATAAGACCCTTTTATAGTTGGCACGTACGATGTGCTATAAACGAACCTGTCGGTTCCGGTTTATTGTCAGTGTGAGGTATTATTATTGTTCCTGTAAATAACTGCGAGGCTTTTTTCAGGCCAATAAAACTTACTTAGCATCGAATTGTGTGTACGCGTGTTATATCACAGTATGTTTTGTTCCAGTACTGGCCACTATGGATTGGCTCAGCATTACTACATTTTTGTGCGAGAGTTCTACCTACTTCAAGCGATGACAATGTTTTGCACATTGGAGGCATCTTCCCCATTGCTGGGGAGGGTGGATGGCAAGGTGGACAGGCCTGCATGCCGGCCGCCAAGTTGGCACTACAAGACGTTAATAACCGCAGGGATCTTTTACCGGGTTACGTTCTCAAACTTCACAGCAATGACAGCGAGGTAAGTTCTTTCTTCTCTCCTTTCTTTTTTCTATTCGTTTCGAGAAGGAAAATTGAATTTAAACTGTGGTAATCTTTTATCCCTTTCTCTTCGTGATTATAACACTAAATCTTAGGGAAGTCGAAAAGTGAACTTGGAAACATACGTAATGTTTTGGTAAAACTAAACTAAAAGTCTTTTTTCACTTTATTAGACAATCTTAAAACTTAAAATAATACACATACAATAGCGCATTGTTTTTCATTCTAAGTATTCGAAGTTTTATTGTGAGTTAAGCACATTGTTCATTCACGGTTGCAAGTACGGTTCAGCTAGGAAATAAATAAAGTTGGATTAACAGTAACTTTTAATACTGAATTCAAATTCAGCATAAAAAATTAGTAGAAAAAGCACCAAATACAACATATTTTGAATGAATACGTAAGGACCATAAAATCGAAAAATATCCAAAACCTTAGTTTACTGAATCTATTTTTTTTGTAATCTGACACCAAAATTTCAATCTTGCTGCAACAAAACAATTCTAGAAACAAAAAGTCGATTTATTTTAAATTCTGGCTTTAGGGGAGAAGAAAAGGGAGATATTGGAAAAGTAAAAAACCTTTCTAAGAGACCCAGCTCTTTTATCAAATCAGAAAATTGCGTTTCTCTTAATTTAAGTGGCAAAAGTGGACGTTATAAAAAGTTTTTATTAAAACCAGTTACCCTTACAATAAGATTATTAAACTTTGCTACAACGTAGCACAAAACAGAAATAAAAAGCTTATAGATTAATTCAAAATGGAAAATGAGTTCAAGTATCCAGCTAAATTTAAGATAGGTGGAGTCCAGAGCAACAATCTCAAAGGTTACATCACTGTAACATTTGGCACAACGATTCATTTAGCCTGCTCTGACAATAAAAGAAAATTTTAAATTACGGTTATGGTATCAACATTGGACTGACTTGCGTACTAAAGTCATTTCCGTGGTTTTGTTAAATGCAGCTGGCTCGAAGCCCACAGATAAGTTGATTTTTTTACAAAAAGGTTCTCCAGGCATACTAAAAATACAACGTTCAGGCTGCTTTCTGGCTATCACTCAAAATACCACTTGCCTGCCTTCTGACTACTGATCACTTAGATGCATAGGGTTTACTCTTAAAGTTGTACATCTGATCGGCAAGAAAGGGAATAGCATTGTGAGAATAAAAGTTTGTCAGCATAGTAGATTCAAGTCAAAAGTATTTTTGTGTTTATTCATAGATTCTTCTAGTAATCGCACATGAAATTTTAAAAGAGAGTTGTTAAAGTTTATTTTCTATTGAATTTAAGTTAGATAAGTAATGATAAATGTCACTATATTTTGTGTGTCGAAGTATCGTTGGTTGACCAAATAGTTTGATTCCATTTTGTTGTGATATGACGGTACCGATCCGTTCTGAACTGATACTTAAATTTGAAACTATCAAGTATTTTAACAAACCACAGACCACTCTTGTGACAAGTTAAAACACGCTTTACTTTTAAAAACCTTACCAGACTGTTTAATGACTGCAGAAATATCAAATTGGATTCTAACTATGCTTGTTTTAATTTCTCTTATTCTAACAAGACTGCATGAACTGAAGGTCTTGAGATAAGCTATTTAAGAAACTTTGAGTACTAGGTCGTTAGATTATTAATACAGTCTCAAATATCAGAATCTGTTACAAACAATCATTATCGATTAGAGAAGTCGAAGAGAAACTCTCAATCAACCTCTGAGTTACATTTTGTTGAAGTTTTTGTAAAAATCTTGATAACTAGCCTGTTTATGACAGAATGATTATGAATACTGGAGCTTTTTTATGATCAGAAGATGTTTTTTCAGTGCTATGAACCTATAACTATCATATAAACCCATAGTGAGCGACTATATATAGAATAATGAATTTGATTTAAGAGCGATAGAAACAACGTGATAAATTTAAAACTACCACCAATGTACCCTGCTAGCGTGTCTCTTACACTCAACCCTCTGAATACAAATGCTAATTTCTGCTTCTTACATAGCATCATAACAGAGAGCTTGTTTACACGACCGCTTGTCTATTATGAATCAGACACATCCCTTACAAGTTTTGTGGGAATCCGATGTGGCAACAAGAACGTTCTTTGAGTTCAACAGCATCAAACTTTGGTGACATTTGCAAAATGCGGGAAAAGACTAGTTGTGTTCATAATGTGAAAACTTACTTTATAGCAAATTTATGGGTAATTCCTACACTAAATATGACAACGAAAAATAATCATTTGCTCTAAAACAATTTCAAGAAAAATATCAAATATAATATTTGTTAATTGCCCTCTATCTGTCTCTCTATTCGGAAACTCGGGCGCGTAACCGTGGGGATGCGTAACCATGGATATTGTTATTTACGTTTACTCGAAAATCAGAGTGCCATGTTTGAACTGCACCCGCAAACAACGCTAACGCGATTTTTAACAAATTTGAAACTCGGTCACTTTTGTATTGAAAAAGAATGCGAGTAAATTAAATTTTATCTAATCTAATCTAATCAATACTGCACCGGATCGAGATGATTTTCGTACTGCACCGGACAAGCTACATTTTCGTACTAATTCGGACCGAGTTTGTTTTCGTACTGCACCGGACTGAGATGATTTTCGTACTGCACCGGACGAACTACATTTTCGTACTGATCCGGACAGGACTTCTTTTTCGAACTACATCAGACGGTGTCTAATTGCCTTTTAATTAGCTCACTGATATGAAAGTATCAGGTTTCAATTATTAAGTATAAACATGATTGTCGTTCGTACATATTTACACAGTGGCGTACCTAGGGGGTGGGGGAAGGGGCGATTCGCCCCGGGCCTCATCTGGTAATTTAAAAGTAAGTTCTTGTGAATTATTTATTGATGAAGAAGAAGGTGTATTTGGGGCAAGTCCAGATGGATTAGTTGGACAAAGCGCTACAGTTGAAGTGAAACGCCCTTCTACAGCTTCCAAATTGACACCGTGGGACGCAATAAAAAGTAAGATATTAAAATCTGCAACTTTAGATGAGGAAGGTGAACTAGCATTGAAAACAACCCATAACCATTTTTATCAAATTCAAGGACAACTTCAGATTACAAAACGGAAACTTTGCTACTTTATTTTATGGACTCCCTTTGGAATGTTAGTTCAAAAGCTATTACAACAACAATTCGTAAAATTAAGATGCATTATTACTACTAATATACTATTATACTGTGTATTAACAGCTGTTTATTTCAAGATTTACAGAGATGATGGTTTTTGGAACAACAAGATGGAACATTAGTTAAAATTTTTTATTATAAGTGTCTTTTACCAGAAATAATTGACCCTGGACACACCAGAAGACTGAACATTCGGGATCCAAAAAGAAATTAAGTAAACATTAACGATAAGTGACATTAAAAATAATCAAACTATGAAAGTATGAAACTACCATTAACTTACCTAAACATGATGTTGGCTTCTAAATTCAGATTTGTCATGAAATGCCTTGCTGGGCCGAGAAAAATAAAACATTAGAAAATGCCTAATATTCGAAAATGGAATCAAAGGTGTATTCCTGGTTTTTGTCTCGGCATGCTGGATACGTGCCAATATCTTCCGACGCATTAGCGGCAAAAGCAAAGCAAATCTACACTCAGTTGTATGGAGATAAGGTAAATTTATTGCAAGCAAGGGTTGGATTATAAGCTTCAAGAAACGGTATGGTATAAGAGGATTTAGAAGTTGTGGAGAAAAATTGTCCAGCGATAAAAATTCGGTTAATCCGTTTATAATAAAGCTACACAAAAAAA
>VTPC01091121.1:0-36224 GCA_011009095.1 Ignelater luminosus | reverse complement strand
GCTTCAGTTCGGTTATTAATTGGCATTTCTACGACGCATTCAATTGTTGCAACAAACAAAAGTGTATCACACCGACCATGATGTGACTAGATGATATTGAGAATTTAAAAGACCGCGTCTGGAAAGGTAACAGATGAATAAATAAACTTTTAAGCGTTATTCAAACAATTTTTTGCGTTTTAATCAAAATTTACTTATGCAAGTGTATCAAAGTTTTACATCATTGAAAAGAGAAAAACATTCTCTATCAAATGAGTACAATAAAGAGATACCTTCCCATTAAAAAAATTGAAGCATTATTCGTTGCGCTTTTGTTTCTTTAAAAAATAGTTATTTGATATTGCCATGTAATGTAAAACGAAACACTAAACAACTTTTATAGGAAACATTTTTCCATAAAATGCATATTTACTGAGATATATAGAATATTCCATACTTTTCGGACACACTGTATATTACAATGACACTAATGTACGTATAACAAAATGTTAGCGTATACATGGCGCTTCACTTAAAACTGCCATGCCAAATATCTCAGTAATGAGACAAGATATTTGAGTTTTGTAAACGCCATGTTTTGTCTTTAAGGCAATATAGTAACCTCAAATTTTGAGATGTGAATGGCATTTTGGTGCAGAGATATTTTGTGATCTTAAGAACTGTAACGGGAAAAATCTGAAAAAGAGGCCCAATTCCCGTATAAGCCAGAAATCGGAAGATGTTCAATTCCGTAGTTCTATATCGGTGATGCGGGGGGTAGTAAATAACCCAAATAATTGTGTTCTTAACTGAACCTAAAACTTAAATTTTAATTAAAAAGCCTAAAAAATACCTAAAGGGCGCCAGGAAACAGTAACGCTAAATGATGCAATCTGTCGACCTGCTCCCACATAGATAAACACCCTGTATATAGGGGTCACCTCCGTGAACACCCTGTATATAAAAACTTGAAAATCATGTTCTGATGTTAAATACACTCTCAACTTACCCAAAAGAGCTTACATTGGGTTCATAAATAACAAAAAAAAATTAAAATAGTAATGTCATAACATGCAATAAATTCTAGCCTCTCTCTCTCTCTCGCTTCCACAACTGAAAAGAGTGTTTTTGTAACTTTATGAAACTGTTGAACTATTATAAACAAAATTTAGTAATTCTCTGTTACTATAAATTGAAAAACTGGAACATCTTATAACGATACATTACCTGGACATATCGTTAGTTATATGAATAAAATATCAAAACTTGGTAACACATATTAAATTTATTGACAACTTTAAAACGAGTTCAGTATAAAACATTAAAGTGACATTATCAACTACAAATATAAAATCAACACCTTAAAACTTTACATAATAAGGTGACGTAATTATGCATGAACGAATCTGATGGACTCGCATTTACATTTTTAATATCATAAAACAAAACAGAGTGAAAAACAAATAATTAATCACACAAGAAAGATTGTAATGTGAAACTATAATTATATTACTTTAAACAAAAGAAAACCATCAAATCATTTTTAAGCAAAGAACAGTGAATTATTAGAAATAAAATTTCTAAATAAACTAATAAAACCCTAGGTCTTTTACGGAAAATGTTTACAATGTTGCTCTAACTTAAATATTTACTAATTAAATCGACCTATATAAAGGATTGCGAAAATACATATGAAACGTTAATTATAATTAAAACATTTCTTACTCTAAAATAATTTATTCTGGAATTTCCAGTAAGGTGTTACAACAAAAATGGCCAAGACCGTCCAAATGACACGATTGCGAGAAGTCGATACTCGGTGTCGATAAAATCACAAAAGATTTAAACAGGTTACTGACATTTTTTACAATACACCTAACTTTTAATTTAAAACAGGAGAGAGTACCTTTTCACATCAGACGATGATAAAATGATTCCGTCCAACCAAATTCTCCACAGTAACGAGAGATCTCTACAGAGACGGTATGAAACAGGTGATTTAAGAAATACAGCACAATAATGGAATCGATACAAAGTTTTCTGTTAGCACGACACAATCCACAAAATTTGAGTTACGGCAGCTAAACTGCGAAATGAATAATTAGAAAAATACTCTCCGTACACGTGAATTCTCAAAACATGATCCGATTAGATTACATTCTTTCAAAACCAACCTTTGAGGGAATACGGTACAAATAATTCACGAAGAACACTTCAAAATAGAACTCACGGTACAATATTACTTATGTTAACAGAACGATAAGATGTTAAGATGTTTAACACATAGAATTATTTAAAGTAATAAAGAAGCCGGATGTACACTGGATTATGAAGTCAGGTATATAAAAGAATGCCGATCATAGAAAATTACAAACCCCTATTTGGTGTGCATAAATCAGCCTTTCTTCTGAACATAAAAGTGCTAAAGCAGAAACAGAAAATCTGCGAACTGATAAAGTGTGAAGATGTTTAAGCGCCTGTGAGACGATTCTAAATCGAAATAAAGCATGTACAAAGTAATAATTTGAGACTCGACAAGCCAGGGGCAAAATATCTTTTGACAGTATAAATAAATTAACCAACGTATCAAGATAAAATAAAATAATGAATTTGTACGGAATGCAAATATTCAAGCGAAATTTAAAGCAGAGTCCGGATATGCACGCAATGTTATAAAATAACATTACAGAAGGTTTAAATGTTGTGCATTCGAAAGATCATTTAATATAAAGTATTGTTTGTCGAAATGTCAAAGGTTTCCAAGATATTTTAATTTGAATGTCGGTACTATTCAGAAACATATCGTATATTTGGCTTGGAAGTTTTAGATGAAACACCCTGTACAAAAAATTGTGTCAAGTTTGAAAATTGACTAACACTTTCCTGAACTAAATTTGTGAAAGTAACATTGTTGTATCTGCTATTGAAGACGATTTATTGGTAGAACCACACGATAGAAATATATTAGGTCATATAAGCGATTTCGATAGTTGTGAACACCAATAAAATTCATTTTGATCCAACTTTAATAAAACTACATTTTTTTAATAATTAGAGATATGACACATTGAACTTGTAGTGAATTTCATAAAAACTAATTTCTCAACAAATTAATGTATGCAGACAGGTATAAGATTTATTTTTATTTATGTATTCAACTTTGAATAATTGCTTTTTTTATTCTGGGGTTGCCAGAAGACAAAGTATAACAAACAATTAAAGTGAACTAAAATAAATTAATAAATTAAATAAATTTAACAGCTAGTTGTAAATTAAAACTAACTAGTTAAACAATGAATTCAAAACAAAATAAGTAGGTAAAACAATATAAGAGAGGCGTATGAACAAAACTAAAATTTAAAAAAGAGGAAGGAGAAAGTTTATAAATAATCTTTTAGATAAAATATTTGTAATTTATACTGCAAGGGACAAAAAATTATTATGTATAAATCGCGAAAAAGAATGAAAAGAAAGAAATAGAAACAGTAACATTAACAATGAAGCAGGCAATTAAAACCCTACAAATAGAAAAGTAAGTAACGAGAAATGAAGATGGTTCGATGAGGAATGCGAAAGAGAAGTAGCAAAAAGAAAAAAACTGAGATTAGAAATGTTAGAAGAAGAAACCGACAGAAGACGAAGTAAATACCATGAGCAGCAGAAGAAATGTAAAATAATGTGTAGAGAGAAAAAAAGAAAACACAATGAAAAGCTTGTCAGCGAAATCTAAACCCATTATAAGAACAAATAGATAAAAATTTTTTATCAGGGGACAAAAAAATTGAAGGAGG
The DNA here is from genome assembly GCA_011009095.1 of Ignelater luminosus. Lineage (NCBI taxonomy): Eukaryota > Metazoa > Arthropoda > Insecta > Coleoptera > Elateridae > Ignelater > Ignelater luminosus. Next base: position 32,454 of record VTPC01091121.1, on the reverse strand, counting down.
GACATCAAAGTAGAGCAATATTTTACAAGAACGAGAAGGGTGAGATAAAAAACGGAAAAACATGAGGAGCTGGAAATTTGAGCAAAATATTTTCAACAATTACCAAGCTATAAAGAACAAGAAAACGTAGAGATCGCAAGAGAGGAAAGAATAAAAGAAAGTAATGAACAGACACCTACTCTAGAAGAAGTTGCCAAAATAATAAAGACAATAGAAGTGCTGGAAAGGATGGACTAACGGTGGAAATGTTCAAAAGTGGTGGGGAAGAATTATATGAAGCAATGCCCCATATGATAAAGCTGGCATGGAAAGAAAAAAGGATGTCACAAGAATGGTCTCAGGCGATTATATGCCCTATACACAAAAAAGGTTCAAAAACAGAGTATGATAACTACAGAGGCATAGCGCTTCTAAATATCGCGTATAATATATTAGCCACATGTATAAAGAACAGATTAACGGATGAAAAAGAATTTATAATAGGGGAATACCAAGCTGGGTGTCGTAAAGGAAGAGTAGTAACTGACCAAATATTTATTTTGATAGAAATACAAGCAGAAAGTCATGAATTTCAAAAGGACGCCCACCTACTATTTATTGATTTCAAACAAGCCTACGACGGCATCAAAAGACCACAACTCTATAATGCAATGAAAGATTTAGGCACAAGCAGTAAACTATAAAGTTGGTAAGAATGACACTAGAGAAAACAGAAAATATGGTTAGAGTGGAGGATGAATTAACACGAAAATTTGAAGTGAATAATGGACTAAGGCAGGGATACCCCTTATCTCCTTTATTATTCAACTTGACACTAGAAAAAGTAATAAGAGAAGCAAATATTAATAAAGATGGGTTTGTTATATCATAGAAAACATCAGTGCTTAGCATTTGCGGATGATGTAACTTTGATCACAAGAAATAAACAGCAGCTGAAGGAAATAATGGGTCGTTTACTAACTACGGCAAAGAAAATAAGTCTCCAAATAAATGAAAGGAAAGCAAAATACATGACATGGAATGATAAGGAAATTAAAGATAACAGCCAGCTGCAAGCACAAGTTGATAATCAGGAATATGCTTTTGAAGAGGTGAACATGTTTACTTATCCAGAGGTGGTGTTTACGAGGAAACCTGGGAGTAATGAAGAAATGCAAGCAAGATTAATGGCCGGTAATAAGTGTGTTTGCCTTAAAAAAGTTATTAAAGTGTAAAATGTTGTCAAGTACAGGTGAGAGGACATGGCCTTGTCAGATTCCGCATTCATTCATGACCTTCTCTAGCCAAATACAATTGCAATTTGATTGATCTATACGTTATCTTCATTCTTTAATTCAGCTTGATTATTTCTTAATGCTTTGTCATTTTTTGTTTTTATGGCGTTTGCTAATATCCATCTAGTTGTATTTACAAGTGTAATTGCTCTTCAATTATTACATTGTGTCTTGTTGTCCTTCTTTGGCATTCTAAAGTCCGTCTAGAAAATCTTCAGAAAAAAAGCGCAACTATAACTTCCAGTATATTCTTTTATAAATTAAACAATAAATTAAAGGAAAAATCCGTTCACATTGTTTGCCCATACAATATCCTTTTAATCGAAAACATTTTATTATACGGCTAGGGACACCTGAGATTAGATCAACTCTATACTAAACAGTAATGATGTTCCAGGTCTGAAAAACTGATGCTATTAATTCTCTTTTATTTCGAGAGCCATTCTCTTACTGTTCATGTGTGTTTTATTCGATTGAGATCTGATGAAGCTGCTGGTTAGTTTCTGATACCCTGGACGGCAACCAGGACGGTCAAATTTTTTTCCCTATCCTACGCGATTTCTCCGAACGTGGCCTGTGCTTCATTCCTGCATCATTTTTTATTCTGTTTAGAACGTCATAGGCTGTACTTTTCCAAGTTTAGATAATTTTACCTGTCTCTTATGTTTAAATCCTTCTTCCGAACAAATATTCTACCAACTTTCTTTTTTCTACTTTCAATGTTATCACGCAGACATCTTGATTTTTTACAATCAACAGTAGTGACGTATAAGATTTTTGGTCGGTATGTTCACAGCCAAACATGAAAACAACCTACATGAAAAATACTATGCAACAAAACGAAAACAATTTATTAAAATTTATAGAAATTTAGAAAACTTTTTAGACGATTTATAATTTATTAGTCTTTTTTCAGTTCACTGCTATTTCTTTTTCAGTTCATATACATTTTTTGATCTATTGCTTGCAATTACTGTTGAATTCTAAAATCTATAACTCCATGTCTATTAATTCCACAATTAAGTTGGAAGAAACAAAAAGGGGCATGTGCTACATATTTTCTGTATAACATATTCGCTTTCTGCATCTTTTGATTTATTCTTGTTTGTAAAGTCTTTCCGAATGTCCGCTTCACGTTTATGTTATTTACGCGTTGGCCTGAGTGTTGCTAGGTCTATTGCTTTTTAGTGTTATTCTAAATTCTAACTTGAGAAAAACGTGATTTTAAATATTTTTGTTCTCCTTTGTACTCAATAATATCATGAACTTTGTCGTCTTCTTGAAAAGCTAAATCAAACTTTGATTGGGCTGTTAAGTGAAAGGAAAAGAAACAGCGAATGACAAATATAATTCATTCATTCTAAATCAATCTAAAAACTTGGTAATAAGTCAGTATTTAATCTGAAAGCCCATTGCAAAAATGACTTATTCTTTGTAATAGCACTCATAAAAAGTACTGAAATGGTAGGTTTTGAGCAACTATATAGAGACTTTTCAAGAGAAATTGATATCGGTACTTGAAAAAACCAAGTTCGAATTTAGTGTTTGGAAACTTTGATTTCTCCTTATTCTAACGAGTTCTCTTGTTCGATCAAGTTAAATAGAATGGAAAATACAAATTTTTAAAATCTCTTTCTTTAACCAAAAGCATCTTTCTGTCGAATCTTAAACCAGTCTTAAATCTCGTAATGCAATAACACGCGATAAAAGTGTTTTATCTTTTTTATATTCTTATTGCTCCGTATCAAACTATAAAAAATACTAAAAATTGGAGACGGTCGTTTCAGAACCATTTCGAAAGAATCATTTATAAAAAGGAAAGTTATATTAGCAACATATTATAACTATTTTTAGGACAGAGCTGTCTTTTTTACGATGTGCTACGTTCTCTTAACGTCTTTTTCTATGAAACAATGTCTAGCATTTATCTCCATGACGTAAACACATAGGTTTACTACATTTTAACTCAAGAAAAGTAATTTTTAAAGTCTACAGTGAATTCTAAACAAATATCAGTCAACTTGGTTATTTCCCTCGCTGTGTCAGCTACCACATTACATGAAATATTTTTTTCAAGCAAACTTCAAACTTGAAACTCTGAAAACGTCGACGCATCGTCTCAAGAAAGATAAAACAATATTGTTTTCACGAAACTGAGCTAATATAGAAACAACAGGTTTTGAATGGGAAATGGGAAAATTGTATTTCAAGAGGGAAAATATTTTCAAGTAGCTTTAACAAAGACGTTTATCTAAAGCCTACTGTTTTACCAAACAGATAATATTTTGTCCGTTAGCTTCGAATTACAAATCATTCCCTAGAGGAGGGTAAATTTACATTTACTTGTACTCTCTCTTCGTCTGTCTTTCTCTTAGTTTATTTATTTATTATTTAATAAAAATTGGTCGTAAAAACTGATATGAAATCTCACACGTTTCCACTTAAATAAACAAGTGAAGTTGTATGTACAAATAATGTTTTCGTTTGTAGCAATTGTCTGTTTGCACTTGTAAAATTGGATCATTCTCTCGTTTAAGAAAATTCTTAGACTTGCGCAGGAATTTGTTTTATTTGTACATAAAAACAATGTCCGCTGCGGTTTTTCCTCTGAAATTCTTTAAAACAAGCCAAATAAAACAAAAACAATATAGCGAGCGCGGTCTGTATATAAAATTAAAATTTATAAAATACTTTTTCATGCGGGCTATTAAAATTTCACAAACGTAAAAGTTTTACTATCGTTCCGCAGAATAGAATCAAATAAAAAACAAAGTAATAAAGGTTTACATTTTAGGCAAAATACTGGAAAAAAAGAGAGAAACCACAAACGAAACGTACGCGTTCAAGTGTGCTCGAATAACATTCAACAAACGTTTCACAACTGTCAGCATTTCTACTATGTATTCTAAAAGCTAAACGGCTTCAGCAATTCTAGCACAATTTTTGCACGAATAGTCAAAGTTGTCCAGCAGTTTTCTTCGGCTTTTGTGAACAATTTCATTTTGCCGATTGACGCAACTATGTACAATAAACTTATATCTATAAAGAATGACCCACTTATCGTTTTGCATTCGATTACTTTGACAGATCATTCGTGATAAGGGATTTAAACTTTGGAATATCTAAAGAAGTACAAAGATATGTGCAAGTGCATCCGACTATTTTGTAAAAATATCTTTCAATTAGTTTGCTTTTAGTGTTATCAACACAATGTAACTAACAAGGGAACGACCAGAACCCGGAATTAAAAAAAAATTTAAATCATCGTCTAGGTGTAGTGTAATATCCTCTACTACCCTTTAAAATTTAGAAAATTACCAAACTTCGTCTAAATATGCCGTGGGATGTATTAATAATGCCAGTAATGTTTGTTGTTGTGTCAAAATAATTTCAAGGAGGAAAAAGTCCTTCGTATAGGCAACTTCAATCTAAGAAATGAACAAATTACATCTAAATATACCGTGGAATGTATTAACAACTTTAACGGACGAAGCACCCTTTCAAAGAAATAAAAAGCCCGCCAAATGGATAACTTCAAAATTTAAGAAATGACCAGATTACGTCTAAATACAGTTTTGTGCGTATATTAGAGACCACCAAAAAAGCTATAGAAATCAGAAGTGAATTCAGAAAATGTTTATTCTTTTTATATGTAACATACCTTACTAATTAGTAAGTAATTACATGTTCAATAATTTTTACAACTATTTATTAACATTCAGGGTGCATTTTCCTTTTTAATACTTTTAATACCATTTTTGTAAGAACTGAACAATTTTTTTTAAATCTTGAATACTGTTGAAAATGCGAAGGGGGTATTATAACTTTATAATATATTATTGTGCCCTAAAATGTTTCAATATAATTTTATTCAAATTAAACGTGGCAAATAAAAATTCTTGTACGTTAAATCTTGTGGGTGGCCTCTAACATTATGTGAATAGACTGTATACCATGGGATGAATTAATAACGCCTGTAATGTTTGTTGAAAGGGTGTTTGGTGTTTCACACTTTGAAACTGTGCTAATGTTAGTTGAGTTTACAACGTGACAGTATGGATGAACTAACAATAGAGAACAAAAAAAGTGTTTCTAAATTGCATTACTGTCAAAGTAACTGTGATCTTTATAATAAAGGAATCTAAAAAATTACTTGCTGAACTTTTTAAATGAATTGAAATTTAAAGTTCGTAGTTCTTGTTTGAGATAACGAATCTAACAGAGCATTCCATACGACCCATGGTAATGGTTTACTTTGTTAGATCGAAATTTGAGAAGTCGAAAAATAATGTAACAACAAATTGGTAGTACAAGGCACATTTCACATTGCTGTACATCCGTAATCTTTTTTTCCGTCGTATTGTTTTTTGAGATGAGTTGTTTCAGTATAACATTTTCTAGTCATGATTGACCAACTCTCCAATTTTAGCTAACCAAAATGTCTGAAAACAAGAAACCGCCTATCTTGTTACCTAGATTGCAAAACTGGATCAAAATCAGTTTTCGTTTGGGCTATTTTCTATGGATTATTTAATTTTAGGCAAAATCCATGCTGAACATCATAGGTACCATTTTCAGGTAAACTGCCAATAAAATCCCTGACAAAATGTTTGCATTTTTGCTTAAGGGTTGAACTGAAATTTCCTAGTTTGCAATTTTACTTTTACCAGCAATTTTTACGTGTACAGTCATATTGCTTGACTGATATCATTTCAGTCCGCGGCTCCCGAAAGAACTGGCCTATTGAGGTCAGGCATTTGGTGCCTTTATGATGGAACTTTGTGTAGGGCTACTTAATTCGTTATTGGTTGAAATTTCTTTTTTTTTTGTTTACACTGGTTTTGGTAAAAATTGACAAAACTGGTAACGTACATCTTTAGAACATTTTGTTATCCCCTAAAGCCGTTCATTTTTGAGAGAGAAATTAGTTTGTTTTGGACCCAAACTATCTCCATATTTATTTTTCTGTGTATCTCGCCGATGGATCGAGAGTCAGCGATCCACAATCTTGCAAGTAGAAAGATATATATTAAGTCACTTATATTACAATCCCTTATTCAGGATACATGTAATATCTATACAAATGTGACTTTTAATGTGATGATTGTCGTTAAAAAACTATTGGACTATTGTTCTTAAACGAGCATATGCCAACACAAAAACATTTCTGCGTTTTGCAATTCTATAGATCTTTTTTGTACATTGTGGACTATGTTAAGTACGTAAAGCAATACGTTGATTATTCATTTCTGCTTGACTATTTTTCTGTGTACAGCAAGAATTATTGCACATCTTTTAATAAACCACGATCTGTCATTGTCATGCTTAGCTGCCCCTATATCTAGATAATTATAATAAAGTGACTTCATAATATTTTGCGTTTTGAAACTTTTCCACCATAACAAATAGAATAATAGTGCATACAAAAATGGAAAAAATGGATAAGGTCAAATAAATAACAGGGAAAATTGAAGATTCAACGTAGAACTCGATTTTCTATTTTGATGTTCACCATCTGGAAATACTAAAACATGCGCTTCTATCAAACATCTATGATTAACATATGTATGATAAGTCAATACTCGCTTATATTCAAGGTGATAACATCCAAGCTAAAGACACAGTCACACGAAACACGTTTAGTACTATTACGTTTCGTTTATTATTTGCCGCACCCGGTACGTTAGGGCTGTATTTACTCAACATTATTAAATTGATATTGTAGTGTGGGTATTCTTGCATGCGCATGACAGAATCTTCTTATTCAAAAATTGGACGATTTTGGAGTGACCACAGTAGAAAGCAATTAGATTGGGTGCTCGATTAACCAATTAATTAAAATTATAGAAAAACAAAAAGTTAGGAAAACTATTTAGCATGAAACTACAAGGAAGGAAACGCCTATGCTTAAATGTGTTTAACTCTTGATGCAGATCTATAAGTGATCTTCTTTTGTCTGAATTCAACTGTTCTAAATTTCTTATGTAAACATTTTTGTTTTTGTATGAAGTCATTCTTCGCAGGAGAATAAACTTATTTACGTTCTGCAATCTTTCATGATTAGAAGTAATCACAGAAATAAATTAGTAAATCAAACAAAATCAAGACTTCTTGTGGAAACGTTTTGGTGTACAGTTATGTTAGTGAGCAACACAGCGGCCATAATTGCAGCAGATGCGATATTTTGAATCAGTTGACTTTGAAGATAAGTAGGGAATCGTCTGTTAATTTATTGTCACATAAGAAATAACTAGGAGTATATTACGTAAGACAAACTAAACAATTTGATTGTAGCATAGATAGTAGACTTTTTGAAAGAATCCTCGTTGATGACTACATTCTGAATGTAGCATTATCCTTCACCACCATTCGGATCATGTTTTAGCCGATTGACATCGGATTTCACGTTTTATGCACACATTTAATGCATTCATTGTTGCTGCATCAGTGTGCGTTTTACAAAAATGCTGATAAAACATTGAAGTTCAAGGTTATTACGCCTTTTTCAATGCGTTTACACTACATGCCAGCAGTACGTAGCACTACATAGTTCCTACCATTCTTTTTTGTCAGAACATGTTTAAAGCCCTAGCATCTATGTAATCGTGTGATTAATGGCACTACTTCCTGATTATTTTCTTTGAGGTGAAAATTATTATAAAAGACTTGCTTGTTGTAGTTTAGATTTTGGCACTTGAGAGTAAATCCAACTCTATAAAAAGCCAAAGGATTCTTTTCATCACAAACATCTCACTGAAACTGAACATGGTGATTTATCGGACGTACGCCTGAAATTTCTAAGAGGTTAATATAGTTAACTTTAGCGCGTCGCGCCAGGACAATCAACTTCCACGGAGGTGACTATAATTGACCATGTGGTTGCAGCAGTAGTCATATTTTTGTTGTGGTTGCTGGCATCCTCTAGTACAGTGGCATGAAGTCGCAGTGTTGCTTTAGTAGTACGCAGCGGTATGTAGCGTATCGATCGAGTTGGTAATTGAATGTTGTGGTGTACAGCGTTGTGGCGTGGTAATCGTAATACGCAGATGGGTGTGACTAGGTACGGTTCAGGCACTAGCGATGACTCTGTGGACTTCGAGGATCGTAAATTCAATAACACTCGTTAGAGAAGGGAAAAGGGTCGTTAGGTAAGCAGAACCCTGGAGGAGCACCGAAAGCCTAGAATCCGATAACAATCACTTCCCCAAGGTGTGGACATCCTTTGGGCCGCGAGGATGATAAGATGCTGAGGCGAGTGATTGTGCTTTTAGGCACAATATAAGTTCGGGCTCCGATTGGGAAAGAGAGCCCTGCAGACCAGACGATCAAAAACCGGATGGGCAAAGGTGGAAAAAGGGGTGGAAATCTGTATTTTTTAAATTAATGGAGTTTATAGGTTGATACAATAACAATTAAGCAACAAGGGGATAGCTACAAGACTAGCACGGTGACGATCGAGACAGAAGTCTACTTGCATGTGTTATCTAAGAATCGGAAGAACAAAAAGAATTCATATATGACGGTAAAATAATAACGTGAGATAATTTTGCAACATTACAGTTTCGCGCAGTGTGCAGTGATGTTCAGACATTGATTGAGCGTTTGTGGATAATATCGATTATACATGGTGTATTTTAAATGGCGCATAATATGTATACACCAGTTATTCTACATCACAAACTGAGAAAGAAATTCTAATATCATTTTGACAAAAACTTTTTCATTATGACGTTATTGAGGTTCCTAATCTTTACTCTGTTTATTTACAATCTGTTAAATAAGAATGTGTACGGCATAATCGTTACAAAACGTAAGAAAATCAAGTCCAGTCACCGTTGTTACTTAAGATGGCCTGACATCTTCGGGGTATACTTTCAACTAATGTTTCTGCGTGCTGCACTGGTAAACTTCTCCATATTTCCCTTATCTTACGAGCTAAATGTATTTGGTTCTTTATTTTTACACCCTGTAGCTTCATCTTCATTAACGTCCAAACTGTTCTATAGGATTCGCATCTGGCGACTGCGAGGGCCAGCCTCAAGTCTGTACATCGTTTTCTTCTTTCCACATAGAGCAAAGTCGACTTCTATGTTTGGGATCATTATCCTCTTGTAACAACCAGTCGCGATTTCCTTTCCCAAACCATTTATCTGCAGATGGTATTAACGCACGCTGGTAGATTTTCTTCATAAATTTTGCGTCTAGGTTTTGTTTAAATATCAATAATTTTCCAAAACCTCTTCTGTTAAAACATCCCCAATCGTGGATCTTTCCAGGATGTTTCACTGTGCGCTGAATGAGTTTTTTGCCTTTTACACACCACACACGTTTAGTAGATGTTGACAACCAAAAAGATGCTTCATCCGTTAATATTACATTATCCTAATCTCGATTCAAGTTTTCTTGTGCCCACTCCATTCGTTTGTTTTTACCTGAACGTCGGTAAGAAGTCGTTTTAATACTTCGATGTTTGATATCATATTCACAAAGGCAGTTTCTAATAGTGATTTTAGATATTTTTATTCCTTTTTTTAGAAAGTTTTTTCTGAGCTTTAGCCAAGGTAAGTGATGGGTTTTGATTTAAAAGGTTGTCAATGACATTATCTTCTCTAGAAGTAGTCTTTCTAATTTTCCCGCGGTTTGAAAGATCATCCACGTTTTTATGTATGCTGTAATGCCTTACCCACTTCTTAACAAACGATTTTGATTTTTTAAGATACTTGGCAGCAGCTCCTAATGACATGTTTGGTCCTTTTTCATGGCAACACAAGAAGACAGCTTCAAAACGTTTACTACAAGCAGCACTCATTATTAACAGACGTAATTACTTCGGTAATAATGAAACGTACTGTGTTAACTGTATACAGTGTGTCCGCGGATTGAGTTGACAAGAGGAAAAACTTTTTTATTATTGGTCTTAGAACAAAATATCACTCTTGATAAAATTTTCTGCTTGTTTCAAAACCTCCAATAATGGTAATATAATTTTAATGTTACCAACAGTAATGAACAAAATTTAAAAAAAACCGCATTATTTTAGTATAAAAAAACGACTTTACTTGAAAATCAGATTACCATGTTTGAACTGCACCTGGAAAAAAAGCTAACATGGCAATCTGATTTTTGAATAAATTTAGAACTTAGTCGTTTTTTTAATACTAAAATAATGCGGTTTTTTAATTTTCTTCGTGATTGTTGATAACATCAAAATTATATTACCATTATTGGAGGTTTTGAAACAAGCAGACAATTTCATCAAAAGTGACATTTTGTTCTAAAACCAATAATAAAAAAGTTTTTCCTCTTGTCAACTCAATCCGCGGACACACTGTATATATTTATTTGTATTAAGTAATAAAAAGAAACATTCGGTCATATTCTTGTGTTATTTCGTAATAGTTAGCTGTAATCCACTTCTTATTATTGTTAAATCTTCACTGTAGAATCCTTAAAAATATGTTGCAATATTGCGTTGTTGCTGCTGTGAAATGATTAATGGAAAGCAGCAGTTTTACAATCAGCCATCCTAGTAAAACATGATGCAACGTTGTCTGGTTTAAAAATCTTTAATTGGCCATATTTATAAACTATGAATTTATGGCAAAAAAGGCCAGCGTTTTTATTCGGATCTTAATGTAGATTTACGTGGGGTACAGATTATGCGCTACTTTAAATACACGCTGTATGTATAATGCACACAAATCCTTTAAATTTGACAAGCTGCTGGCAATTATTTGACAGCAAACATTTTCAGTTGCACACATAAAATTTGTGTTGGCAGTAGGTAAATTTCAAATCTTTTACTACTTAACATGACTGCTCGTCTTCATAATACCTGTATGCGTCTTATTTCCCTGTCTTGCATTAAGATTATGCAATATGAACTATTCGTCTTTTTAGTTTCCCAACAAGTAAATATCTAAATAACAATCGTTATAATATCGATAAATATTTTGTCTATAGAATAAATCTTGACTATGATGAAAAATTAATTATAGGCTACATAATTAGTGTAGAAGAAATTTATGAAAGAATAAAATACACAATAAAAGGTGAAGGCAAAGGATACTGCAAGATGTTAGTGGGAGACTGTAACATAAATGTAGGAGAGGCGAAAGTTGACGGAGTGGTCGAAAAGTACAGACTGGGGCAACGAGATGATCGGGGAGATAGACTGATTAAGTTTTGTAAAGAAAACAAGTTAACTGTGACAAACACTATGTTCAAAAAGCATAAAAGATAGATCGATTTCATTCTGATAGAGAAACGGTATAGGAACGGTTTAAAGCGAGCTTGTGGATGTCCAGGGGCGGATATTTACAGCCATCATGTACTATTAGTAGCAAAGGTAGAGATAAGACTGAAAAGAATGAAGAAGGCAGTTACCAGAAAGAAGTGGGATCTGGAAGGGTTAAAGGAGTTAAATAAAAACGTTAAGGACAGTTAAGGATACTACCTCGGAAAGTGCAGAAAAGTAGGGCAGGATAAATGCGAATATAGAACAAGTTAGTAAGGAAATGATTGGTTATAGAAAGAGAAGGAAGATAAAGAAACCATGGATTACATCTGAAATGGTAGGCAAAATTGGCGAGAGATTCAAAAACCAAACTACAGAGGAAGGTAGGAAGTGTTACAGGAAAGTTAACAACGATCTTAGAAAGATTACAAGCAAGGCGAGTTATTATTAGTTTGAAAAAGAATGCAAGAAAATAGAGGAGCTGGAAAGAGGTGGGAAGTATGGCATTCTCTACAGTAAGATTAAACGTATAAGCTGGGACGGAAGGAAGGGAAATGTTGAAAATGGAAATGAGGTAGCTATAGAGAGTAAAGAGGAAGAAGATACAGGTACATGGAAAGAGTACATGGAAGACCTATATAGAGGCAAAGAAAAACCACAGAAACTGGAAAGAGAGAGGAAGAAGTAGAGGACGATAATATGGGAGAAGGAATTTTAGAAACGACAGTGGTGGCGGCAATAAAGGAGATGAAACAAGGGAACGCAGAGGGAGTAGACGGGATACCAATTGAGCTGATCAAGTGTTTGCAGGGAGATGGTTTGAAGGAAGTCACATAGCTCTGTAATATGATTTACAATAGGTGAAAAGATCTTTTGCGGTGGGAAATGATTCTCCTAGAAGAAGGGGCACGGCACGATAAGTCTGACCACACACGCAGAAAAGATACTGTTGAGAGTGATAAATAAAATGCTAACTAGAAAAATATAAGAGAACGTAACAAAAGAGCAGTATGGCTTTAGAAAACGAATGGGCACTAGAGATGCAATAGGTGTAGTACGTACGATTGGATAGAGATATCTTGAAAAGAGAAGAAGATTGAGCATCTGGTTTGTTGATCATGAAAAGCTCTGTGCGCTGGGAAAAGCTGATAAGGATATTAAAAGAAAAAGGGGTAGAGTGGAAAGAACGAAAGCTAATAGCAAGTTTGTATTTACATCAGAAAGCGGTCATCAGGTTGAGAGATAAAAGTACGGGTTGGTTCAACATCGGAAGAGGAGTAACACTAGGATGTCCATTGTCACCTACGCTCGTTAACATATATGTAGAATATATGGTCGAGAGTTGCTGAAGAAAAATAATAGGTAAGTATAAGGTTTGCGGACGACATGATATTGCTTACCGAAACCACGAAGAAGCTGAAAAGTATGCTCCAATACCTGCAACAGAAAAAGAACTAGATAGGACACTGAGGAGGCATTGCTTAATGAAAGACGTCTTAGAGGGTTTTGTCGCAGGAAAGAGAAGAAGAAGAAGGTTGAAGATGACGGATGAGCTGAAAAAGGAAGGAGAGGGATATTTTGGTATGAAGAGGAGAGCACAGGAAAGGACAGTGTGGAGAAGGCCCTAGGAAGGACCTGTGGAAACACAGACAACTTTTGATGATTGATGATGATGAATTAGTGTAAATAAGAGTAGACTTTAGGGTAATAAGATAATTTCGTTTATAGCAAGTATCTAGTAAGTTGTGAACGCTTTTGAAAAAACAAAAGCATAAGTAAAATGATCTCCAAAATAGTCAAATTTCTTCTAATTTAACCGACTTCGTATTTCTTACAATTTCCCAGATCTCAATAGTGAGCATCGAAATGTGGACACACTGTATAGCGAACAGAATTACTTTTAGATTTTCGTAGTGAGATTTTTCATAAGATAATGACCATATCGTCTTTGTCGATGTATTTAAGTTACATCAAGGTATACTCTATTTTGTTACAGAGCAAGACATAATTAGGATGACTTAATTCTTTATCAATTTACGTTATTTATGTTTGCTCATTAATCTCTTTGCTACTATATTTCCAAATTATTATTTATCTTGTAAAATAAATATTTGTAAACAGATTCAATTTTAAAGTTAAATTTCCAAAAAATGGGAAATGAAGTTTTGTCTTTTGTTGAATAGAAAATGGAGAACATTGCAACACGAACCGGTTATGTACCTTAAATAATGTTCCCAGAAAAGCTCTAGAAGCTATGTAATTTAAAAACTTTCAAAATGGGAAAAATCCACAGAAAAGCAATTAAAAATATTACTAATTATTTATTCGGATATATGTTTAACTGGCTAGGGGAAGCTTTCCCTTGACGGTAAACCCTTATTTAATTATAAAAATGCTTAAGATGATAATGTTATTAAGTATTAAGTTATTCTTCACAATAGACATGCAGTCAGTTGTACTCCTACACTAATGGTAATGGTAATATTAACGTTGTATAGTAGGCAGTTAGAGAATACTCCATGGAGATTAATAAATCAACATGTTATATAGATAAATTATAATTTTGGCACATAGTTGGAAATTTAGTTTTGTAACTTACAGTTAAAACTAAAATGTTCAATTTTATTATGAAATTGTTAAATTAATTAAAGAAACAAAAGTAAACATAAAAATTCTTTACCCAACAACACCTTTGTATCAGTAATTGATATGATGTTCTATGCACTAACCATTTCAAAAATTGCAGAAGGAACAATTTTTTCAAAATAAAGAAAAAAAATGACAGTCAACAGTAATACCTGTTTTACAATAAAAATTCAAAACTACTGCATACATGAAGCACTACGAAGATTGTTTCAAAATAATTCTTTTAATTAAACCGACTAGTGAAGGTATCAAATAATTAACAATTTAATTTTACTCTTGGTGTTATTGTCGGTCGTGAAAAGCATAAACTGATTTAAAGAAAATGTTAATTAGTTAGGGAGTAATAATCCTCTTAACTTATAAAGAGAAAGTTTCCAGTTGATGATAAACATCAAAAGCTCATTACCGATTTACCAAACAAAATTAGAAAAACTACCTTGAATTCTATATAATTAAATTATTCAATTTCATATAATAGCTTGTTCAAAGAGAGAAAAAACAATATCAAATGTTGTAAAGACTACCTCTTCAAATTTCGTTTTATTAATGTTTGCACAAGCAATGTAATAACTAAGCAAGTAAATAATCTGAAGTTTCCTTACTTTTTAAAATAAATTGGTAAAGCAACATCTCATTAACTGTTTAAATGTAGGTATAATGCTGAAATATAAAACTAGTATTACACGTTGTGCGTGGCTATATTTTTTTAGATAATTAACGGAAAAAAGGGGATTTTTTCCTTATCTTCTTTCGGCAACCCTTCGTACTCGTTATTTTAAGTTATGTTGTATCATTTTACGTGTGTTGCATACTTGTACCTTTAGAAACAGGGGGGGAAAAATGTAAAAAACACGTAATATTCCTGTTTAATATTTGCCTTTTTTCTTTCCTATCATTAAAATTAACACGGCATTTACGGCAGGAGCAAATTGATATCAACAGAGAAATATACAAAATTGTTCCATCTTGAAATGAGCGCCTCCATTTCCAGAAACACGTAGCTCATTCGTCGTTTTTTGGCAAGGAACGTGACAGAGTAAAAACGCGGAGCTGGACTACACTTCGTGATGATTTAGTAGATTAATTTCGACTGCCGACGCATTGGAGCTCCTTTTATACGAATAACCGACCACATATCATATTTTTACAAATCTTATTAACCGCTAACTGATTGATGAACCACTTAAGTAATTACATTTAATGGTTCTTTCTTGTCTGTTGGCTAAATGTCGAGGACGAGAAGAAAAACGGATATCCAAGCCATCAATTTGAATAAGATGCCCAGCAGAAAGTATAACATTAATTATTATTATTTACACAAGAGGAATGGTCTGCAAGATGTGGTTAATGATGTCCCAGTCGTATTGACTAATGAACGTCCAGAATATGAAACTTGACAGAGAAACCGAGATCCAGCTGGGAAATTCAAATAATTATTAGGTGGTAGTAGTAGTGTAGTAGCCCTCTTAAGGCGACGAGTGATATTTCGTTGTGACACATATTTAATTTAAACTGTTTCCTACCTAAAAGCAAGCCCCTCGTTCCTTAATG
The DNA here is from genome assembly GCA_011009095.1 of Ignelater luminosus. Classification (NCBI taxonomy): domain Eukaryota; kingdom Metazoa; phylum Arthropoda; class Insecta; order Coleoptera; family Elateridae; genus Ignelater; species Ignelater luminosus. The sequence goes on along the minus strand of VTPC01091121.1, from coordinate 16,746 downwards.
TGCTGCACTTGACGACGACAAACAACGGTTGTCACTTTGCCATACAATAGACAATAGTGTGACGTACAAACAATTATACAGAATTGTAACACTTCAAGTGGAAATTTGCTGTTTCATCATTATACTTGGCAAGCCGAGAAAAGAATGCCATATTATAAGTTATATCATATACACACTGTATACGAGTAACTTTGTAATTTTCATATTTTGCTTTATAAAATACATTAGGATGGGATAATAAATAAAGGAAGAAGAAAGGGGATTTTAACCGCTTTTGCATGATTACAAAGATCCCTGCATACTTGTTTCATAATATAAGCGTAGATAGGAATTTTACTCGAAATTCAAGCCAGCACGTGTATCCACTTACACATCCACTTAACTGCAGAGCTGGCTATTTCACACAACGTAGGTAACTGCTGAAAAAGGGCTTTTTTTGTATTTTTAGTGCCTACATTTGTTATGTGGGTAAAGAACACATATGTAACTAGGTAAACATTTTTCTTTTTTTTTATGAGACGCAATATATATTTAAGAATAATATTATCGCTTTCATCAAAAGACAAAAAGCTTACACAATGCCAATGCGCAATGGGACAATTATCCATGTAAAATTTTGCGGTACAAAATAAAGCAATTCTAAAAATGACAATCTGATCAATTATACGAAAAAAACGAGGTCAAAGGAATAAAAGAAGAAAAACACTGAAATAAAACAAAAAAAAACTTATGTTTCTTAACGAGCAAAAATGGCAATAGAAAGGAATAATCAACATAATTGAATGAAAAAAGAAATGTGACTATGAAAGAGACAATCTCTGTCAATATGTCTTTGATTTTGAACGTATTGATTGAATAATATAAAAAAGGATTGATGCTGATAGCGATGATGGAGGTGCAGGCAATCAGAACAACGCGGGGCCATGGTTGGATACAGAAAATAAGATTAAAAATCGATCTTATGTAAAAGTAAATAAGCTGTATAAAAATAAGCGCGACGGTTTGTGAATATTCGTTGCAAATTGCGAAACAAAATGTCGTAATTTATGGGTGGTTAACTCATGGATAATTTATCGACAGATTCCGACAAATTTCAGCTCGAGCACTTTACAATAAATCATTTACATTTTGTGGATAACTGATATGTGATACACAGTGTGTCAAATTTACCAGATTATTGCTTATTTCTTTTTTATTGACAATAATTAGAAAGCTGTAATCTTCTAGCTGTATAAAATAAAACAATAAATATTTTCGAAGCACCAAAATAATTTGATGACGGGTGTCAGGCTTTTGTGGACGCTTTATATTGTACCATTTAGTCAGAATACTAATTCTGTCAAGTTTGCACAAGACATGCATAATAATTTAAGACTCAAGGAATATTTGTTTATAAAAATTTAAAGATATGTTTTGTTTGCACCGGCTAGGCCAATTGGCTGCCTTGGATGTATTAGTAATAATTAATAAAATAGAATATAATAATTTGGCGTATTAGTACAGATACACTGTAAATACAAATTAATTCAAAACTTACGTAACTGTTGATGATATAGACCAGAGATTCCCAAACTTATTTGGTCTACCGCCTGTCTTTTCAGAAAAAAATTACTCAGCGCCTCTGCAAATCTACTTTCTTTTAGCGAACAGCACTTGCCAACACTTTCTTGTTAAGACCTATCGGTCTTGACTTGACTTCCTATCAGTTGTCGTTAGATAAGAATAGCTTGCATTTTGCGTGTTTAAAACTCTATGTTATAAAATAGTTTTTCAAAATCTTCTTCTTTTATATTCTTTATGCTTCTATCACTTTCTTATTTCTATTCAATGACCCCCCTTCTTAATTGCATCCGATTTCACTACCGCTACTGTAGCATTGTCTTAGTGCCCTCCAGGGGACGGTATCGCTCACTTGGAAAACATTAATGTGAGCTAAGATTGTATAAGGACTTTTCATGATTTGTTTTACGAAATTTTAGGTTTTATTTCAAGAAATATTTGTTACACAAGGGTCAAATACTCTGTAAACTAGAACGTATAGAAATGAGTCTTACAATTTTCCAAGGGGCATCGAGTATATCAACAATTAATTGACATAATGGTGATGCTCAACAGAATCTGTATATCTAAACATCGATATATCACTGTGGCTGCTGAATTATCACAAAGAAAACACAAGATTCACATTTTCCAAAATACAATTTTAAATTTCTCTTCGCGCCTGAAGCATTTGCACCAATAGGAATTCAAAATGAGTTTGATATTAAACTAAATATTTTTCAAGAAGAAATTCAGTCAAGAGGAAAATTAGGGTCATCTTTGCAAGTCAAAACAATTTCTTTTTACGGTGTTAGGTTAGGTTGACTAATCACTATTGTTTTAATCATTTCAATATTTAATATTATGAATTGAAGAGATTAACAATTTTACAATACATGAAGTAGCCGATAAATATCATCACAACACAATTCACTACAGAAATTTATATCTTTCAAAGACTGTTCTATAAAGTAAACAACTGAGATCTTAAACAAGATGATAACCAAAATTGGAAAATGTCCTGTTTTATGTCTCCAGTTTATGAAACACCTAAAACAGGCTTGAAAAGATATGAACACCGTTCATTTTTCTACTTAGTGAACGAACTCCATAGAAAGTTTTATCGATTAAAATTAAAGCCAACTCACAGTTTTTACCACAAAAATAACCACGAAATAAATAGCAAAAGATCAGGGTATTTTCCATTCACAAAATAAGATTCCAGTGGACCAATAACTACTGTAACAAATCACAAACAGCAAATGTTTTTGGGAATTAATTTAATAATATTGTTGTTTATACAACATTACAGCAAGAGATGGTGGAAAGTTTCTTTAACCAGCGCATTTTTTTCATTTTGTATTTTATTGCAAGTCACCGTAGATTCTAAAAATGCACACTGTTCAATTGAGTGTGCTAATGCAAGAAAATAAAACCAAAGCAGTAAAGCAATAAGTTATGTTTTTGTGCAAAAATTTTCCTCATTCTTAAAAAAATAAATTCAACATTTTAATTGAACTCACTACGGCTCTAACTGGGTATCATTGCAAAGCATCTTTATAGTACGTGATTTCTAGAAGTGAATGTAAGATATTTCTTCACATTCAAAGCTTTCAGATCTGCCCATCTGATTAATTTATTGCTTATCAAATTCATAATATGATAAAGGCATTGTAACGTTCACTCTGTGTTTCCGTTACATGTGTTGCATTGAATCGGTGTGTTTTTTATTTTTTTTTGTAGATTTTTCTTGTTGTTGTTGTTGTTGTTGTAGTGTTTTGAATTTTCACAGCTGTGGCTTGTATTTTTGGTTCAATTTCCTGCATCTTAGGTGTAGTTAGCAATTTGATAAGGGTTGGATTTTTTTTATCTCGATTTAGTAATTGTAATTAAGATTTCGCCTTTTGATTAATGTGTCTTCACTTTTCCTACGTTTTATATTTGATATTCAGTGTCCAGGTGTATTGTGGTAGATGTTAGTTCTTACTTGTTAATTTCTTTAAAGATAGCCTAAGTGTGGTTGATCTTTTGTTTTTGGTTTAGCCAAAATGAATTGAAGTTAGGATTTCTATACCAGCTCATCTTTAAGCTGATTTGGTTTCATTTTCTTACTTAATTGTAAGTTACAATTATGTCCTTGTGGGAGGTGGGATCTTTTAGATTGTTACTTAATATTGCAACTCGATAATGTTGTGGGTTGTTAGACATTCCGTTGAAGGGAGATTTAGAAGGTAGAAAGTTTTCTTCTAGGCAGTTTCGCTGCCTGTAAATGTGACAGGGGTGTATCAATATTTTGAGTTTTTGACAAGCCTTAAATCCAGCGAGGGTAAGATTTTTGGTGTTGTGTTGTGTTGGTTGTTAGCGCACCTTCAAAACTGGAGTTGCTTTATGAGGATTTCCTTCTCACAATAAAAGGACAATTTTAGTCGCTGTGGAGTGTTATGCAACCTCTGGAATTGCGTTCTATTCTCGATCAACTTATTTGACTTGGATTTTTTTTGTCTTCGTTCCAGGTGAAATCTCTGGTCGATCTGTGAAGGATGGAGTGCTTGTGTATCTGGCGTACTTTTTATCACGTAGCTATTCTTTATCAACATGACGGTTAATCTTTGAATTTCTACAAATTAAAATTTATTATATTTAATCTATTTTCTATATTTTTCAATTTTGTTTTTATTTGAATTCACTTAAATGCATTTTGACAAAGTTTGTTTTTTATTTAACAAACAGATTCGAAAAAAAGAACATTTAAAATTCTCTTGATTTAATAGTCATTGGTTTCAATCAACCACAGTAAAATTCTGAAAATAAAAATAAACTTAAGAAGCGTGTGTTAAGAGAGTTTTGGTTTTCGTGTAGCTTGTTACAGATTTTTCCGTCTCTAATTACGGCGCTGTAAATTCGGGATATCGGATCTCGTGGTAAGCCTGGATTTTTCTCTTACTCTTAATTTAGCGTTTCATAAGTTTCTGATTCAAAAGTATTTTTTATTATATTTTCATGAACTTCTCTGTTTAAGAAATTTTTATTTGCAAATTCTGATTTTAAATTTTATGACATACAGTTGTATGTAAAAATTGAATGTTTTAAGTGATAAGAATGAACTTATTTATAGGAATTTTCTTTGAAGATTTAGATTGTTTGTTTTATTTGCTGTTCGGAAATTTAATATCACTATGTAAAATTTTTATTTGAAAATCTTACTATTAAATTTACTTCGTTTCGAATTAATGTTTTTTAATTTTTTCTTGATTGCTTTACGTAATTTACATATTGTTTTTGAATTTGTAAAATTTCTTGTAGATTGGCGCCCTTATTGATCGGTTCTTTCAATATATGTATTAAATCCATTTTCTGTTTTATTGAATGCATGACTCCTTCTTATCCTTACTCAAGGCCACCCACTGAGTTTATCCGGCCTATGACCAGTAGCATCTTAGTTAAACTAGAGTTATTATCTATGTAACACAAGGTTACTTTACAAGATTCTTAACTTGAATTCTCCACGATTTCCTTAATTGTTTGTAAACTGAATAATATGTTATTCATTTATACAGGGTGTTTTTCTTCAGATGATCATTAGACCACTGAAACTACATTGAAAAATAAACCGATTTGCATTGTTTCTGAGTAGCAATGTCCAAGGTTTCGTTTAGAATTTCTTATTATTTTGATATCTTCAAAAGAAATGGCGGTATAAAACAGATATTTGGTATGATCTTTACTACAAGGTATTTATCATTTTACAAATTTGTGTGAACTATATATCCAATATAGATGGAAGCGTATGGAGGGGCAAAAAGTATGTTTCGTCACTCTAAATCTAGCATATGATGTTTTAGAATTCTACATTTAATTTAGAGCTATCCCAGCTTGTTTCTCATAGGATACACTGATTTCGAGTAAACTAATTCTGAGATCTACTAGTGCTAAATTGTCTTATTTTTTCGATATCTTGGAAACAACACACATTAAATTTTTACATGATATTACTGATTAAATCACTTGCTATTTCACATTCTTTTGCATTCGACACTAGCCAGGGGTCGAGATGTATGGATGTGGAAGAATACTTCTCTCGAAAATCCGTGTTCAAGAATAATTAATTCCTTGCTTTACAAATTTACAACTAATTTAACAAAAAATGTTGCGTTTGCTTTCTTCTCATAAATAGCTGAACGGTTTTCATTCTTTATTTACGCTAATTGCACTTGCAAGGAAAGTCGAAATATAGTTTGATCCTAGTTACTTTAAAAGAATGTGTCTCGGAAACATTTCCGCAATAGTTTTTATTTTTTTAATACTAAAATACTATAAATATTTATTCACAGTTTATTTTAAAACTTACTGATGTTTCAAGTTTGATAAAAAAATTGCTTCTAAAATAAAATCTGAAAATACGATTATTTAGAAAAATGCAATTTACTCGGAAACAACGCGTTTTGCGAGATAAATTCAAGAACAGACTTTTTAAATTAAACGTAAATTTCAGAAAAAGAAAAGTTATCTATGACATGACATAGCTTTTCAAAAACGTGTGTTTTCTAACCCTACACTGATCGACTCTGATGGAGATGTCAAGGATAAAAATGTGTGAAATCTCAAGTGATTTATAAATTATGATAAATATGTAAGTATCATGCAAGGAATTATTTAATATTGTGGAATACTCTGAAATATCAAAGAAAGAAGACATCGATGATGGTAGATCCCAAAACAAGTGAAGTTTACTCGAAATCTGTGTATTCTACGAAAAACATGCAAGCGTAGCTTTTTCTACTAAATTAAATGTGAAATTTAAAAGTGATATTACGTCTCTGCCTAGGATGAATATACAGGGTGAGTTTTTTTCGATGTTTAGTATGGGGATCTCGGAAACTAGCGGAGATAGAGAGACGATTAAACGGGGAAAGAATTGCAGTTTTACGAGCTCAATTTAATGAGCTTTCTGTTTTTTTTTTTTTTGGAAAAAATGCATGGCTAACTAGATATCTTGCAAAAACAATTTTTTTGTTATTTTGTTCGGTGCCTATGGCTCTGTTATTATCGACTTTAGAAAAAATGTGTAAAGGAGAAAGTTGCAGGTAATTATATGGTTAATAATACAGTCTAACCGAATTTTTTATTTAAGCTATAATGTTTGAGTTATGACACAAGCTTATGTTTTTTCTAATGGAAACCACAGTTGGCCATGACTTTGTAAAAAAGGCCCCTTTCCAACGATACCAACCATACCAATAATCTCTGTTTCATAGCGTTCTTTGTTTTTAAGAGAAATCGAAAATATAAGAAATTTTAAATGAAGGTTGGTCATCCTGTATCTTGAAACTGGTGCTATAAAGCTACCTTCTAGTTAAGAATTTTTATAACGAAATGTATCCATTCTTGTCTATGACAACCCAACTTTGCCAATGACATTGAGATCCTTTGCCTATTGAAGAATTTGATATCCATATCTATCTTGAACGATCCATGATGTTTTTATTTATTTCTGTGTGGGTTTCGTTACCATTTCTCATCACATATACGCTTTACCGGAGATTGGTTTCAAGCTAATATCTACCTCTTAGTGCTTGATTATTTCTTTATTCTTTACTTACTCTGGCGTATTATTACACTGGATTAGGAATTACTACCGGGCCTCTATTTGTCCTAAAAGGTATTTCGTTTCTGTTTTTATAAATCTTAATTATTGTGATATATGTAGAGTGTGGGTTTTTTCTTATTCAAACTTTGAAGGTTATATGCGGAACGTTTCACGTTATAAATGACAAAATAAATAGTTAATTAATGAAAACTTCTCAATGATCTCAGTATTTGTAAGTTTAATGAAATTCTTGTATTTTGCTTATTAGACTGATTGATAAAATATTTATTTTGTAACTACATCTTCTTACATTTTAATAGAAATATATTTGCAAACACCAACAGAGTTCTAATCTAATTATTAGTTTTACATGATTACTATCTCAGTTATTATTGAATATTAAAGCTTTCCATTATTAAATTATTTCCAAAATGAATTTGGCATTATAAATTACCTTACATTATGATTTATGAACAACATGATTCAAGCGTTGATTCAACAGTAAATTCATAAACGAATTCTGAATAAATAAATCTTCTTGACGAGTCTAAAGTAGTTTAAAGGTTTGGATATGTCATCGCAAATAGATGTAAAACAAAAAATGTATGTAAAAGTAAGAAAAACTTATTGGCGTATTTTTGCAATTTTTCTATCCATCATGTTTAAGCGTATTCCAATTTCTGTTCAGTTTCTTGCACAATAATGTTTCCTGCTTTTTAAATTCCGTTTCTTTTTTCTCTTTGTTTATAAAACTATTTCTGTACGTAATAGATATTTTTTTGTAATCAGCAAACAATAACAGCGTTCACATGTATTTGCTGTTCAGAACACATATTTTTTAAATTCGTATTGTTTTCTCAAAATTGTGAAGAATAAATTGGATTTAAAAAAATCGGGGAGTAAACAATGATTTTTATAAAAACATCTCTCTATATTTTTTTGTTAACGTAAACGAAAAGCTTTTTTATATTGAGACATCTTTTACTTTTTTTTCTTCATTGTACCTTAACTCATCTGCGAAACACATAAAGGTTACACGTTTTCAAACCATTAAATGCGGGCTCTTTATTCTGAAAGTAAGTTTTAAATCTCTATAATATTTAGGTTATCTTAGTGTCATATATTTGAAAGCTTTCATGTAAATAAAATCGCTTCAAAAGAAGGTTGAGTTAGGATGATAGAAAGGACTTTAAAAGTATAGGGTTATGCTGTTTAAACTCTTCCTTCGGGGACAGATTCGCTTCCTAAGGGATTTCAAATCCCTACCTGGCGAAGAGGAAACTTCCTGTGGCGAAGCACAAACCGTCTTGATTGTGTGTTTAAAGGTTTATCTCTCTAACGTCACCATAAGATGAGTTTGATTAAATCTACAACGTAATATTAATTTTTGTAATTACATGTTATTGCCTGCACTTGCTTATACTAATTTCCGACACTGATCTCTATAATCTTGCGTTTTATTGAAGATCTTCTTTCTTGTCAAGGATTAATGGATTCTTGACACACCTTTTTTTTCTAAAACAAAACATTTTCCGATCGCTCAACGAGCCAATATCATTAATCGCATTTTATCTATAAAATTCGCCTTTTCTTTCTTTTTGATTTATCTTTTTGCTCGCTTACACATTTTCCTTTATTACTTCTTTCACTCAAGCATTCATTGATTCATGTTTTGTGCTATATTACAGATGACTATACGTCGTCTATCTGGTCGTTTTCTTTTTATAGGAGATAACATCGATTGGATTTTCTTTTAAAGTAGTGATCCAATTGTACGTTTTAGAAAACATTAAATAAATATTAGAAAGGCACGTTCCGCTTCATTGCCTTATTGCTTGTGCCTTTGAGGAACGACTAAGTGCAGTATAAATTTAGTCAACTTGGGAAAGAAAATATATGAAAAAAATTTCTGTGTTTTCCTGTAATTTAAAGTTTGGGCCCTTTTGCAGACGCTGTCTGAAATTTGATAGTCTCAAATTGCTCTCGATTGACGTCAGAGCGTATTTGAAGTTCTTTAAAGGAAAATGTTCCGTTACGCCCCAATAAGCGTCAAGGGAGAGAGATTGCGTTCATTAAGTTTTCTATGAATTCCCTTAACTAGTCTATAGCCTCGTGTGCGTTGTGTTTATAGACCTTTGCCTTTCAAACTACACCCCCAAAAGCTCAAGTTACATTGTCTAATCTGCTGAATAAGCAGGACATTCAACATTTTGTCCTTTAAGATTTTGGGCGTGAACTGGTAGAAACTCGGGGTAGTAACAGAAGCGTTTTACTATAAAAGGGAAATGCGGAGAAACGAAACTTTTGCATTAAGTAGATTGTTAAATTGTTACAAATTAGACAGGTCTGAAATGTGTCGTATAATGTTCACGGACGGTTTTATATAATAAAATAAAACAATTAAAACGTGACCTGTATATAGTTCAGAAGGAGAAAAGAAGGATTATCTAGGTGTAAACGCGGTATGTTACAAAAACCAGGATAATAAATGTCCTTTAATAAATCTGGATTTCTTTCCTGACACTCCGGGTTATCTATAAATTTCAGACGGTAAATTCTTTACTTTTATGGTTGCTGTTAGTTTCGGCAATTTGATAAATTTAAATATTAACTAGAACGTGATAAATCGAAAATATAAGGGGAAGATTCAACTAAATTCGGAAAAACTCAAGTTTAACTTTTCCAATCTTTTATATAGTCCATCAAAGATTTCCTTTTTTCTTTATTCCCATTAGATTAAAATATGATCCTGTAAGAAACTATAATAAAGTTTCACTATGAAAAATGGAACACATAAAAGCTGATCAAAAAGCAATTCGCACTAAATTTTCTGTACCAGACAACTTCCGTATAAAAATGCCTTCCAAACCAAAATGTCGTGGTCTCAATTCTTTCGTACAAATCAAAAGTAATCGAGCTGTTAAATAGAAAATTTAACAAAAATCTAGTTTAATCTGTATAAACCTATTTAGGGAGGAAATGGAAATTTATTAAGATTTAAGCTTTTCGACCTCACAAAAGTCTTTAATTACATAAACCTTTGTAAGCAACAGTTTATTTCAATTTTAAATTGTCTTTCTCGAAGTGGTTTGCGTTTACTAATAGCGGAGCAGATTCTGTCTTATTCCTCTTATTCTTCTTCGTCTCGTTCACTTCTGGGAGTTTTCATTTCCAAGATAAGAAATGATTTAATCAACTGATAACTCACAAAATTCACCTTTAAGCATAAAATCGTTATTTTTCAAACGCTCGGATTTATTATGTACCATAAAGTACGTGATCGCAGATACTTATTATAAAAGATTAACTACCGTAGCGAGACAGAAATATATATACAGGGTGTAGAAACGAATCGTTTCGATTTTATCAAATTATGCCACAACTAACCGTACGAGTTAAATCAAGCGTGGGCGTGTACATCTCGCATACCACAACCACATTTAAATATCTACATCGGTTTACATAAACTTCTAATTTGCTTAATTAAACTTTTATAGTCCGGAATTATAAAGTAGTGTATGAGTTACGAACGCAGAGAAGTCCTGACAGTTCTGAAACATTTAAACTTTGTAATCACAATTTGAATAAATATGAAATGTTGGTTGGAGGGAACTTTCAGAAATATTTTCTGTTTAGGTTTTTGGTTAAAGTAGATATAACTACTTAAAATTAGTTTGTTACTTACTTTATCACAAGTTTAAAAAGTTTCCTAGCCGAGCCAAGTAAAGAAAATACTAGTAAGAATAAAAGGTAAATTAGGCTTAGTTGCATATCGTGTAGATCATTTCTTGAACTTTTTAAAGTTTCATTTTTAATTATTTTTCTAAAAAGTAATTAACAGATTATAAATTGGTTTCTAATAAGGCAGAGTAAGTTGAACTAGCTGACACAAATGCTAAAGACTTCAAACCAAAGGGATACAGCGCACCCTCTCGCATTTCGAATAAAACTTATCTGAAGTTTAACTTTCATAATTAATTCCGTTTGATCAACCCCAACATTTTATTTTCATTATGTACTTTAGCAAGAATTTATAAAATGTGTTATTAGTAATTGCAAGCGTTAGGCTTTATCATCGAAAATAACTTATGTAGTTCTTTCCAAGAATTTTTTAAGTTTAATGTTCGTTAAAGGCAGATCATGAAATATAAAACAGTGATTGTGTATTTTTGTTGCATAAAAAAAAACTAAATAGCTTTTTTAAAATATTATTATTAAAGCGATAAAATAGCCAAATAAAATTATAGACTAGCGATGCAATGTAATTGTTATTAAAAATTTAAGTGGCGCCTAGAACGTGGGAGCTCGAGAGCGATAGGCAGTAACAGACAGCATGGATCCACGCTATTTGCACGTGGACGAAGTAGCCACGAAACCTAGTTTAGATGTCCAGAGCAAAAAGGTTATGCTGAAAAGCTTCTTGAAAGGGGAACTGGAAACAGGAATTTCTTATGGGGTTCCTGGTTTTAGGCTTGTAGATCTCAATGGAAAAGTAAATATTTATACTGCTAAGTTGGAGGAAATTGAGGAAAGTATAAGGGAATTTTCTGGGCGCACCAATTCTTACGAATATCGCCGGATGGTGAACTTGCACAAGCATCTCTGGGGGCGGTTATGTCTACTTAGAACTTCGGGGCTCCAGGATTCGGGAGGTTTAGGTTGGTTGAGACAAACTTGGGAACGAGTTGGAGCAACGCTGTGAAATTTCCTTCCAGAAAGATCAAATGTTGACGTTCCGTTTCAGTTTGAACAGCAACAGCAGGTTCCAGCGTTGTTGCAGAATGAAGAGTCGCCTGATCCTCCGGATTCCCGCAGAAGTACCTTCTCGACCATTATAGGCTTCGGTTTTGACTGTTCATTCGACAGAAGGAGAATCGTTTGTCGAGCAGGTTCCTCCCACAATTTTGGACGCAGGGTCAAGTACGATCATGTCTGTGGAGTCCTCTCGTCTGAACGGGAGCTGATGTTTCCAGGGGGTCAACCAATTGGGACCCGATCCCTTCTTTCTACTTTGGTGTGCCGACTCAAACTCCTAATTTAAAATCAGCAGATCCTGTGCTACAGGCGAATGGTGCAGGTTGCTGGAGCAACACTCCTAACTATTACGGACATTCTACTCCAGTCTCACGCTGGAATGTTTTCTTTATCGGAGATCCTTGTACTCCATCTCAATTTCTTGAGCGGGTAGCGGAATTGCAGCTGGCTTGTGCTATGTCTACTCAATAATTATTTAGGTGTGCCTTAGATTTATTCAAAGATAAAGCTTTAATTTGGATCGGTCCATACGACATTCTGTACATGCTTAGGAAGAGTTGGTAGCCCGGCTGAAACTCGACTTCTTACCATAGCACTTTGATGAATCGTTATGAGAAGAACTTAAGAATCGCACTCAAAGCAAAGAAGAGCGTCTGGTAATTTATATTGCCGTAATGGAGAATTTGTTCCAACGACTGTCCAGACCTTCTAATGAACAGCTGAAGCTTAAAATAATTCAGCGCAACTTGTAACCCTACCATACCGAAAAAATGTTATTCATCCCGATTAAGACGATAGAAAATGTAAAGACTGCTTACCGCACGATAGAACAAGATCAAATACATAAAGCTACACACAAACCCCCATCCTCTTCATGCGATGTTTTGGAACCAGAACTTTTGTATCGTTCCAACGTGAGCACGACTCGAGTTAGACAGACAGCTGCTGTAGGAGCTTCCTTGTGTTGGAACTGTCGGTCTGCTGGCCATTTGTTTTACCAATGTAAAAAACCTAAAACACGTTTCTGCTATCGTTGTGGTCACCAAGGGGTTATTTTAAGAAATTGTTTGCGTTGCAACCCTTCTCAGACACTGGTGCTTTGCAACATACACCCACTCCTCATGATGAAGCAGAGCGACGTCAGCCAGATCCTGGATGACAGGACTGGTTAAACTTGGTAAGAACATTCTGCAGATTTCCTTTGCCCTCCTCGCTTAAGCACCGTTCTTCTTACAGTAAACATTCCCATATTTATATACGGATCTTCGACGAAGAGGTTCCTGCTCTCGTGGACTCCGGTTCAGAAATCTCAATTCTTGTTAAAGAAAACGGGTCAAGTAACTTTCGAAGCCACTGATGATACCATCACCGCGCTGATGGTGTAGCACAACAACCTTTGGACCGTTTGATCTGCTCCTCTCATTCGCCCACGATTCAAGGCCCCGACTTGAGTTAGTTGGGTAGACCATAAGCTGGTCTTAAGAGTAAGTAGCAGTAACGCGAGGTTACGTTACATACATTTTGTTATTTTTGCAAAATTACAACGTACAGCTTGCCGCAATAGGCAAAATGGCGCAGTATTGACAGCGAGGCATATGAAATCAACTTTACATGAAGTTGTTTTTGAAATATTCTGAAATAGGTTAGCCGCTAAATTTTAATATGAACTAATCACGGATAAAACATATAGGATGCTGTGAAAAAATCATCATTGTATAGATTAGTATTCAGCCACTGATGTACCGTCTGCGTCTGTTAGAATTAAATGTGTTGCTAAGCTACTTAGTCAAGCAGTGGCGGTAAAAGAACTTGGTATACTGTAAAAATGAAAGAGTAGCGTTTGGCAAGAAAGGTAAGACATTTTATAATAAAGAGTAAAAGCGATGATTTGAGTATAATCTAGACGGATCTGATTTTTAAAGTTAACAATCTTCATGCTTCTCTACATATTATTTGCGATTTATGAATGATGGTAAAGAGCAATGAAGATCAAGAAGGTCCTGGTACTTAGGAGCGAATTGACAGACAAATGGAGTCCAATGATTCCACCACTTTTAATAATTGTAAGAACTATTTTACATCCAAAACTAATCAAAAATCAAAATTTTGTTGTTTGTGGAAAAATATTCAAATAGGTTACGATTGATTACTTTCTGGTCGCATCATTTCCATAACAAAACTTGAAGTAACTGAGAGAACTGTTTTGCTTTTATTGAGCTACATTCTAGTGTTAAACGTTACAAGAAACTTTAAAGATCACTGCTTACTCAGGTTTGTGGAAAACTTTTTTGGATGTTTTCAAAGAGTATTCTATTAAGTGATATAAAAAGAAAACTGATGAATGTGAGTGTAGATGAAATCACTTTTCTGAGGAAGTGCGATCGTTGCTTGATCAAATCTCGATACAAATAGAAAAAGTAGAAGACTCCAAACTATCGTGAGTAGATCTGGATACCACTGCCAATGAGTGCTTTTAAAGGAAAACATGTCTGACAAAATTCATATTTCTTAACAATTCTTGTTTTCAACATTGTACCGATCGATCTGACAAAAAATTGGTTAGGAATAAAAAAAACTTATCTTATGCGTCGGTGGTGCAAATATTGATGAAAGTAACATAAAAAAATAAATACATTCCTACTTTCTAAAACATAATCTTTTTTGGTTTTGCACAGAATTTATTATTTTTCTGATGAATCCAGGCAAGCTTCCGTACATATTGCATTCAAATGAATGCTGAACACATGTATTAAAACCTCAGTTTAAAGTAGGTGAGACAAATATCTGTAATGATAAGAATATAATAAATAATAACAATAGTTATTTACGTAGTCAGCTATGAAAATCCCTATACACAATCCAGCTAGTATGTAATGTAATTTTTAGACAACCTTCTCAAGTATCCCTTCAATATTTCATGGCAGGAAAGGGAGGTTTTTCGTTACGCTAATTGTGTGAAAATGGATAAACAATGTTGCAGACGTTCTTCTTAAGCATTAAGAAATATACCGATTTCTTCTAATTTGTCAGATTTAAGTATGACGATACTTCCTTTGCTGCATTTCCAAGTTTACGTATCCCTATTATCATTTTGTAGCATTTGCTATTATACAAAAAAAAAACTTTGTTCCTCATAATGATATCTTGCAAATTTAGCATCATATTTTCAAAACTTTAAGTACGTTTCTGTTTTTAATGTAGAGCAATGTAGACTGTGATGGTAAACTAAAGTCATAAAATCTTCTTTGTATTACATCATGTCTACAGCGAGGAACAGTTTCTTTGTATGTTTTTCTTATTTCAAATCCACGCTTTGAAAACAGTAAATTTTTTAATGTGATTTCTCTTTAAAATTAAGTAGGGAAAATAATGAAAATGAAATGCTAGCCTTTATACAGTCGAAGACGGGTCGTGGGCTAAAAGAGCTTAGAGCAAGGGATAAACGATAACAGTAATACAATAATCTTAGGGGTTTCGATATTGAGAGGACGCCAGCTGTAGTAGAATGTCGGTGACTTAGGTCAGCAGGCGAGATCTTAGCCCGGGTCGAACCACAGGTTCGAATGATACACAAATAAATGAAATGGAGATTGTACTGCACTCTATGTAGATAATTACTTTCACAAGGTGAACTTAAGATAATGAATCCGTATGAGAATGTCGACGCCACTGGATTCCGGGACAGCTGATTCCTGCACTGCTTAATAAGTAGTATGCTCATAACTCAATAAAAGATAAAAAATAAGTTAATACATATACTGGCATGCATTAAAATATGAAAAACATAAATAATAGCGGTAATTGAATTGAATTCATCACCTTCAGGAGTTTTGCAATTAACTGTGGATCCCAAATTTTGTATAAATAAATCGTCAAATAAGAACAAGTTGACAAAACTGTTAGATAGTAAGAATCTTTGTTATTAAAATTTAACATGAATGAACGATAAAAAAAATATATTGTTCATAAAAATACAAACAAATAAAAGATATTAAAGGTTTGGAACAAGTTAGTTACGTTACAATTCAGCAAACAATATATTTCTATTAATTAAACAATATTAAGAAGCCTTTCACCACTGTGAAACAGTTCGTCGGATTTTTCACTAGTATGTAACGATGTTCTGAGGGTCTTCACCAATGTGACGCGATGTCTAAGTAATCTTGCAAATATATTTTGCAAATAATTGCGAATGTAGGTTGACAAATTGTATAAGTCAACGATGCTTCGTCATAAAAGATTTAAGAAAAAAGGTAAAATTTATTTATCATAACGGGAACTAATCCAATACAAAGAGAACCTAGTTGTTGGCACAGAATACACTGAATTTGCGCCACTGGTTCACACAAGATTTGATTTACAGTTACTACATAAATCTTTACAAGATTGTACGCCTTCCTCATACGTTAGGTTAACAAGATATTTTAATTGACTTTCAAAATATCTATACAGAGCGAATCTCGTAGAAAGTTTGATAAAAAATATTAAGATATTATAGGAGGGTCGTTTGAAAAGTCCGTGCAAAGTCAGAGAGATGGCACTACTGGCGCATATCGAGGTTATGTTTAGTTAGTAGCATCTCTTGGAAGAACACTCACCAAGTTTCAGCCAGATCGGTCTATTTCTTTGTGTTGTTTGTGTTTGAATCGAGGAAGTCGAGTGATTTTCAAAAAATGAACGAAAAAGAATTTCGTGTGTTGATTAAACATTACTTTATGAAAGGCAAAACGCCTCAGGAGACTAAACATTGATAAACATTATGGTGACTCTGCACCTTCGATTAGAACAGTTTATAAGTGGTTTCAAAATTTTCGAAGTGGCCATATGGGCACAAGTGACGCTGAACGTTCTGGACGCCCTGTTGG
>VTPC01091120.1:0-213743 GCA_011009095.1 Ignelater luminosus | reverse complement strand
TACGAGGCCGCATTAATAATCTGTCATGAAGCATTAAAGTACAGAATTACACGCATGGAGAGTAATGAGAGAAATGTCGTACTACAGGTACCTACATTAATTATTTAAGCCGAATGTTGACTTTATTGTGGTCGTAAAGTTTTTAAGATATAAAAATGGTTGATTTTTATCCTTAACTATAATCAACTAATGTATATTAGTATATACCAATACTTAATTTCTCTTGAAGTATTTTCTGACACGCCTACGAATGATTTTTATTTTAATTCCCTAATGCTCTGCATTTATGGTAAACAATTATCAAATTTCAATTCCAAAGAACCATCACCAATTTAAAAAGTTTCTGGTTGGCAACCACGTGCATAGATTACTTGCTTTTGGGTAACTAACTTTTTTTCAATTCTTCCGGGCGACTTAGATTTATTGATATTCGATCAGGTATTCTAGTAATTCGGGTGACTCATGCCCGGTTTCTAAAAGCTGGTGTTATGAATCATATAGTTATCGGATGCATAACTTTATGGAACTGATAAACCTCTTAAGTGTTGCTCAAGATATTGTACTCTACTTTATAACTATTGGTTTCTTAAGTAGTTACGAGAAAAACCGATAGGTGGCTACTGCACTTGCAACGCTAGAAAAACAAAAAATACTGTAAAAAAGTGAAATAATTTGAAACCGTTACATATTTTCCAACAACACTGTCGTTCTATACCGGCACTTTCATCTTAAACATAACCTGCTGTTAGCGATCGGTAATTGAAAAAAAGCCACGCGAAACCTCAAGTGGCGTAGAATGCGCCGGCGCTATATAACTTATTGCACTAATTTCCTCCGATAACTTGTGAAGCCGATAAATACAGCATAGCGTTTAAGAAACAACTTTTGGCGATTTCTAAAATGCATAACTTTATCAGTTAGATACATTTCTTTCAAAAACCGGGCATTAGAGAAGTAATTTTGCCATTGAAGACCTTACCAAATGAGTTCACATACTTTTGTTATACCGGCACATTTAAACACATAATAAACGAGCAGTAACTGCTTGCTGATCTTGCGTGACCCCACATTATACACTTTGTATACTGAAACTAGTCTTTAGTTTAGTTGCTGTAAATCTCACCACAAACCAAGCAGAATTCATCATCTTCATCGTCAAAAGTCCTACCAATATTCTTCTCTTTTTATTCTTAACGATAATGCTTTTTTCTCAGGTTCTATTTAGTACTGCTGCATCTGTGGCGTCAAACAGCAACATTCTGGCTTCATTGCTTTTCTAACATCATTTTCATGTTCTGTTCTTTTCCATTTTTTCTTTCTATTAAAATTCTTTTTTCTCTCTTTATTTTTCGAGGTCTATTCTGGAAATGTCTACAAGTGTAGCTGTCTGTTGTTGTTTTTCCTCTCATTAACCCAGTATCAATGCGATGGGGTTTAACATGCCCCAAGCCACTTTTAAAACGATATATCTTATTATCAAATGATCACTAGACTTCGTGTACCTTTGCAGAGAGTTGCAGCTGTACGCGAATACGTCATAGATTCAGTAAGAGTTCAGCCGTTGTGATCACTGTGTATGATAGTTGGTAGTTGCATGTCATACCCCACCGTACTAATTTCGGGACAAGCCCGGTTGATATCATACCCCACCGTACGATTTGCGATTTTTGATAGTTTGCTCGAAATTTTTCATTTGGTTTTTAAAGTAAGGTCGTTTTATACTTTTTTCCAGCTTTTATTTGAATATTTATTTGTTCTTTAGTATGTTACGGTGCAAAAAAGAACAGGCTTATTAAAACTATGGAAGGAGGCAGAAGAAGGGAAAAACAATATATCACAAATAGAACTGGAAGTTGATTCAGAGGCTGAAGACGATCCTCGGGTTTTGATACAGAGCAGAAAATAGAAAAAGATGACCGACCGACCTGGACACTTCGCAATACGAACAAGACTAGAAAACATTATTACACACCTTCCAGATGTAAGCAACCCTTTAGGTACGTCAAGCAACCTGTAGAATGCTAAAAACTGATATTGTAAGGTTCACAAACAAAAAGCTAAGAGAAAAGACCCAAAACTACAACCGCTTTGACAACCAGCATCTATTGAAAGATACTACAAAAGCAGAACTGGAAACTCTTTTCGGACTTTTGTGTAGTAGCAGCTGTTCTAAAATCATCTAGATTGAACGTGTATGATTTGTGGGAGACAGAGGTCGGCATTTTTAGAGCAACAATGTGTCGAAAGAGAGTAAGGCTAAAATTGATTCGACATGTTTGTGGAGAACTACCGTCCAATCAAACGTTGTGAATTTATAGAAATTTTTTTGAATTTAATTTGAATTTAATTCTTCCACATTTGAAGACTAGGTAGCTCAACTGGAGACTGCCCGTAACGCTCAAACGAAGAATATCCAAATTAACACGTATCTCTGTTGATGCAGTAGATAAAGAGAATTGTCAGCCACCTGAGAAGAAGCAAAAAAATCTGGAAGATGTTTTAAAGTACGAACGCAAGAAAGACGGAAAATCATTCTACAACTGTGATAAGTTTGCGTGTTTAGAGCACTCAGTAATAACATGTGACTTTTGTCTTTCGGAAACGACTAAATAATATTATGTATCTTGGGTAAAGTTTGAAGAATGTTGCATGTACAGTGTCGTATGATCTTCATTTTTTTAGAATCTTGACTAGATTAGAAGAATAATTATTTTCATTTTCGTACAATGTTTAGAGTTTGCACCTGTTTTTGCTTGAATTTCAATAAAAAATGTTCTGCAAATAATTGGTTAACTTTTGTTTGAAACTTATTAGGTCATTACATTAATACTCCAAAGATAAATGCTAAAAACTCCTAGTCGTATATTCATACCCCACCATACTGCAGACGTAACAAAAGTTCACCGTACCAACGCCACGTTAAGAAGAGATATTCAAATTCAAATAAGATTAACTCTGTTGTTGTTGAATATGGTATACTTTTAGCTACATATGTGTCATACACATCATTTGTCCTCAACATTCGTAGCTCTATGGTTCAGTTTTTACTTCTTCATATTCTTCTTACTTGATGTATATTATTATTTGGGATTGATGTGTGTTATTGTACCTTGTTCTGTTTTCTTACATAATCTGAGGTATAATTACTTCGTTCAGCTCCGGGTCTCTCTGTTACAAACGCAAATGCAAGCTCTTCTAAAGTCAAATATTATATTTTTAGGACTAATAGCATTTTTTGAAAATGCATGCTACAATATTGATGGTAAGTCAAAAACAGTAACTTTTTTATCAGAGTTACTTGTTAATTACACTTTAATAATTTTTAAATGGTCCAAGCATCGTCAAGTCTAAAGATTGTTTGAGCAAATATATATAATATATATATATATATATATATATATATATATATATATATATATAATATATACAAGTTTGCCATTTTTGATGTATACGTATCTAGAACGCTTTGTCATACGGACGCTATTTGTGTTGTTTACAGTGAATTGAAAATGTCATCTCGGTTAAGAATTAACTCGTGAACATTTTCGAGCAATGATTTACTTTCGACGTGGATTATCTCAGCAACAGTGCATCGATCAACTCACTTCGGCTTTTGGCGATGACGCATCAGGGTATAATGATTAAACAAGTAGAATAACTCCCACAAAAACCATCGATGTTAGATGATATTTTAGAATCTCTATAATAGATGCCACAACGATTGAAAACTACACGTTGCGTTGCCAATATTTTATTGTAATTGGTTGTAAACACTGACATACCTGGCGTATATTATTCTAATTTAGTGTCGTTTTTCTATAACCTGAAATAAATAGTGTGTTAAATAGGTCAACTTTTATTTTTCATGTAGAAATCGCAGCTGTAGGCAGGAACGCGCTTATTGTGTTTCGCAATTGTTGACAACTGTGTAGAAAAACGACTAGTAGCTACAGGTAGCTACTGTCTGACTACTGACTATATATGGCGACATCTGTCGGAAAATAGCTGTATTATCATCTAACAAGCCATTCAAGGTCATCGGTAGGCGTTTGCAAAGATCAAAGGATTTTTGCAGAGTTGGTTTACTTGTTAATAGCTATACGCTGGAAGCACCATCTAAAACTACTGTATATCACTGGCTTAGTAAATTCAGTCGTAGCCGTCGTTCATCACGGATGAATTTGAAGAAGGTCGTCCAAAATTGGTGGTTGTGCCAGAAAACATCGATGCTGTGCGCGAACTGATAATGCAAAATTGTCGTGTGACATACCGTGAGGTTAAGGCATCCCTGGGCATTAGTATGACAATCATACACAAGATTCTACATGAACATTTAGTCACGAAAAAGATTGGTTTGCGTTGTATTTCGCATGATTTGACAATTGCTCTGAGAAAAACGCTCGTGTCGATTGGTGCAAAGGAACACTCAGAAAATTCAATCGTGGTGCGTATGAGCCTGAAAGTAAACAGCAGTCGACTGTATGGGTCTTCCAAGATGAGCCGAACCCAACAAAAGCTGTTCGCGGCAGAATCACTTCGAATCAAATGATCGCCTGTTTTTTTTGTTTTGATATAAATGGACATTTGGAGTCTTTGGAGAAATAAGAAAAAATAATCGGCGACGCAGGATCATCCATCAACGCGACAGTGCGAGCTCTCACACATCAACCCAAACATCTCAATATTTGATCGGTCAAAACATCGAATTGATGGGTCATCCACCGTACAGATTCTCAATGCTAAAAGAAGCGGTTGATTCATTTAAAGCGCACGTTTTGAAGATACCTTAATCGAAATGGGAAAAGTGCTATAAAAATTGATATGCAAAGTTTATCCATCATCGCGGGGAATATTTTGAAAAACAATAAAACCATTTTCAATGATAGATATTTGTTTTTATTGATTATTCCGGATACATAAATAGCAACCCTCGTAATAAATGATTGCCTAATAAAAAAATTGTCATAGATTTCTTTAAATACTTAATAAAATAAATCTTCCTGTATCCATCTCGACCCTTTGGCGTCACCAATTTATCCTAGGAGAACCATCCTGAACGGAGTAATCTTTAAAGCGCTTTCTTGGACAAAGAAACGTGGCTGAAATTATGTTTTCCTGTGTATTATTTGCAACTGCCAGCATAGATTTCTGCAGAGGTAATTGCACTGGTATCATTAGCACCGTTTTGTGCAAATATTTTTCTTGCGCAAAGGATTTTCAAAATTTTGGGTTTGTCGTTGCTTTATACTGCAGACCATGTAACAATTTCTCAAAACACAAATCTTAGGTTTGTGTAGTTGAAGCTACTCAATATCAAACTTTTTGTTTTTGTTCCATCAAGGCGGAATCTCGCTATCATGTTAAACTGCTCATTAATGTTAGTTTTCAATAATTAATTAAATTAAGTTCAAACATCACATTGCTATGCTGTATACACTGTACAATGTGTGTGTGTACACTGTACACTGTCAGAGCATAATACTGGAACGTTCGCTTGTAGCAGAATGCATTTTCTGAACAGAAATTCTACATTATAAATATTATTTTATTGTCAGTACATTATTTTGTTTCTCTTGTAGTAATGTAACGTTGTCATGCGATAGCCACGTATACGAGTCTTTCGTACATATTGAAAACGCAAATGTACAACAAATTAAATTTTTTATATACCAGAATAAGATATTTCCCAAAGACGGATAATAAAACATATCTAAACTTGATCTTCTCTATCAACGACCCTCGTATGTTTATTGTATTTTTCTGTCGTGTGACCTCAATTATTTTGCACTCCGCCCATAGTGTTTTCAGATTTCTTAGAAATATACACAGTATTATGCTTATTTCTCCATTTCCTTATCCTGATTCCGTTGAAATATTTTGCTTTGGCTTCTCCATAGTGTAGTTTAACTTTTATAACATATTTTGACGAACGTTTATTGTCAGCTTGTAAGGTTTCGGTGCACTAAGTATATCCTGTTACGTAGTGCTTAATACTGTAACCAACTCAAAACTATGATAATTCATAATTATCCATAGAAATACAGTGGTGGTATTTACTCAATTTGTTCTCCGTTAAATGTAGGACACCTATTTGGGCATATTCACGACTTTCAATTTCGTTTAATTGGACGGTATAGACAGTGGAATTTAATGCTAGACCGCTTGGTCCTGTTAGTATGTGGTCTAAATCTGTTATTAGGTATTCTATTTGCTTTCCAATATAATACTTTCTCATTAAAATATTTTTAAATTAATCGAATTTTACAAAGGCGTTTGATAGGGTAAGTTTTCCACTATCCATATGTTTCAAGAAATATTTAAAATTAGATAATTGATTAGTTGCTGAGTAATCCTTGATTCTGCTGCATTGCTCTACAGTTCCCATGTGATAGATTAGTCCCACAAATCGCAGAAATTTTTGCTTTGTTGGATTTCTCAAGTACAAAACCTACAGTATGTTTTTCCGAGACAAATAATTAATCAGAAATTTAATTTCATAAGTTTAGAAATTCTAGAAAGTATATCATCCTCTCCCTCCTTGCTATTAGATGACAATTCTTTGGTTATTCTTTACGTTCATTACTTTCTGATTCAGAATTATACAGTGTCTAAAAAAAGTAATTGTATTTAAATTTGTTTTACAAAATGACGTCCTCACACCATCTTGAAATTTAGAACAGAAATCTTTTGCTTAAGATTTTGCTGATAAATAAATAAAATCTATGTGTTCGAGCATTCTTTCGAAAAATTAAAAATAAAGCCATTTGTGCCTTACTTTTTTTACACACTGTATAATGCAGTAGCGTCAGAAAGCAAAATAAAAAAATTTTGATTCTTTAAAATTAGGAGTGTAAATGGTTCACTGATTGATTTATCAACTGAGTGATTTACTCGATTTTACAGGATGTTGCATAAATACAAGAAGAAGAATGATAAAATAAAGAAATTCTAAGCTTAAAGTCGCTGGTTTCTAACGTCAGCACTGAATGTTGTAAGAAGCTTCGGGTTATAATTACAAATTTTAATGGTTTACGAAGCTTAACCGTAATTTTTAACTTGTCAACTTTAAATTAAAATGCCTACACAATTTAAGTGTTGTACTTTTCCTATTTAAACAGAATTTTTTGTTACGTTTGCAATATATTGCACGTAGCAATCTTACATTGAGAAAAAATTAAAAGAATTCTGTATAACTGTTTATTAATAACATTCAAGTTTTATCAAGTGCAAATTTTGCAACATAATTTCCTTTTACGTCCTAAAATGCAATTCCTTATTTAATGAAAATGCGCTGCATTTAAAGCAAAGCTTATATTAAGGCAGCAGGCTACTAGCGACACCTATTATCTATTGTTTGGCATATGCAGAATCTTTCAAGGGTAGATAACAAACTATTTCATTATCTCACTTCCTATCTTATAATAATTCTTATTCTAGACTATCTCAAATAACTTGTTAATTATACAATTCTATAACTACTTTAAGTGCACTATTAAGATTATTCGTTTTTTATTTAATTTGTCGCATTATTTTAAATAATTAATTAACCCAAGCCTCAAATTATAAACTAGATTTTAACAGAAAATGTAAAAATGTTATATTACTTGATGTCGTGTTAACTAATAAAAGATCGGTAACCAAACATACATCCCTTTTAATAGCATCTAGTAGATAGTTAACTATTTATTCAGATGTAAGTGTGCATTGTCATAATATTTTCATACATTGAATAATTATGGAATAATTCCACAGATTATGAGAAAACAATAAAGAGAAAAACATCGATGTAGTGATTTTATATATATTGTTGATATTTATAAGTTGTTCTTCTCTTAGATACCATTAAGCTCATTAAGTTAGATATATTTTTTGCGCTTCCATGCAGCTTTGCAAGCCGGTTGGTATTTTTACTTATTTTGCTATCAGTAGGCGGTTATCTTAAGTATGGCGTTCCATTATTTCTCACTCCTTCTACATTACTTTGTTCGTTGATTTAAGTCTTCAACTACTTTTACACGGATGGGATACCAGCTCAACGCAAAACTCAGCTTAAAGGTCCCAAGAACTTTCTTTTAGGGTTACGCACCCTTAAAATAGGTATGCCGGTTTCAAGAAGCCTTGTCCTTTTCTAGTGTCCAGGGATTATACGACAAGTTTGGAATTAACAGACAGAAAATGACTTTAACCGTGACAGGATAAATTATGGATAAAGTTTTAAAACCTGACAGAGCCTACCTTCTCGTTAGTGGAATGTTTTCTACAAGATAAAACCGTAAAATACAAATAAGACGCAAACTCAACTTCTATTAATTAACATGCATTATTAAAACTCAAATTATTAAAAGTATCATTGGAATTTTGAATATAAATCAATATATTATGTAAGACAGGAACTGATATGATCCATTAATTTTTTATCCAAAGCTGTTCTTCACTTAAGACAGTGATGTTAAACCAATTAATATTAATAAATCAAACGGCATTTTTAAAATATTACAATTAACTTTAGAACTAAAAAGAAAGAGAATTGTAATTTTCTAAGCACAAGTTTCTTAAGCGAGTGGTTTATAACTCAATAAAAAATGAAATACCACAAAGAAGACGAATGATAATGGCACAATAAATACAACTTAAAGCCCAATACTCTGTAATTTTCCTACAGCCATCGTCTCTTTTAGTACTACTTTTACTAAGACAAATAGTACACTATAGAAATTGAACTATTTCTTTTTTTAGATTAGTAGCAAATTGCCCCATAAAACTAAACAAGTTTCCAAAAAATTTAAACCCCGCTAGTTGAATGTGAGATTTAAAGAAAGTGCTGCTTTGCTGTTCGTGACAAATTTTATCGTACCCGATTAAATTCCCCCTAAGACGTTACAAATTGGGCAAAAAGTTGAGAAAACGTTCCTATTCACTAAAACACAACTCAAACTTCACTAAAACGTGTTCTATTTCTTGTGTAACTGGAAGAGTAATTTTCTAGCATTTATCATTTTCTGTGTCCGTTTGTTTCGTTTTTTTCCTCCGATATTTGTCAGTAAATTTTTATCAGTTGAATTTATCCTTTTGAATTATAGTTTTATAGGCCGGCACACGAGTTTATATATTTTTACTGCTGCTCCCTTTTTTTCTAATCGATTTATTTTTTGTGATAATTCTTCCTATAAATTGTCTAGACATCCCGTGCCAAAAAAATATCTCCGATTGCATATCTTTATTTCACAGTGCGAGTGCTTTTTGCATCTCTGAAGTTAACGGTGCAAGCTAGAAATGCTAATAACGTCCAATTTTTTATATACAAGCAGTAACCGGGGCGCGAAAGATCATTGAAATCATTTGTCAAGATTCTAATATGCTCAGGGCATTAGATCTGGAGCTCTCATCCATTTTTCATCTCAAACACGAGGGAAAAAGGCTCGTTTTAATAATAATTCATTTTTTACGTTTATACAAGATAATTTTTCTTCTTGCGTTTTGCCCCCTTAAACACCAAATATTGTTATAATCCACGTTTAATTTCATTTTGGAAGTTTGCGGTTTATTTGAAGATAAATGATTGAAAAAGAAAAGTTCTCTTTTTATACTTTCCATTAAAAATTTTAATTTTATGCTAAAAAGATATTTTTAGGTTTTACAATAAATTTAAAAAATAGTAACTAAAATATCTAATAGCTATTCAAAGAAAATTGCGTAGAATGTTTGGAATAGGAAACCTGTTGGAATTGTAGTATTTTAAAGGACATTAACAAACAATTTATGGAACTACTTTACTTGCTTGTCTGTTACTTGTAAAACAAGTAAAAGCAATGTTACACAACCTTACTCGCAAACAATAATTATTTTAATCTTTGTTCAAGCCATTATAACACAAACTATGTACGTAGGTAAAAACAGTACACAACAAGAATTTAAAAGGCCTTATCATGTTTAAATAGTTATAGTTAACTGATTGTATCGGTGCTTTTATCTTATACATGCAATCAAAGGGTAGCGTCCTTATTTCTAAAAGCACAAATAGACATGGCTTGAAAAACAATTATCAAAAAAGACTCGGTACTTATTGTGAAGACCTCTCGGCAACCAATTTTGCAGTACGTGTGCCCAATGGTACTTTGTTACTGCAAGATTTTACAGTATTCAGGGTGACACTATGAAAATTTCAATCGATCGTATTTTTTTTTTAATAAGAGTTATCAGAAAACACTCGAAATCGTTTTGATAGTATGCAAGGGGAACCAAAGTGACCCCACAAATATGGCGCTACCCCCCGCCCCGCCCTCCCCGCTTCAGCATCTTTGAAATCTTAAATAGTAACCCCCACTTGCGATACATTATTGAAAAGCTCTTTGAAAAATGCTTTCCAATGATACAATGCAAAGACGCATTGGATAAAACATTGATAATTTATTTAACAATAAGATGATCAGATATGTAATTTAAATATGTGATCAATCGATTTAGTAGGTAAATAACGAAAAAGAAACACTTTTAACACTGTAATTAATTTAGTACTTACGTTACACTTACATACTACTAAATTTTTATCTAATTAAGTGTTCCAAATGTCCACTATTAGTTCGTAAACAATAAAGCAAACGGTTTGCAAACACTTCTCTGAAATTTGAACGGCATTCCCTGATTATCCGTTCACGAGATTTTCTACTGAAGCAGGCTGTGTTTTGTTTACTAGGGTGATGACTTTTTGATTTTTTTTTCTCAAAAATTATTTCCTGTAGGACGAGTGAATAAACGTTTGCTTCTTAATGACTAAAATGACGTTTATTCCATTGAAATATTGAAAAATGTCACCCACAAACCACTTTGAAAAGTTATATAGGCCATTTTAGCATTTTATTTAATTTTATTAAGAATATTTATATATAATATAAGTCATTAAACCGACTTGTGCAATAATTTATGTACCAGAGAATTGTATAGAATTTTCCAGAACAATATAGAATCCTCTGCACCGTTCGCCCGGACAGTGACGTCACGCTGACGTAATTACTCGGGAAGCTCCTGTAGAGTTCTAAAATTTAAAACCTGGACAAAGAACTTAGTGCAGTTTCAAGCGCTATCAAAAAGAGGCAAAGTGGCAATTTATGAAGCACCCTTGATTGAACGGACTCGCATGCCCCTGAAAAAGCACGTCATTGGACGCTTCAAATTTCTTGAATCTACTGCCAAAGAACGGAGACAGAAGATCGGTCTAATTGCTGTGAAGCTTAAAGCCCTATGGAGGAAAACGTTGAACTTCTCGCATGTATCTGATCAAGTCATTTGTGCAAAACTAGCAAACCTTCTGAAAGAATATGAGCGCTGCAGAAAGAAACGAAAATTTAATTTATTGAATGAACTGTTTGACGTGACTAGGGTGAAAGGCGAATGGATGTGCAGAGGATACGAACCTCTACAAAATACAAATTCAGAACAAAGGTCACGTTGGTTATTCCACTGTCAAACCTGCTAGTGCCAAAACCATCCACCCATCCAAGCGAATGAAGGCAATGGAAGCGACTGTGTCCACACTGACCAGCTTAGCACCACCAGATTGTTCCGAAAGTAGCACAGAATCTTCCAACAACAGTGAAGACAGTCCTTGGGAGGATGAGAATGCAGCATCAACGAGTACAAGAAAGCATAACCCAACAGCCATTGCAAGACGCTCAAGGCTGTCGTCCCACCGAGCAGAAAAGGTGTGCCGCCAATTTTCTGGTGAGGGCATTGAAGTCCCAACCCCATGTCAGTTAGCAATCCACAATGCTATCTACACGAGAGCTGCTTAGGTGAAGAAGTACTTGATGAGCACGCTTCATCTGGAGAAGTGGAGCATACACTTTGACGGCAAACACATTGAGAACATTGAATATCAGGTCGTGGTCCTCAAGAATGAAGCAAAAGAAATTAGGTTCACTGAGCTCACATTGAAAGATGGGAAAGCTCAAACAATCGCAGAAGGACTCCAGGATGTGTTAGAGGAGTTCAACTTGTGGGGATCCATTGTGATTATTGTTGCCGACACAACAAGCGTGAATACTGGCAGGAAGACAGGCGTTGTTGTTCGACTTCAGCAAATGTTCGAAGAGAAAGATCAACCCAAACCCAAGTTCATCAGTTGCCAGAACCATGTACTGGATCGCGTTCTTCGCGTTGTCATAGACGATGAACTCCATAGGTCGACTAAATCACCAAACATCAAGTACTTGTTTGTGCAGGATCAAGGAAACAGATGGCTGGAGAGACGACATGAAGGTTCTCTACCACTTCACTCGTGTCTTCCGTCACTTCACTGAGAGGAATAGGATTCCCTTTGTAAAGTTTCAACACATCTTAAACATCAGCAATGCACGCTGGAACTCTCGTGCCATTTTAGCCTTTCTTGCATTTATTTTGATGCCCGAAACCCGTAACAGGTTGCGTAAGATCTGTTCATTCATTTCTTACTCAGGAGCGGACCATGGGTTCAGCAGTCAATTGTTCATTGCTGAAGATTTTGATGAACTATTTGCAGCTTTGAATGACTACCCAACAGGTCTCAAATGCTTGAAAACTTACTGGAAAACAGATGAATCTCCAATCGACATTCCCCGAAGCAACAAGTGCTGTGAGCGTGCGATCACAGTTATGCACAACTTGCACGACTCCTGCCGCAACAAGGACAATCTCCCACTGAGATTTATCCGTCCAATGACATTATTGTGAATAATTGACTTCCTTTTGTGTTTGATAATCCTATATAATGTTTTATATATGTGACTCTAAAGCTTGTGTTTAATTTTGTATCTGCTTACAGTGAATTCAAAAAATGGGCAAAAAAGCCGATAAATAAAATTTTTCAAATCATTTTGTGCTTAGGTTTTTTTATCAAATCACTTTGAAAATAAGATTTTACCTAATCTTTAATGAAAGCTCATCAAATTATGATACAGGGAAACGAGGTTGTATAAAAGTCATCACCCTATTATACACCGTAGACTTTAAATAACTGCAAAGAAAGAAATCCACTGGTGTAAGATCCGGAGATCGTGGTGGCCATTTTATGGAAACTCTTGTTTCAATCCACTATCCCAGAAATTTGTGATGCAGAAATTTTCAAACAGCAACGGCATAATGAGGGGGAGCCCTATCTTCTTGGAAATGAACTAAACTTTCATTTAAATTCATGTTTTTATCAATTGCATTTTGTTGATTTTGTACTTCATGTATGGTGAGAGGTTCGATGTATTCTGTAGCATGTTTAAGTAGATATCTGCATTTAGGTTTTTTCGAGAAATAGAGGACCAATAATTGTATCTCCTAAGATACCTATGCAAACGTTAATTTTTTAAAAGTAGAATTTTTTTACTAAAAACAATTACCGCCCAGCAGATAACAAAACTAGATGCAAGAAAAACGTAATTTATCTACTAGATCAATTGATCACACAAGTTATATATTTGATCACTTTATTGTTAAATAAAGTAACAATGTTTTATCCAAATGTGTCTTTGTATGATTGTAACATTTTTTAATGTTTACTTTGAATTAAAAGGTTACTCACCAAATAGCTTAAATGCTTATTAGAATCAATCCGGCTAATGATGACTCATCTCACTTTGGACTGTGGGTGTCAGATAACTTTAAATTAAATTGGGATATCCTAGCGCTATGATAAACCACAGGTCTGTTATTAAACTCTTATCTTAAACCAAACAAAAACACTAAGGATAGACAACGCAACGTATCGATAATTTATTTATAATGTTGGACGCCAGACTTTTTTGTTTAAATTGGAAGAAAAACTCAAAATTCCAAAAACAGACGTAGTGTTTATCAGTAACACATAAGACCAAAAAAATTATATACAATTTTATTAATCAGAATGTTTATTGCAAACACACAAATAACACAAAAAAGAATAAAAAGGGAAGGCCACTCTTCAATATAAGTGCAAAACGTTTTTAATTTTAAATAATCCTCACTGAATTAAGGTGACGTCGCCCTAGTTTAATCAAATTAACAAGTAGATTAATAAACGAATAGGCAGCAATAATAGCAACTTAATTATCAATAAACAGACGGATGTTTACAATACTGAATAATTTAACTTTGAACAAGTGGATATCGATAAAGGCAAACTAATTAGCAATACTAAAAAAATGGATATCTACAATATTGAATACATTTAATTGTTAAAACAAGTGAATATTAACAATTCCAACTAATTTATTAAAAAAACAAATAAATGTCATCATTTCGCGGTGTAACAACAAAAGTTTCACTTTGTCTTATGAACAAATTTTAAAAGTCAAAATTAAAAACAAAACACAGATTTAACCTCACAGATATGTCCTGGCTTTATCGCATTCCCATGAGGATCTACGTTCAATGCTGTTTGCTATATTTTGATGGTTGATCCACCACCATTGTGTCCCACACTTCTGTGATGTTATGAATGATATTACCTCTTTTGAATTCTACAACCCAGATTAATAAGAGATTCAAATTATTCTGGATTTCCAATAGTAAACGTCGGGATTTTCACTTGATATGCCCTCAGGAATTATCTATTACACGAAGTTTTCCAAGGACCCCGCCCAACGGATCCATTCAAAAACAATTCAATAATCTTGATTTTTCACAAACATGGAAACAACCAAGCCAAAATCCAATAGCAAAATAAAGAGACGCACTATGCGACGAAACTTAGTAAAACTTTTTTTCACCAAAAAATCCACATTCAAAATGTAGAATTATACCAAAAACAAATTTGAACAAAGAACCAAAGACTGTTTTTTTATCGTTACACACTGATCGTTTCTTCAACGGAACGGAAAAAGTAGCACCCAAGGATGATGTCATACTCATCATGCCAAATTCAAAATCCACGAAGAACTGAATTTATAAAAATTAAATTTAATAGAAAATTGAGTTTCTAAAGAATTATCGAACACAATTGAAGTTTGTATAGGGGAGGATAATAAATATTCGAAAAAAATGTTAGAATCGGACTATTCAAGGGCAGTTCGTTATGGAAAAGTACCGCCAACAACAAAAGGTATCACTTTCTTACAAAGGATGATTTTAAATAAGAAAAACTTAAAAATATAGAATTCCTAATTCATGGTATTAATGAAAAGTATTTTTCAAGAGCTTACCAACGATGTGTCACAAGTGGGGGGTTGCCAGTTAAGATTTCAAAGTCGGAGTGGTAGGGTTGGGAGTGGCGCCATATTTGCATACTACCAAAACAGTTTTGAGCATTTTTTAATATCTCTTATTTAGAAAAATAACAATACGGTCTACTGACACTTTTCGAAACTTGGGTTCATTAGCACTATCTGAAAGAGAAGCTTTTTCCGATTTTTTCCAAACGGATTTTACAATTCTCGCTGCGTTATCATCATTTTCTTACATATCAATTCATCTAAATGCACTCCAACTTACTCAGAAACTTCTTAAGTCAGAGCTACTGTGTTAAAGATTTCATAATCAATATTTTCCTCGTTACTATCAATTGCCAAATCAGCGGAAACACGTCGGTTTTTAGATTTGTTTTTATGCTACTCAGACATCACTGTTTTTAAAAGAACCAAATATGGATGAGCGTTTAATTTGAAAACATAACCAAGCATATTCTTATCCATAAAACTTTCTGGTACCCCTATCACTAAGCTTCTGATGAAAACCCGATGATACTTCACCATTTAAAGCTTGCTAAATAGACAAACTAAACTTAGTAGCTGAGTTGGGAAAGTTAAAGTAAAATAAAACCACTCACAGTGCAACCTGTACTGTGTTAATCTGAAATTACTTATGCGCAAGAACCAAACAATTGATTAGCAATAAAGGTAATTAAAGACGTTTACAGAAGTTGAACCAGATTTACCTATCATGGTAGTCTGAACTTACGATACGATATAACTCATCGATATCGAAAGATTCGAAATTATACGGGCTTTTGAGTATTTATTCCTGTTGTCGCCATTGCCACGATACCACATAGATTGTTGTAAAGATTTATCAAAATGTCATCGAGAAGATGATTTTCAAACGTGATTGACAATTTTTCGTATCGTCGTTCAGAATCCCGCCACTGATCAGTCAAAACAGTCATGGAAACAATTGTATTCATGGTAATTAGAAGTGATCGAGTTAACCTAAGTAAATTTTCGTAAAACTGAGTTCAAATTCAAGATAAATATTCTAGAGAAGTAAATTGCCAAAAAGAAATTCCACAGATGATCTATTTTTGGAACGTTGACCAGTAAAACGTCCCCTGTTTTTACAATAACTAGGCCATAAGAATTTCAATTCGTGGAAATATTTTAATAAATTTATTGATCTAATTAGAATACACAGTATAAATAAATTTACCTTGCAACAACTAGGTAGACAACCCATTTTGCACATTCATGCATTACTCTTACAGTTTCTTATTTGACTAATTTGTGTTACTATTAAGACTACTTAATAACACTTCTGATATTTCTATTTATGTAGAAACTTTTTCAGATAACCCGGAACAACCAAGATTCTTATGGAATAATTGAGCACGAAATGCTTATTAATTGTCTACCTAATTGTTACGAGATAATTTATTTAAACTGTATTATAAGGACAAAAATTCCAATATAATATGCGATATACATGGTGTCCCGAAAACATACAGTCGTACATTAAAAGCTTAGTTTTATTTAAAATTTCTTGCTTTTCAATATTTCAAGAACAAGGCGAAATATCGAAATTGAATTTTCTATATGCTTATTACTCGAAAAGGTCTACTATTTTTTGGTTTTGATATTGTTATCAAAGATAAGAAAAAAAAGAATCTTTTATTCTTCGTCATTTTCAAGTGAAAGTGAAATTTTCAAAACCTCTGAAATTCAGCGAACTATAGGATAGTCATAAGTTATCCCAAAAACTAGATACAATTTTTTGGATCGCATTCTTCAACTTTTACACTTTATCGTATCATATTTTTCCCTAAAGTGCACCATTTTCGAGGAATGGATGTCAGAGTTTAACTAGAAACAAGAAATACAGATTAAAAAATACTACAGCAACGCCAGCTGCCAGAGGGCTGCATAGACGAGCAGGACGAAGTTGGGTTACAGATGTGACTGTTTTGTTTATTTCAAACAAGATTATTGGACTCTTTAAATTATTATCATGTTGTACGTGGTTAGGAAATTCATAATTTACTGTAGGTGTATTTTTGGTATATGGCAATTCCCTGCCCCTCAATGATTAAGATGTTCGCAATGTACAATTCAAAACATTTGCCTCCAACACCATATCTCAAAGATATCTTTTGCTTCCTTTTTTTGCTTTCATCAACTGAAGCTGCTTTGTATACAGATATGAAACATATTATTTAGAGTTTGGACTAATCAGTTTCTTATCGACTTTGATTCAAAATAAGTAAATTTGTTTATTTCTCAAAAAGTTTTTTTGTACTTGTAAATTGCTATAAATTAGAGCAGTCACCTACTCTGACTTTATGATCTTATCTCTACTTTCCCGATTTAGAACTTAATACAACGATCTCTGTTCGTTTTCTCAACTCTGCCATTTCCTCTTAACTAAAGCGCGATGTATGAAATAGTCTACGTCACTTATCAAAGGTTAATAAAATTAAAGCTACCTGGACGACCGTGACAACATTTGTCGCGATTTCTGTAATAACCAATCAATAGCGACGCGACGTACAGCCTTTCACCTTAATGTCATTGATTCAAGGCGCTGGTTTGTACTTTTCGTAGGCTTTGGCTGAAAGACGCTTTGGCCTTCCATTAAAATGTATGTATTTCACATATTTACAACAGTTAGCATCATGTATCTTGTATTCTATGGCCTTCAGATTTTATCTTTTACAAAATCATTATGCTTTTTAAATATTAGAGTATCTATATAAGTTTTGTTTTGCTGATTATAATGTACTGTGAGGGGCTGGCTACGAATGTCAGAATACAACAAGTACACTATATTTTATTATTCTCAAGTTATAATATTCTGCGACCAGATTAAATGAGGTTATGCATTTATTGGCCTGTTTTAGGATAAAAGTGGGACTATTCTAGCTCAAACATGCAACCTGTAATGTAAATTATATGAAAACAGTGCAAATTCCAATTTAAATAACTGGAATAATCTGGAAGGAAAATATCAAATAACTACACTGTAACATTTGTTAAATTCTTAAAGCCCCACTATCTATATTTCAGAATTTCTTTTAATTAATCTTGTGATTAGCTAACTGTACATATCAAAGTTCTCTACGAGCAT
The DNA here is from genome assembly GCA_011009095.1 of Ignelater luminosus. Classification (NCBI taxonomy): domain Eukaryota; kingdom Metazoa; phylum Arthropoda; class Insecta; order Coleoptera; family Elateridae; genus Ignelater; species Ignelater luminosus. Next base: position 195,473 of record VTPC01091120.1, on the reverse strand, counting down.
ACACCAAGAGCCGATATTATTTTTCTTTGTTCAGTATTCTTTTCGTTTGTTGAGTATTCTTTTTCTATTAACCTGTTGCGTTTGGTGCGCTTTTTAAACGTCCTATTGGTTTATTATGTTTGTGTGAGAACAAAATCTTTAGTTAGATTTTAGTTTTCCAATATTTCTATTATCTAAATCTTATGCTGAATGATTTTGTATTGAATTCTTACAACAAAATCCGTCACCGATTGCCTTGCACTAACTAATAATTAAGCTTCACGTATTTACTCTTATGTACGCACATATGTACCTAAATGTAAGTTTATGCAGTTTTAAAACGCAGGTTGACTTGGGTTTTTCGAGATAGATTATAATACTGATTTACAAAAAATCCGAACATAAACATTTATAATTTTTTATTTGTTAAATTTCTATCGTTAGAAACCTATTTAATTATTAAGATCTTGTTGTTAAATTCGTCCTACGTACTATTTGTTTTGCTTTCGTACCTAAATTTGATATGAATTATACATTACATATCTCCAAGTTCCATTGCAAACCACTAACATTTCCGGGGTGTTCGGATTTTTTCAACGCAGTATAGATTGTGTCCTTTTTTGTTTAAATACAACACGCACCAGATTTTAAACTTGAAACTCAAACGATTTTTCTAACAATTTGTCAAGATACCAAAATCACCGCACTCACCATTCGTTTAAGCATCTCTCGGTCTGTGGTCGCCTTAAATAAATTTCCCATGAACCATATCTGAAATAAAATTATTAAAAGCTTTTAAAAACTTAGTGATGAGTAGTGTTACTAATATACAATATTTGCAATGTTAAATGAACAATTACAAAGCAACTGCTACGTATTTTTATGAATTTAAGCATTAAAAATAAAAATAATATTCATAATATTCCAAAAGACAACTTACCTCTATGAAGGCTTAAATCTGTCTGAAAACATTTTACCCCTCATAGTGTCATTATCCAAGGTCGCTCATTTACCTGTTTCTAACGGTTTTTCTCCAGCACAAGATCAATAAAAAAGTAGAATTTTTTTTAAATTACGAAAATGAACAACAAAAACCCGCATATAACAGGCGCATAGCTAAAGGGGTCTAAATGTGACACATCACTGTGTTTTTGCCCCCTCAGACGATAATAATAATTATTCAGATTTAAATTCATACTGAAATCATTAACTGATCATTTTAAAAGTTATAGAAAAACGTAGCTGACTAGCTTTTTATTGGTTTACTGCTTTCTCTTTTACCTATGTCCCATTAAAATTGCAATATTAGCCCTACTTTCAAATGGCAACACATTTTTCCCTTTTTTTTATTAGGCGAAATAGATTATATCACTGATTTTAAAAAAACGGCCTAACAATAAATACCTGCTCAAAAATGCCAAAGAATTTGGCAAATCATAAACATAATCACATTTGCCTTTATTTAAAAAGATACATCGTGTTGCCGTCAGTAACCTGTAATCAATAATTTGCCATTACCATTTCTACTTAAAAATCACAATAATCTACAACTACGTATAGTACAACAGTGGAATTACGTTAAAAATTGATGTATTTCTTATTTGTCATTTATCCGATAAATAGTCCAGGTAGAGTGTATTCTTTCGATTATTTATAATTCTGAGTACAAGTTTGCCAGATAAAATAAATACCTAGCGTAAAAAATTAGAAATTCATGAAAAATATATAAATTCTTTTAGAGCTTTAAAACTAGTTCTGGTATAATTAATAAAATCGATATTTAGATTCAAATGAACTAGTTTTATCTGCATCTCTCTTATCACTATAAGCTTCGAATAGTAGTAATACATTGTTTAATTAGTTTTTCTATAAAAAGTCAGTCGAGGCTTTAAATGAAAAATGCGATAACTTTATTATCAAATAAAGTAGGGCAATAACTTTTGTTTCTTGGGAAATTAGATTTATAATAATAACAGGGATTAAATTGATATGAACAAACACTTTATAATATTTTATTTTGTTTCATAATTTACGTAACTATGAATAAAGATGCTTCAATCTTTATTGGTGTTTTGATTTAGATTAATTAATATTTTTTTAGGAACTTTTTTGAAAGTCCTCCTTCGTTAGTAATTTGCTTTTGATAGGATTTAAATTTTTGAGTTGGTGCCTTTTTTGCGCATTGTACATATCATAATACTTAGTTATTATTGCAACTTCAATTGTGTTAATTGTTTCATACGACAGAAACCGTATTAAGAGCTCAACAAACAAAGCATCTTAAGATTAGTTTTCATATTGACAAGCTATACAGTTCCTATATCGTCAAGTTAATATGCACACTAATGTTGTTTTAAGAGTTATTAACCGTACAGTAACGCTACAGTCATCCTAACATTAGGTTCTGTATTGGAAATCGACGCATTTCCTATACGGCCAAGACACCGCTAATACTGAGTTGTTTTGAGGATTAGTAACGATACCGTATATGCGTCTAGCTAACTAAGTTGGTCTCCACCGAACAGTTACCGCGTAGAACCTGGACAGATTTTTCTATGCTGGTTTTAGCACGAGTAACTGCATAGTTTCTGTAAGGTTCCTGGACGGTTCCGACTTTTGTGCTACTAGAGGTAATTCTTTCCACAGTGGGTCTTTTGCATGCAGCTGCTTTGATCTGGAGTCAATTATGCATTGTCAAAGTTCTTTATTCTAACTTTACATTTTACAACAATATTTTTATTACATTTTAAATAAATAAAAAGCAAATTAATAATTTAAGTAGTACATGATATCAAAAGGCTCGAGCCGTCAAGCTAAGATGTCATTGGAATTTGTGGGTTTTTGTCCAACCATGTAAAGATTTATTTCTTCGTATTAAATATTAGTAGCGTTAGAAGAGGGGAAAAATATATAACAGATGGAAAGTTCAAGAAAGTATTCAAAAATGTATAGAAAAAGGTTTATTATAGTATATCCATATTTACGCTGGAGAAAGACCCTTAAAACTATGACCGCAGCTTCAACTAGAATTCCGAGATTCATTTTTGTATCTGGTTTCTGAAGTAGTAGAACTAAATACCAATGACAATACTGGTAGAAAGTGTGATTAATTGCTGGAACTGCAGTTTATTTCATTAATAAATTTAATATTATTTAATATTAAGTAACGGTATTAAGAAACTGAAAAATATTCAAGCTTAAGAATGTAATTGATTATACGGGGCATCCTCAGTGTTTTTGAGAACTAAATCCTATAAATATATGAAACCATCTAAAAAGTAATGAAAGACGGACAGATTCAATGTCAGTCCAAAATTCACTTTGCAAGATATGCTATCATAAGAACTAGTTGCAAATAGTTACAAAAATAAAAATTATAAAACTGAACAACAGAAAATATATTAAACAAGTTTAACTATAGTATAGGCGCAGTAGAATTATGATTACAAAACACTTCATTAAAGATTTAAATTTTCATATTTTTAGAAATTAATTTAGAAAGCACCCTGTATAATAATACTCGAGCATTATATTTGGAAGAATAAATACACAAATTTTTCATTTGTTTTGTGGAATGAAACATTGAGATTTATATTTTAATCCTTGTATGAATATTGTAATAATTGGAGTTTACTCTCGTGTCCGCATAATTTTTCCGCCACGTCTCTGTATAATCAGAAAATCGATTCAAACAAACAACTTGCCACCCCAGTTTACTAGGTTAGTAAAGCATTCGTTTAAATTATTTTGTGTGGATTAAACAAGCACTGAACTTTTTCATTGCACGGTGTTTCTATTTTCGTTCCTCGGTAATAACGATAATGTTTGTTAATATTGCAGAGTGGGATACTCTTTTTTTTTCTTTTATTGTTACTTAGGCATACAAAGATATACTTTTATCTTGGAAAAAGATTCTTTTATTTCTACAAAACAAGAAGAATAAGGAATTCATTTAAATGCAAACACTATATTCCCTGGTGCAGACAGCTTCAATTTAAAATAAAATTTCTAACATCTAATAACTTCACGCATATTTCTGGTGACGTTTTTTCTCCTTAGTGTAACATATGCGGGAGACTGCGTGAATTTTTATTCGTTCGTCGGGGTTTCCTTCTATGTATCCGCGAACAATAAAACTGTCAGATCGGTGCTGGTAAGGGGAAACGAGATTGGAAAATGCCGGGTAGCAACAGGTTTCGAAATAAATATAGTATCACTTTTATAGTTTACATCCTTTGTGTTCTTTGTGCTTTGTACTGAATTTACCTACTGACCTGCTTTTAATTCATTTTTAGTTCATTTTTCTACGTTTCCTTCTAATAATATATTTTTCAAGTGCGTACTTGTAAACTTTTCGATTTTTTTCGCTTTATGTGATGATTATCTTGAAAGAAATTTGAATTTCATAAGAAGCAATTTAGAGATACCTTGCCGTTTACTACGAAATTTAATAGAAGTTATAAAGAAAAGATATTTTCCTAAAATTATATTGAACCTAAAATATATAGATTATTATTTATGTCATGTATTTTTCATTATTATCAGTATAGTTGTACGAATATTTACGTGTATACAACAACACAGTTAAAACTCTGTTTTGGTCTAATGTAAAGAAGGCAGATTAATGTACAATATTTACCTACTTTCTTTGGTAGAGTAGATTCTGTCTCTGTAGTCCTCTATCCCTGGTGACCACATTAGGGTCTACGTGTTTGACTGCTTTTAAATCCTACCCTATATTATTCCTTCTAGATGGGAGTTTTACTAAAAAGCTTTCGGTACGTTTCTGATTGTTTGACCATTTCATTTTCAGTCTGTTAACCAGTATTTTAACGGTTGATGTATTGTGGCTTTTTATTTTTATTTGTTTCTCTTTTTTACTAACTTTCTTCGGAGGAATTAATTGAATTATTATTATAATATATCGGAGTGTTTCATTTGACTCACGGGAATAATTAGAAAGTGTCGTGCACAATTGATGTTTTGGATTTTTCCTTCTCTTCTTCCAAGGTTTAATTTTATTTTTTTATTTACATGCGAGTATCTTAAAGTACTACAACCACACTAGGTCAACTATATTTCATATTCCATATTCAAGGAGCTATAGCGAGGGTATCTCGCAGTTGTTCATTTCATTCATCTTACTTCCTTTAATCTGAAGCATATATTTTAGACGTCATTCTTTGCTCTTTGTATCACTGGACCAAACTTAATCAGGTTTATGACATAAAACCTTGAAGACTTTTTGATTATCACCGTACTGGAAAGATTTTGCTTAATTTGGAATGTCGCCCAAATTACCACACAAGATATATTTCTTGCTTTTGTATCAATCTTTTACCAAGTCGACAAAACCTAGAGGACAATCATGTTTCCTACTGAAAGCTACTTTCGAATCCCTACCTCAATTGTTTTATCTTTCTAAGTCATGATAAGAGATTTCCTAGTAAATGTATTAGTTTTCTTTCTGGGACAAAAAAATTTGGAAACGACAGAATTACATAACTGAAATGTATACATTCTGCTAACAGGGACCCGGACGCCGCCATGCCGTTTTAATTTCTTAACCAAGATACAGATCTTTTAAAAGTTAAGCAAATAAACCACTAACGGCACTATTTTATTAGCTAGCTTACAATGAAATTGTCATGCTAGCATTAATGTAATCAATCGTATCTCATCTTAGTACACATGAAATATTTTAGTAGAATAGAATAATTTTAAACCAGTGGCTTTTATTCAGTTTTTGCATTATGTTGATATTTTTCGGCTTGTACTACTGCTGAATCAAATTAATTCTACTTCGGTTAGTAAACATTACCTACCCAAGGTGTGTAAATTCAATACAGGTTCACTTAGCTTCTCTAACTTGTGCAAAATTCTTCCGTCTATCTTGCACAAGTTATATAAATTATTTTTGAAACTTCTATTCTCCCTGAATTACGCAGGTTTCATCAAGGATTTGTGTATGTCTTTTACTCTTCAACTTAAATTCTTCACGTTAGTTTTTTTTTTTGGCTTTTTGTATAATTTTAAACATTTTAAGCGATGAGATGTCAAAATGACCTTTTAGATGATGTCAGCTGATATTCCTTTTAGAGACGCCAGTACTGAACCAGGCAGAAATTCCGAATTTCTTCTTCTTTGTCAGATTTTCTACGATAAGGTTGTGTTGATACCTTATTGTAAAACACACAATACAAATGAGCAAATGCTATTTATTTTTTTTTGTTTTTATTTATTCTTTCACTGCCATTTATTATCGATGTTTAATTATGAACCCTAATAAATGACATTTTGGACTTGCCAACGTCGTCGGAAGCTATTCAATACTTTTTGTAACGCATCTCTAAGAATAGTGATGCGGTTTTCAAACGTGTTTAGAAAACTTTTTGCTTTGGGTACTCACACAAAAAGAAATCATCAGTTGTCAGATTTAGGGAATGCACCGACCTAGGGATGCCATATCCAAAAGTCAATTCCTGTGAAAAAGTCTGTCGCTACAATTTTATGCACGTTTTTGTCATGTGTACTGTGGCACCACCCTGTTGGAACATTGGAGTGTTCATATTGAGAAGCCTGATCATCGTTCTCGAAATACCATAAGATCCGATAATTAATGACATGTACGATCTTCTGGTCTTCATGTGCAGTTGCATCCAGTAACATATTTTTAAGCTCAGTTTATATGGATGAATATGAGAATCTTGATCTTTATCCTCTTAAATGATTTACCCAAAATTTGCAGAGCCGTAGAGTGTCATCAAGCAGCCTCTTGGGTTGAATGTAATGGTGCAAGCATTTGGCACTTTTTCATGACGATCTAAATAATAAAAATCTAGTAAACTAGAATGTCGTTATCCTTGAAATGTATCTTGCTATGAAGGCACGTTATTCTGCGGTCAATCCTTCCATATCGAGCAAAATCATCCCACACGTAATATTACCAAGGTCATCGTACTACGCGAGTCAAAACACGCTATGGATGCAGCCACACTTGATTAAGACAAATAAATAAATATTCACACAAAAACGTTCCTTGTAAAAAGTAGAAACCTCATAAATCGTGAACATAACGCTGATTTTAAAACTTTATTATCTAATTTAACAATCTGGGCCTTTTTTCTACAAAGTTTTTTATATTGCTACTAGTCTGTTATTTTTTGAGAGATACACCGGTTGCAAAATGACTGACTTAGATTACCAATAATGCCTAATTAGGACTTTAGTACGAATGTGAACACCAAGAAGTGCAACAAGACTTTAAAACTAATTAGTAGGATTTACTCAGAGATGCAAATCATCAGATTTGTTACTGAAGTGAGTCGGTAAACTTCAAAATAAAATTACTTGGTTATTGATGAATTATGATGTTAATATTGCCGCGACTTTGTTTTGGTTAGTTTTTAGCATTATTGTTTATTACTGTTAAAATGCATCCTAGTCTGTTCTAAAAACATTCCTGTATCCAAAACGTCATAGTTTACTTAAGTTTACTTAATGCAATAATTGCCTCAGTATCATTCATGTAGTACATAGCTAGATAGCTTCTCACAATCAGTTCATATAAAAGAATCCATTTTTATCTTTCTAAATTTTAAAAGTTTTGGCATTTAGAAGAGACCGTTATAGGTGCTCTTTTAGAAAATACTATTTTATATGATAAACCAAACACTTTATAATTACGATGCTTACTTATGCTGATGTATATGGGAAATTGGCTACATTTGATGGTTGTCTCTCACTTTTCCTTTTGCACATCTAAAGTGATATTCTAATTTTGTAAAGTTACGCCTTTTTGAGCAGTAGTGTTATAATCAGTAGTCCAAAAGCTTTGTTTTTTTAACAATTGAGATTCATTACCAAAAGTAATACAATGAAGAGAAAAACCTTTAAATAGTACACACAGACCTTAACATACATTTAAATCTTAGAATAACTGATAATGAACGAGATAATACGAGGGAGGTTTTTATGTTATCTACCTAGCTATGAAAACAACAAGTTGGAGAACAAACAAAATTTTATTTTTCAACGTAAGAACCATTAACACTAACACACTTATTCTAACGTTTTTCTAATAACGCCATGCCTTCAAAAAAAATTCTTTGGTAATTGTTTAAAGTACGACTCCACAGCGTTTTCTAAGTCGTCATTCGATAAAGAGCGACGCCTCACAAGTGTTTTTTGAGTTTTGGAAAGAGGTAATAGCCACACGGGGCGAGGTCAGGACTGTAAGGTGGATGTTGTAATTTCTCAAAGCCGAATTCAGTGACTACTGCTTGAACAATTCCTGCTTTATGCACTTTGCAGTTATCGCGTAGAAGCAAAGATTTTTGAGCATAATTGTGGGGTCGTTTTTCGCGTATAGCCGCCTTCAAATTCTTAATTGTGTCTTTGTACACATTTCCCGTTATTGTACACCCTTTTGGCATATACTCAATTAAGAGAATCCCCTCCGCGTCGCAGAAACTGTGGCCATCACTTTTCTTGCAGAAAATTGCGTCTTTGGCTTCTTGAGAGATGGAGAGCCCTTCTGCACCCATTGCATGGACTCTTGTTTCGTGAGAGGGTCCCAGTGGTGTACCCAGGTGTTATCTCCAGTTACAATTTTACAGAAGAAGTCTTCATCTTGGGATAAAGCGGTCAAATTCTCCTCGCAAATTTTTCGTCTACACAGTTTCTGTTCGGGACTGAGCAGCTTGGGAATCCATCGTGCCGACACTTTGCTCATTCCTAAATCTTTGTCTAGAATTTTAAAGTCACTCGTTTCTGATATTCCTATTTCTTTAGCAATAACTGAAACTTTTACTCGGCGGTCAGTCAACACCAAATCTTCAACCTTGTTGATGATTTCTTCAGTTCGTGCTTCCAGAGGTCTTCCACACTTTGAGTCATCAGTAATGGATTCCCTGCCCCATCTGAACTGCTTGCGCCAATATTTCACTTGGAAATAAGATGGGCTATTTTCTCCATACCTGCCACCATTGTCTCATGAATATTCTTCGGGCCACTGCCTTCTTTGGATAGACATTTTATGACGCTTCTGTGTTCAAGTTTCAAATCATTCGTTTTCGCTTTTAAAAATTGATATAAAGATGCCAAATATTAAGCGATTGGAACCAAACTTGGAGATGGCACAAAAACTTGACATAAGAAAATTATCGCGATAGTGTATTGTTTTCATGACTAAGTAGATAACATAAAAGCTCCCCTTATTATGTGAAATTATCCATTTGGTTATCTAAATATCTGAAAACTATTTCAAAAATATAATACTGCATTTAAGAGATGCTTGCATTTTCCTATTTAGTAATACATTTCGTCTTTTTTTGTTTTTAGAAAAGTTTTATTGTTTACATAATTCATATAGGAAACGATGGCTGAAAATAAAAAATGATAATTAAGGCTATGCACTACGTATGGCAGTTTATGCTAGGGGGGCATGCGTTGTCTTCGCTACTAATAAGTCGGCACATATGTTGCTTTTTCTTAATTGATTTTGAAATGTTGTTAATTGCCATTATTTTGGAAGGTATGTTTTTAAGAATACTTCGCCTCCTTGCTCCGGCGCCGGCGTCCGTAGTTTCGCCCCCCCCCCCTCCAAATAGCTACTGTGCTAGTTTTTGCTGTACTTTCGGAAAGGAACATTCAAATGGGACTTTCTTACGGTATGCATGTTGTATACAGATGCGATTAAACTAATTTTTATTTGGCATTTTATGTTTGACCATATCAGTGAATAGATTGCAGAAAGAGTTTTGCATTATCTTTGAAAATTAAAAAGGTAGGAAAAATTATAAATCAAGAATATTACAAAAACAGCCATCACAACGTTACAGATAACAAGCATCAGACAATATTCTACCGTTTATCAGCTTTTGGAAGTTGAAGCACTTTGCATTAATCAACCGGAATCTAGAATTCTTAGTCTGGGGATGAGAATTTAAATTATGATTTGCACACCGAACAATAGCATACGTTTTGCACTAATTTTACCCAATATCTAAGATATTATAGAGTGAAACTAAAAATTAAAGCAGCATCTCTTAAATAAGTCAGATTTGAAATAAAGTTTCGAATTTTTGGTTGATAAATTTTAATTAAACGTCATCTCCAATGCCCAACTAAGAAATTTGAAAATCTATGTTCATTATGAAGCTTTCATAAAAACTTAAATTACTTGACACTTTTTAAGGTTTTCCAAACAAACAATCGAAACAACTAACTGCATCTACATATAATGAGAATTCAAACTTCCACATAAAAAGCGTTTATTAAATCAGAAACTGGAAAATTAAAACCATTTGCAGTTCTCTTTAAATCAGATGTGAACTGGATTAAGTTTCATCATTTCTGGTTTACCTTGTTTGTTTGAAAAGTTAAAACAAGAACAAAATAATGAACAAAGGTATTATTTTCATCTTTATTTATTTCCCTCAAAACTCGAACAAGAGTGTTTCGTTAATATTTAATGCCTTTGCTAATGCTTCTGAAGGGATTGTAGGAAAAGTAAAGTTTATAATCTTTAGTATATAACAAATAAGAAATTCTTGTTACGAGTATTTTCCAACTAAAATTGTAATTTTTATTTTTTTTCCAAAACCAGAAAATTGCGGTACTTACTTTGATTCTTAAAGGCTACTGCTAACAAGATTAAAAAGAGAAAACGTCATTGTGTTAATTGGTGGCTAAACGCTTTTATTGTACGTTTGCTACTTTTAATTTAACAGATGAGATATTCCTAAAAGCAAAATAAGAGAACTAATCCGTTTGCCCCGAAATTTTATTAGTACTAAAAAGAAAAGCTAATTACCTATTAAATTTTTGCTCCTATCAGATTTTTAAAGTAATTAACGACGGTTTTATTACGGACTTTTCTCTCGTAAAACGTTTTTGCCCTTTAAAAACACCCTCCTCTCTCAGATATCGTTAACGTTATTATCTCTATCATTCCCAACTACTCAACATTAACTTTTACACATACTCACATCAAGGCTTTTCCATTCTGCTTTTCCATTTTAACATTATATCCTGATGCTGGAAATCACAATAAGCAATGACAGCAAAGTGTGACATATTTAACAATGCACCTACAAGAGTCCTTTACATAACAAAATATGTTAATGTAGAGAACTAAACAATAAACTTCAAGTTAGAAGGGAAACATAATTGAAAACGCTTTAATTATCATAACAAAACAGTGAGCGCTTAGCTTTTCCTTACTTGATTGGATGAAGACGGAAAGTAGAGAGAATGGAAAAAACAGAATCAAATTTCTGAAGATTTCAATTTTAATTTCTGTATAAATCTATGTCGAAAATAAAAAAGAAAGAAATTAGATTACAAACGAATTTTTCATTTAATTATTGTTTTTTATGAAATTAAGTTAATTAAAAACAAAATTAAGTATCCTAAAAAGCTTGGGAAAAAGCTATTTGTTTTTTTATATTAAGTAAAAGCATTTCTTCTGATTGAAATAAATATCTGGTTCAATTAAATACAGAAATTAAATAATTAAAAATAGATAAATAAAGACTTTTGTTATTGAATACCAATTTACATCAAACATTAATATTGTAGGAGACTTTGTTAATATTCCACGAAAAATACTGCATACTTGTATTTTAGTTTCAGAGTAATTATGAAGTCGAGACTTTTCAATCAAATCGTCTTTACAATAAAATCCTTTGCGAAATTCTCGGTGCCATTAAGAAACAATTATTTTAATTTTGCAAATATCTCGGAGAATATTGCAAATATCCGAAATCAAAAAAGAAGATCCTTAAAGAGCAGGAAATTTCCTACAAAAGCGTCTTAACTTCCGGAATTGTACCACCAATATGTATAATTTTATTTTAGAGGTGAAAATAGGGCTAAAAATGAGTGATTTGTCCGCAGCGCGCGACGCTTAGTTTGCTCTCTTTAACAAAAAATTTTTTTTATCTATTAAATATAAATATTAAGGAATAACAAAATTCAGGTATCATTGGGATACATGAATGAACAATAATTCATCGGAAAAAAGTTTTCACACAATTTGTTTATTAGTTATGCTTTTGTTAACTAAAGAAATTTTACCAATTTTTGATTGTCTATAAAAAAATGGAGATTGACAATTTTTTAATTTTTTAAGGGGGATTTGTTCTGTAGCCTTTGGAGAATAAGTTTAAGAAGCGAAAAAAATCTCAGGTTTTTAGTTTAAAAAATATCATGGTTTTTATGTAAATTTTCAATTGGTAGAATTTCTTTAGTTAGCAAAAGCATGACTAATAAACAAATTGTGGGAAAAATTTTTTTCCGATAGATTATTGTCCATTCATGTATCCCAATGATACCTGAATTTTTTTATTCCTTAATATTTATATTTAATAGGTAAAAAAAAATTTTGTTAAAGAGAACAAACCAAGCGGCGCGCGCGGCGGGCGGCCAGATCACGCGTTTTTAGCCCTATTTTCACCTCTAAGTTAAAATTATAAATATTGGTGGTACAATTCCGGGAGTTACAACGTTTTTATAGGAAATTTCCTGCTCGTTAAGGATCTTTTTTCTGATTTCGGATATTTGCAATATACTCCGAGATATTTGCAAAACACGAAACCCCTTTTTTTACGAATTTGTTTATAACCTTTGCAATTTTTTTGCGCGGGACTTCGAAATGTTCGAAAAGTTTCTAAATGCCATTCCGAATCGAATGACACCTCGATCATAATTTTTGGTGAAGTCAGGCAAAAAATAGCCAAAATGGAACTTGTGAACCACACTATTACTGATTAATTTGAACTCATTACAAAAATGAGAAAAGTTTCTAAAAATGTAGGTCTTAAAATGCACAACTTTCTAGATATAGGATATCAATGTTGAATATTTTGAATATTTACCAATGGTACAAATTTCGAAATTAGGTTCAACAGAAAAAAATTGGTCTTTTAAAACAAAAAATGTTATTCAAATATTGCAAGTAGTTCGCAAGATATTGAAGAAATCATCAGATTGCCAGAAATCAAATTCTGGCATTTCTAAATATTTAACTCAAAAACTATACTAGAGAGATTTATCTTCTAAATTAGGTGTAGAATTCAAGACTAACAGATGTATCTCTTTTTTTCAGTAGCGTAACATAATGTGCGATCATTAAAATTTCAGTTCCCAACAGGCTGTCAAGAAAGTCACGACTATGCCGAGGATTTATGTGCGTTTACAAGCTTCAAACTGTATTTCATTATAAGAATTTTTAATTTACACAATAAAATTGTATACCCTTTTGATTTCGCATACGACTTATACACTCAAAACACTAATGTTAATTCAGCTTGACATATTTATGTTTGTTGTTCGTCAAAAATCTTGAAAACGCATAGGACTTTTAGGTCCAGTGATGACTTAGCTTATTTCATATTTACTTAAATTATTATTTGCCAAATTGATAGTTTGCATTAGAAATCATCAATTTGTTGATGATCTGTATATTGTGATGGCCTCTGTTGGGGTACGTCGTGTGTAAGCTACGTCCTGCACGAAAATTTTGCGGCCTACTAGAAACTCAAATTTGAATGATCATACACTAGTCTTTTTTTTAATCAGCAAAAGAATTTGTAAAGTAGCCTTATAGTAACAACTACAGAAAGAATTTAATCACGGTATCGTACTATTAATTTTTGGGGTATTTCATCTTCTATAAATATTTAGTAAGAACAACAATTAAGAAAATTATTTGTAACACGATACCTCCCTTACTACGTATTTAGAATGTGAAAGAATGTTAGAGAAAACAGTTTTAGATAACCTGGCACACGGTAAGAAAACAATGTCTACGATTGTTTTTTGTTTTACTTCAAGATTTAATAAGAACATAAACTTCTCAAACTTCTTCTAAATGTAACGCCTATTTGATTTTTCTGTGATGTAACTTTGGGCGTAGTTCTTCTTTTATTTTTAAAACATAATTATGTGAAAAATCACTAAAAAGCATTTAAAGTGGGTTATTTAGTGGTATAGAGAAGATTTCTATTTGAAAAGTGTTTGTCTTCGGGTGCTCATGTAAGAACAAAAAGCAATTGCATAAACATTGTTTTCATATTCGGTACCAAGGAAGGTAGCCAGCTTGAAATAAATTTGGTCTTTCTTGTTTTTAGGGAATACCTAGTCTACCGTCTTAAAAAAGACCTCTATCAGTACATTTCAATAGAAACAGAGAAATTTGAGGTTAAACTTTTTGATAGGTTTACTTTTGATGCCTACACATTTCAACAAAAAGTAAATAAGTTTCATAATGTAATATGGATGTTCGAAATCGGTCAGAAGTAACAAACCAATGTGTTTCTGGTTATTTCGATAAGAAAGTGCAGATACTGTGTTTTTTCTTAATAGAGTTAAATATTAGTGTCGAGCTAAAATATTCTAGGGTATACTTTCCTTTTTCAACTGCTACTTGAGTAAAGTTTATATTTGTTTATTTTTTGATAAGATGTCCAATTTTTCCAATCATAAAAACCTGTAATATTAATTTGGCATATACATCGATTTTACCTGCGTTTTAGTTTTCGGGGATATATCTTTGGAATTAATGACGTAAATCAAGAATGAATAGAATATCCAATATTCATTTTGGCTGGCACAGTTGTCCAGCCAAATGATAAAGTGACGTACTATATCTAAATGAAAAAGGAATAAAATGTACTAAGTAAGTCTTCTTTATTTATTCTTGATATGTTCTCAGGCCATAAGATTGCAAACGGCTCTCTTTTACTTCTTTTGTCTGTACAATTAGTCTTTTCAAGAAACTTTTAATATTTTTACCCTATCCTAGGCAACATAATTACTTTTTGTAAGTCTGCTGAGTCACACATGGTTTCGTCATCAATTGTCATTTCCTTATCAGTTGGTATCGTCGTCGTGTCGACGTCGTCTTGAATCGTCGGCGCCATGTATATGCTCCAACCAAGTTTCACAGATTGGATACGCAATATTTTCTTCCAAGATTTTCAACTTTACGTTCTAGGCTATGGAGCTTGAATTCTTCGCATAACTCATGTAACGTAAAAAGCTTGCGTTACCTTTTTAACTGAAATGAAAACTAGCAACGCTTGGTCCTAGGCCAGCTGAGCTCAAGTTGGTAGCTTTTGGGTGTGGGCTGGTAGAGATTATACACACAATAAAACACAAGAGTTTATATTTAACCACAAATATTTTAAAAAATTACGTTTATGTATGCAAAAATTTCTTACTAATATGCAACAAGTAATCAACGGTAAATTAAAATTTCTAATAATAAAAAATCATTAGTTATCAAAGGACACAATTATTAAGCCTTAACCAATTAATAAAACAAATTATTATTAACAACGTCTAACAACAGGATCTTAAACCCAAAATTGAAATTAGTTTCATAAATTTTAAGTCTTGAAGTTAATTAAATCTCAAGTTTTTAACTATGAAAAGCTTAAATTGAAAACAAAAATAAAAATTTAATGCAAAGAAAAAAATTGAATACCGACAAAGAATAAATCCAAGGTGAAGCTATAAAAATTTAAGCAATTGCTATCTCAACTGATAAAGTAGACTCGGCTGTTAATCTAAATCCGTTTAAACGCTACGTATTAATAGGTTCAAGAAAAATAAGAGAAAACTTAAAGATTTATAAACAAGTCTGAAAATTTTACTAATTTAGAATTAAATAAATTTAGAAAAAAACAGATTTATAATTAATTCGAGTGTAAATCAAATTAATTAAAAGATTTAAAAAAATTCAAGGTTAAATGATAATTAATACGAGATTCGGATAATCATTGAAGTGGAGCAGTTCTTACCATTCTTCAAAAAAAGCGGATTCCGATCGGAAGCTGCAGACTGTACTAAAATCCTAAGTAGTAAAGATTAAACAAAACCTTCAAGTAAAATCCGAAAATTTAAATATTGACAAAAATTTTTAACATTGACAAAAGCTTACTATAGCATTACTTTATAGCAAGTTAAGATCAAATTGAAGTAAACGTTGATAATTGGTTATAATCATTACTAAAGAAATGGATCATAATTAAAATTAATCTTTAGCTAAATGAACTGTGAAGAATTAAATAACAAAATATTTTACTTTATCTAAGTAATCAATTGACAGTAAAATACGTTAACATTTGGGTACAGAATTACGCCAAGATTTCTTAAAAGTCTGTAGTAGGTCGCGGAGGATAAAGTAACTAACATAAAATTTCATAAAATAAAATGGTTTATTGAAATTCTGCACAACTCATGTTCACTTTAATAGGCGAACGGTCAACAACAACAACCCCCGGGTATCCGCCGCGCGACCCTTCTGAAGACCGATTTTATAACGGTACTTCGAACAGGCACCAACTCGTCGGCAAGCATCCGTACGGGTAGCATTCTACCTAAATACCCTAAATTTCTATCTAAACATTTTTTTTATTGGCAATGAAATTAGAGTCTAAATTCTTCCAGATTAGGTGCCTCCTGGGCCCAACCTCTTCTGTTCCAGCGATAAGACGTTTAAACAAATTCAATCTCTGCAATCACTGCTACTACTACTACAGTACAGATCCTACGGTTACCATCAGGACTTCGTGGAACTCCCCTAAAGAATTCTTGTAAAATTATTACTAACAGACTTATACTTTCTGCAATCTAGCAAAAAACAAGACTGGAGACAAGGAACAACAATTAGAATTGAGGACACAGGGGATGCAAGAAATGAAGAGAACTTCAGAATTTGGAAATTGTTAACCGGTCCGGTTCACACTCAACGAAAGAAGCAATTAACTAATTTTACACAGAATAATACAAGTTAAGATTTAAATAGATAACAAAAAATAGCAGGGTCCATGAAAACATACAAAAACAAGGATTCGCTTGAATAAGCATGAAATAATTATAAATTATCAAACGGATAAAAAGCAAAGTATCTCCTAACGAGAAAAACAGTGGATCTCTGCCCTGCTAACCCAAGGTTCTGAAGCTTAACCCTCTTTACAGAAGCAACGTGATAAATCGGAATAAGATTTCTATAACAAGAAAAATAAACTATAAAAGGAAATTTTGTATATACGCGGTGTTTCACAAATGCGGGGTGGTGAAATACCGCGAGGTTTACCATGTAACGGGATGGTGACTACAAAAGACCGTTACACTTACGTTTTTCATTTTCTAGTAGTGCGAAAGATGTTTTTAGATTTTACAACCCTGCAATATATCTCATATGAACCGACGAAATTTGGGGTTTTCTGTTTAAAATCTTGGAACATAGTAGCAACACTGAGTACATCACATGGGCGGTACAGCCTGTTCTGAGCGTGCTCTCTTCGATAATGCGATATAATAGGATTAAAACTGTTAATGTGTGCTTCTATCTGCTCAGTTGAAATATCAGGCTCGTGCTGTAAAGTAATTTTTACCATTTAACTAAATATATCGTGTATCACCCGGTCACTGGGTTTTTTATAGCCCGGAATGATTAAATAAAATATTTTGCATACAAAATATACTGCCCCATTCTCATCTTTGAACGAGAGAACGAAAATATTGTTCCTTTTTGAATCTTGTGTAATTTTTCTTGTTGTTGGTCTGCTTGATACGCTATTTATGATAAATGTACGTCGGCGTCGTTCAGTCCAGTTCATACTCCCAAAACTGACGATTAATGTCGTTTCTGCGGTTTTCTGATACTTTAAATGTAATTTTTTTGTATTTTGTGCGAACATAAGGTTTTAACACGCGGTGGTTGTCCTAGATTGTTTGAAGTGTGATTTCTTTTCTTTCCTCCAACGAAGTGTTTATTTTCTTTTTCTCCCCCGAAGTTCCTTTTTTGGTATAACTATCAGACACATTTAAAATATTTTTATATCGCAGCAAAATTTAAATATTTACTTACCTTGATCTCATTGGAAATTCAATCTATCTTCATGATGCAATAGTTGATCTTGATTAAAAGTTTTTTCTTGAGCATTATTATAATTAAAACACCATCAATTTCAAGATCTAATAATACTCTTTCTCACATCTACATCTGCATCCTTTATTGCATTTGTTATTTCATAAACAACGATAGATGCAGCTGCAATTGGTTGTTCTTGATAAAAAGTTTCTCTAGCAGCATTATTTACATTTTCATCTAAATCTTATACGGATGCTAATTTACGGTTTGTTGTAGCTTTATCTTGAACAAACATTATTTGCATATCGTTCTATCCTAGCTCTACGTGAAAACTATTTCTTAACTTAACAAATCCCTGTTGCAAATTATTCACGTCTTGATCATTATCTAAGGTTCCTAACCAAGCATTGTCCTCCCTGAAGGTTGGTATCTCGTGTTCTGTTAAATGTTTATTAACTTTATCGGTTAGTGAAACAACATACTTGCCACGAGTTAGTATTTTCTAAATGAAACAAAAGTAGACTATAATGCTTTAATGCTGCAATGATTTTCTGAAAAAAACTTACTCAAGAAATAGTAATTATTCACCAAACAAGAAGCACCTATTTGCACAAATCTTTCATTAATTACTACTTTAAGAAATGCAATTTAGTAGTCTGCCACACACGATACAATCACTGCATAATGCGAGATTCAACACGAATTCACTAAGTAAAAAATCACGTATCTTTGGAATGCTGAGTTAAAACACCGCAATTGCCAGGATTATACGGTGTTTGATCTTAGTACAAGTAAGTTACGGGGTTTTATCTTTGAAAACATTGTAGATACTGAAGGTGGGGGTAATTAATATTTTTATTACATTAACAATGTACCCGCAGATAAGGTATTAATACTTAGAAAATATTTGGTACTATCTGCCAAAACATACGTATAAAAATCTTAATTTTTGTCATTTTTACAATTAACTGGAGTTTTTCTTAAGGCGGCAGTAGTGAATCGTGGAATTCTTCTAAACAAGGAAATTACCGTAAAATTGAGTTCCAAAATAGGCAAGTTTTCATCAGCATTACAACAAGTTACATTTGAAACTGTAACGAGTACAAATCATAATATTTGACTCTTGATTAGAATTGCCCGTGGGTTATGTCAATCAATTATGCTTTGGAGTTGGAATACGGTGCCGAATAAAACGTTACTACACGGTGAATACTCTAAAACGTCTGATATACAAGTAAATTCATTTTCTAAAGATCAAACCACGATGTATGCTGTACTTCATCCTTGTTACACCCTTTTTAGATGCTTGTCACATTTGGTATTTACAGAATCAACCGATCATACTGCCTAGCAACATTAAATTACACTTATACTTTCTTTGTGGTTTGTACCAATAAAAAGCAATGTAGTGCTACTTTTCTTTTTTTAATAAAACGGAATTATGAGAATATTATGGAGGGAATTATCTTGTGGGGAATGATAGCATCTTAGTCTTCTTCTTATTTGAAATCTAACCTTTTTATTTCAAAGCTTGTAATTTTTTCCATTTTATCTTTATAATAGTATAAACTTAGATGTTTAATGATTCAATAGGCGTAATATTTGTATAGCGTTGTTTTTATATTCAAAGTGCGATACGACGATTTGAAATCCGTCTGTTCTTATTTCATTTTGACTTTGTTAGGATTCGATTTTTGCTTAGGCCATTAATTTTTCAGTTTCTGTCTGCGTCCAGCTTTATTTTAATTCCACTTTCTACAATAAATCTTTATCCGGTTGCATTGTCGGTGTTTTAACTTTTAACATTTTTCCGCTTTGTAGAGAACTTGAACGATCGTCGTACGTAAAGATTCGAAGTGGTCTTGCCCCTTTGATTGATATTTTTCGCTAGTGGCAGATTAAGGTGTGGAGAGCACTAAATTAATTTTAACTATTTAGTGAATTTGGTGTTTTTGCTGCATTTAATTTTGTCGCTTTTGACGGATTAAAGTAACCTGTGCCGATTTGATCAAGAATCAAGACTACACACCAACGTTGATAAGATTTGTATTTAGCTGCTTTTTGTCTTTTAGATTCTAATTATGCTTAACTCAAAATTGTTTTTTTGGACGCTGACGGTTGGGTTTCTTGTTTTTGTAGGCCTTCTTTCTTCTTTTTCCTCTTTATTCTATTCACGTTTTTTGGTAATCTAAAGCAATTGCATATATGGGAACAGGATCCCTGCTATCCGAGGAGGAGGATACGGAGATCCGTCCGCGGGAAGGTACTCCAGTTCTTGTTCAGATGCTATATCTCCGTATGTAGATTTGCTAATTTGCTTTTTGAAAAGTGAACAACAACGAGAACAAGCCCTATTCAACTTAATTTTCTTTATGAATTAACTTTTGAGTAAATCATGCAAATTCAATAAGCAATCACTGTGCATTTCTCTTAAAATAATTTTAAAAAGTAAGAAAGTAGTATTGAAATTTTTTTGGCACTGTAATAACTCTTATCTTTTGTGAATAAAATTTTTAGAAATTCTACCTTTAAATAAATATTAACTTTCATTCAAAACTTTGTTTAATTGTAATATTTATTTACGACGGCTCCACCTTAAAAAGCGGGATTTTTGGTAACAATTTTTCAATCCTGCTTTTTAACTTCGTTCAATAAACTTCATGGTATATTAAGATTTGTTTTGAATAAAATTTTAGTTAGAATGTGCTTAGTTTATGAATCTTGTAAAGTCAGAATAGGAAAGCTTGAGGGATAAAAAAGGCAATAAAAATCTAAAACAAATCTAATAAAACCTGATAAAAACGTAACAAGTAGGAAAAAATGGAAGTATTACCGTTTTGAAGTGCTTTAATAACCTTTTGAGGCACTCGAAGAACATCGTAGTCTGAAGGTCGACTTTAAAGCTCTTTAAGAATGTCTCAAGTTGCACCCACCGCGATTCAGCTTGCTTCCAAAGCGTTGGAATCGGTTTTTGGACGTTTAAACTTGTTAAAAGTACTTCAGATTATTTTGTTTATTTGTACGTCAAAATGTGTCAAAATTGACTTAGTTTATTGGCTAACAAGCAGTTACTAATATCAATTACTGTTAGTAATAAATGTTAAAAACAAAGGAACTACTAATATTCGTGATTTTGGTAAATATGAAACCATGAATAAGTTAAAATATCTCTCAGTATACAAAATCCTCAAGAGATTATCTAAATCGAGAACTATTTCAAAAGAATTAAACTTTATAATGAAGGCCAGTAATATTGTACAGGATGCATCGTACACAATAGCAACTTTAACAAATTTTTAAAAATTTAATCAAAACATTTTGATTTG
Organism: Ignelater luminosus; assembly: GCA_011009095.1. NCBI lineage: Eukaryota > Metazoa > Arthropoda > Insecta > Coleoptera > Elateridae > Ignelater > Ignelater luminosus. The sequence continues at coordinate 174,281 of VTPC01091120.1, read as the reverse complement.
TACTATGTAAAATAGAACAGTGTATTAGAGAATCTATCAACAAAAAGCAAAAAACGGTTTGTAAATTTTTAGTCTGCAAAATAGATGAGAAACTAAAGTCAATAATAGTTATTTCTGTCAAACGTAACCTAAAAATTGAAAGAGAACGTTTATTTAATTTATGAATGTCAACATGTAAAAGCAACAAAATAGTTTTTGTACCAAGATTTTAAAGGCTAACCGCAAACGTGAAGTAAATACAAATATTCCAGTTTTATTTAATAAGTAGATTTACATCAAGCAAAATGTCAACGCATTTTTACTGAAAAAGATAAATGACAATGATTAGAACACACCTGAAAAAGGAGAACAACTTAGTCTGTAGAAGGGAAGCCATTTACTTTGTCATATCAGTGTGCGCTAGATGCTAGAAAAAAAAAAATAAGTTATGCAAATACAAGTTTGAAATATCTATAAAGAGTGTGACAAGTTGCGGAGTTCATTTTTTTAACAATATGACATCTAGGAAAAGTTAGGATACTTCTCTTTGCGAAATTCGTTTGTTTTTTCAGTATGTCATTGAGGGTATTAAAACTAATTACATCTTAGTACACTACAAATTATGAGAATTAAACAAGAATGTATTTTAACTGATATATGCATTTATTAATAGTCCTAAGAGCCAGATCCATTTGTGAGTTTTATTTCAGACTTCATTAATTAATATTTTGTTACGTTCATTTTTCAAACTGTAAGAAAATGTACTTGAGTACTTGCGAATTCAGTAAGGCTTCCAAATTAGAATTAATGTTGAAGATTAAATAGTAAAAAGATCATAACCTTAACAAACCAACTTACAGAATCCACGAGAACTAGTCTATAAGCAGCACATAATCTTTAATGCGGTGTTAAAACTAACATTAAATTCATCCTTTTGACTGCAAATGGTCAAAAAGAAAGTTGTCTCCTCCAAGCTGCTAATATGATTTACGTTTATCTCTTTTTAACACCCTGAAGTCTTAGTCCCTACCATCAAACGAACATCTCCAGACACTTTAGTTAAAAAGGAAATAAATTCTCCTATCTACCCTATGATATTACTTATAAAAAAAGGAACTTAAGAATGAACTTTTCCCCAAAATAAAATTTTTATAACCTCAAATACTTTTTTCTTTTGGACCATTTTTATACAGAAACTGAAGTTAGTGTAATATACGACCTTCTCTCAATAAATTTTTTATAAAAGTCATGATGTTTCACATTTAAAGAAAGGAACGCAAAATAAAATTTTTATTAGTAGGTACATTTGCTTGGATATGTTACCCTTTCTTCTTCTAATACTGACGACACATTTTGGTCTAACAAATCAAAACCATTTACGTTAATAATTTGTTCGTCAATCAGAAGAGTTTTCACCTTAACTTCAGAAAGCCACATTTAAACTTTCTGATTTCCAGTTTTATTTGCTATTTAAGGTACAAAAGGAGAAAATAATTCGTTTCTGTATTTTATTACTCATAAAACACTTTCCGTAAATGCCTGTGAGGTTATAAAGTCCCTCTTTTACAAATTGAACATTGTAGCTAAGTAAATAATCAGTATAAAGGTAGACATTTAATTCATTAATTTATTATTTAATCATTACAGCAAGGTATAAACATTCATTTGCTCTTTTGCATTTGGTTAGGCAGGTATTTAATTATCATATAAATACTAATGGATTACTACGGTACATGTTGATAAACAACGTGCAATTCCACTCAAAATTCCAAAAAGTAAAGGCATGTTAAGAGTTAAGTTGACCTACTTCAAAAACAAAAGGTAGCCGAGTTAATTACACAAGGGAAGACAATAGAAATAGTAGTGGCAACCGCTTTACGCTCTAAAATACGGTTCATTTACATCTAAATATTTTGTGCTCTCATTAAAAGAAGTTTTCCCTTTTTCCTTATCTCCCTCCTACTTTCTATTGTTTTGTTTTGTCTTGTTTTTATCTTTTTAATTTGAGAAAATGGATTCTTTTGCATTTATTATTTCGTGCTTAGACCTGAAGCGTGCACTTTTTATGTAACGTTCAAAAAAAGCTAGTAATTTTAAAAGTCTAGCGCTGCTCTTTTAGCACGAGAATTAAAAGATTTGCTTTGATATTATTCACCTCAATTCAAACGCAAATTTGTTGTTGCTAACTCTAATCACATTAGCTTTTTCTCAATATTTATCAAATTCATAAACAAGATAATATCAGGAAATTTGTTTAGACTTTAAATAGGTTTTGATGAGGTTAACTTCCTGATTTTTATGGGTGGAACTTTCCAGGTCAAATGTTGAAGTGAATAGAAAGCCGTTTTCTGAATGCTTACTATAAATTATAGCAGAATTTAGTTCTTGACCTACCTTTAATGCATTTAGCCCAAAGAGAAATAGAGATTTGCATCCTAACTATCTGAAAACTGAAAATGAACGGATACGGTGTATTTAGGTCAAATTAACTCATTCATACATTCAACATCTAGCTCGGCTGTGGGAGAAGCCTATCTTGACAATAAAAGTAAAATTACTCATCGTATGCTTCGGTTATAGAATTATGCCGATTTTTATTCATTTCAGAATTGTTTATAAACGCTTTTGAGCATTATAAGACTTAAAGAGAAACTAGTCCAATTCTTTTCATCAAATTTAAATCAGTTGTACATAGAACTTAATTTTGTAGTTAGACAATTATCCAGACTTAGTCCGGAAATTGTTGTTGTGATTAACTTTTTTTAAGGTTAATTTTTGATAATTTGTCTGCTGAAACTGCAGCCTCGCAGTTTCATTAAGCTAGTAAAAAGACTTTAACGGCAAGACATTGGTAGAGTACAAATAAGTGAAAACTTACTACTGTTCATTCATTTCACAAATTTTACTTGTATAAATTATTGACCTGCGGATCTGTAACAATTATTACAATAATAATGATTTCAAGATTCTGAAAATATAACAAATAACAAAACTGGTTCATACTATTCCGGTCGGACGGACAGTGCTCGGGCGTCAGATTTGTTAAGGGGGTTTGCTCCTCTACCTCGTTTTTGGACGAGGGCTCACCGGGCAGCTGCAATGGAAACCGGTAACTCTAGGGGTCGATCAGGCTGGAAAGATATTGCTACAGGAATCAAAGAAATAAAATAACAAAATATACCAAGCACTATCTATTGAAAGCGGCATGGCACACCAAAATCTGTACAGCAATGCTACTAACACAACCTTACAACGCTACCCAAGCCGTGCAGGGGGGAGATGCATGCAAGCCAGAAGGGTTGGCTAGGTAGGTATCGGAACGGAAGCGGTGGCCTAAAAACGGGTGGTCTGGTGGACGGGGAACGGTACAACCCAGATACGACGGACCGTCTTTAACACCAACGTCGATACTGAAACAGTATGTTTGGGGATGATGACACCCCCAAGTTTCAGGGGGGAAACGAGCACTCGGTACTGCCCAGACACGACGCACCGTCTCTAACGCCAACACCGCCGGTAATGGCGTATGTCTTACTGAGGTACTTACTAATCCTTTTAATACTAACTTTGGCTGGTTGGTGGTTCTGCGGCGTTAGACCACTCGATCTTCAGGAATGGAAAGGCAACAACTGCCTGTTCGGCGGTCGGGCATTCGCTTATATACATCCACCGGCTTCTCCCCACGTGAACAACTACGCGTGGTGGGAATTTTTCGGTGGGAGCGAGCAGCCATAGTAAGGATAATTTACTGCTCCACTTATTTATGATTTATTAGAAACGGTAATAAAATTATAAGTTTTATTACATATCCATATAAAAATTAAAACTTAATTTAAAAATACATTTCAGTAAAGTAAAATATTTAAACAGAATAATTCCAATCAGTCCGCTCGTCACCTGCATATCGGCCGGCATGTGCGTTTTCTGATAACAGTGAATAATAAAATCCTAGTAATTTCGTTACATTATAATGACGTTAACAATTTTATTTTAGTATTTATAATGTTTATTTCCATATACAAATTGTATGAAGTAACCTGATACATTTTTTTATGTTGCGTTGACCAGAAACTGCAACGTTGCTGGTTTAGTACATTCCTTCACTTATGAAATGTGATACAATTCATAATGAATGTGTTTTGAAATGACCTAGAGTAAACCCTTTATTATTCGAATTTAGGATTCTTGATTAATTTGTAGGAAAATTGGAAACGATGAGGCCTTTTTTTTTAAAAAAAAAGCGTATTAGATTTTGGGATAAAATGATCGATTTCAAAACTGAAGAGTAGTTGAACAATCTTCTTTGATCGGAAAGCAGTTACATAAAGGCAGATGGGCTACAAATTACTCCAGATTACTATAATCCACATTCAACTAACCGCTAATAGTTGTATTAACATTATTAACTTTTCTGTTTACTTACTTTGAAATTTAAATGGAAACCAAAGTGATCAACACGCTCCCTCTCCTTAACTTGAACAAGGAGTTTGTTTTTCAAACAGCTCTTTTAGTTCAAAGCTTTGCCTGTCATAAATGTGACACGTGATCTATTTTTTCTAGAATCTATCTAGAATCTAGTTTATAAAAATTTATGAACAGTTTGAGGATGTTAGAAAGGGAGATTGTAAGGTTCTTCTCATTACAGCCTCCGTGGTCCCATTTGTTTGTCACTGTAAGGTGACTCAAACTTTATGAGTAACTTAATTGTCAGTGCATATTCCTAGTCGATATACTTACATAAAATTTTTAAGAGTTGGCTCAGATTGTAGTACTGTCGCGTATCTGTTTAGCGAGATTGAGAGTTCTACTCTTAGTTTAAATTCGTAGATGTTGAATTAAGGGTAGGATTATATTTTTGGTATATTGATGGTATATTACGATTTGATAAAGGCATAAGTTAAAAAAATATAGTCACATGTAGATATAATTAACTTGCTGAGAAAGATTATAATCATAACGTTTACTCAAAATCCATTCGTTGTTTCCTGCGTGAAACCATATCCGTCTTCAATTGTATTAGAATATGGAGGTGCAAGAAATTCAAAAATTGATCATCCTAGATTCAAGATAGGCAATCACTAGTGAAGGGTGGGCAAAAGCGGACAAAAGCGGGCAGAGATAGGTTGTAGTATGAATTTGCATTTGTGTCTTTTCTTCCCCCCGAGATTCTGCCAGATTCTAATCTGGTCCGTGTCAGAAACCTCTCGTTTTCCACTGTAGTCATAATTTACTTTGTGTTGAGGGACAAGCACCCGGTCGTAGCATCCGCTTCTCTTCTCGGGCTAAAGGATTTCCACTTATTGGAGAGGAGATAAACTGCGTAATGTTGCCGGATTGTAAGCTTCTCATGCTCTCCTGGGATTCTATTCTCCAAACGCCTTCAAAAGGGCTTAGTTGTGGTTGCCAAAGTCTCTTCCTTGATACAGTCATGCTTCACATGGCTGTCTGCTGCTTTAGTATTTTACAAAGAATCGTTGTGTGTGTTACTAATAACTGTTACCAAGTTAACCAACGATCCGCCGACACCCACCAGACCTGTACCACTTCATCATACAGGATCTCCTTTTCCGTCTTTGAGAGTTCCATTAACTTTCTTGCACTCATAACATTTACATCAAGTATCAGTAGAAAAACACCAAATGGCATCAATACCTCCGTTTTGAAGCCCATCACTCATCCCCAGAACTTCCTAGAAACAGTAATCCGGATTGGGAAAACAATGAACAACAATGACAGATCCATACTAAAACTTCGACTTTGTGTTTGACAATTCAACTAATTGTTTTCTGTATAAATTGTTTTCAAAGTAAACATTGATCGTTGTTATCCCTTTCTCTAAGGAAATGAGATGAAACCTAATAACTATCTAGGTCATAATTAGTGTGGTAAATAACGAAGTTAAAAAGTTTTATTATCTCTTTAAAAAAATTGTTATTTAATGTATAGTCCCAATGGAGATATTTTCATTTTTATGAAAACATTTATTTTATTCATAAACAAATATTTATTTGTAACCTTTCCTACGTAACATATACCACCCTTATATTTCTTTTTGTACATTTTCCTTTGGAATATTTATTTACTGAACACTTTTTAGTAATTTAATACAAATATATTTATTTAATGGTTGCGTACTTTTGTCTCTGTAAATTATGCTGACTCTTGCATTTTGTAACAATGGATCGTACAATTTTATTCTCTTTTTTGACATGACATTTTCAAATTTACCCCCTAATCATATCGCTTTTCAATTTACACGTTGCCGTACATATGGGACGATAAAATGAATTTATATCGACTGACTTTCAATTCAAAACGCTAAAGCACTTTAATTCCGAAACAGTGACATTTCATTAAAAACGTTTTGTTAAGAATTGAAATAATAAACGAATTACCAGCGAACCCAAACGAAGGTCTTTGGTTGGGGGATTAAATTTAGAAGCATGGATAGTGGTATTTTACATTATTTATCCCATCATCGATACATTTTACATTAATAACCCCGTGCACGCACTTCGTTAGGGTTTTGAATTGGATTACATTAATGAATGGGCGGGCTCGGGAAATTTAAAGCGGTTTGGTCTCGAAATCATATTATACCTTTTCCTGTTTATATACTTTATTCATCCTCTCTATTAGTTTTTATAGGTGACTGACTAGTGTATATAACGTCAATAAATTTTTATTCCCGTTAAGGTGTGGAAAATGAACGCAACTTCCTACTTTAGAACTTCGGGTTAATGTTAGTCTTGTGTAGGAAGGAAGAGGGAAGTAAATCAAGGGTGCAGAAAGGAAATAGAATTTTTTGAAGATATCAAACGGGTGGGAAGTTGTATTATACGTATCAAATTAGAAGTTTCTGGATTATTTTGGTATTATTTATTTCCTCGTCAATAAAATTAGTCGGATAATTATTGCAAAACTGTCGTAATAAAAAGTAATAAATCAAGATTTTAATTGAAATTAAGGAGAGATTTATTGTTTCAAAGTTAGTTAGTTCTATGTAATCATTAAATGATTGCATAAATGAAAATTAATTATTTAGATTTCCTTCTAATATAATCTAATATAAAGTTTTTGCAACACTAATTATTCTATGCAAAATATAGAGATCATTTAAATGCAAACCTTACGTTGTCGGCAGATATTTAATATTTCTTCTTGGGCAAGACTACCTTCAGTATATATAAACTGAAATATGACCTAAGTTTGGTATCTTGTAAGATAAACGATGTTGAATATTAATTAGTCACATAATGAATATTTACTTTGTTGAACAACACGACACCAGTTTCAAATATACGCATAAACATTAGTAAACGTACATACTATAACACTGATAGTAATCATTAATTTTCAAAAAAGACATTTCCCTCATTAGCGACTTTTTCGCAACACTTAACAAAGGAAATAAATTTAAATATTTTACAGCACCATAAAAGTATGTAATAAACAGTAAAACGGAAATTTAAAACTCCCCAGAATCTCGGTTAATAGCAGAATAATAAACAATAACCGTTTCTGATTAAAAAAGCATGCAAGGTATGAAAAAAACCGTGATAATGCATGCAGTATTGATTGATACCTACATTTATTCTTTATACACTCTTTGCAGTTCTAATTTTCGAATAACTCACATAGTGCTTGTGGAGTAGAAAATATTCTTTTATTTCTAAAGGTTCTAACATGAAAAATGTATAATATCAATAGTGATTTTTTTAGAAAAGGGCACTAGAAATTGTTTTGTTAATGATTTAATGTTACTCAAACAGAAAATTCGAGATTTCGTATGGAATTCGAACCCATATTACTAATACATCGAATCATTTCTGTACCAATTGAGCCAACCAGTAGTATTATTTATTCTTTTTTCTCAAACAATGTTTAAGATATAAAACAAACCTTAACTGCGTTTTCCAGAATAAAAAGAATAAGTACTCACATATAATAGAATCTTTAATCACAAAACGCTCTTAGAGACGCTCGAAAGAAGATACTGATGTAAGATCGTTGATTGCAATTTTTTATTGATTAGAGTGGATGGTGCTGGAAAATGTTTTTTAGTTTGCAAAAAACAATATAGAACAAAACTACAGATTTTCCCAAATCTGTCTTAGTTTTTTTTAAACAAACGTATTTATATTTCTAATACATTATTTGAGCAAGAATCATACTAATATAGCTAACTATGTTATCACCAACTAAGTAATATCTTCCCTTCTTCTTGTAATTTTTAGTAGGACTGAGCTTTACTTAAGGACCAATCTTCGATCAACCTGCTGTAGAATGCCTATACTTACATATAATGTAGACATATATTTTTTAAGAAACTTATAAGTTCTCACTAAAAGAGTTCCTGCTTTGAAATGGACTTTATCCTGATTTTATTGAAAAGGTTTTTGAGATTAATTTCTTTGGATCAGTTGAAATTTTTAAACCGGCCAAGTTTCTTTTTCGTCCCACTAAGTTTCTCTGATTCACCAAGACAAGTTCTTCGAGTTACTTGAAGCAACTAAAACTTTTTCTAGCCTAGTTTTCATCCCTAACTGAACTCTCATCTCATCGTTCTTTTGGAAATCGAAGTGTTGCAAGCAAAGCAGAATATTTATGTCGATTAGACTTTTCAAGTTAGTTGAGCTTTTCTAGTTCTAGTAAAATCTACTTTAGGCCACGTCAGCTTTATTGAGCCGAACCTCAAAATGGACTCTAAAATGAGTGTCGTCAAGTTGTAAAATGCAAATGGTATAAAAAATCACGTATAAATAAAAAGCTGAGCAACCATTTGTAGACAACCAACAATTGTATGTTACAAGTTTATTCTAATAAACGAGATATGCGATTTCAGCGGCAAACTCAGTATGTAACGACAGAACCACTTAAAAAACTATGAAAACGAGAACATGAGTTGAATGAAATAAAATAATTGTCTTCCCCGCAATAATTAATTTATTTCGGTTAGATCTGTACATCATCGGTGCAGATCTGTAGACCTTCTTTAATTAGTTAAATTAACATAAAGGTCCTCCTTAAGCTGTGTAATTAAATGTAAATCAATAAAACTAAAAACTAGTTAAGCTCCTAACCACACACAACAGACAGTAGCATTAGGAGGGCATTCTTTATAATTCAAGTTCAGATTTTAATAGAGGTTAGTCGCATGAAGAAAATTACTGTAGCAATTGTTTCTATGCAGTTGGATTTTAATTAAGTTTTGAACTTGAATTGATAAACTGACCCTAAGGATTTTAGTGAACCTATGAGAGACGCCAAATTAAGGATTTTTGTTAAATCCATAACAATTTAGAAGTTTATTGAGCTGTTGATAGTTTAGAAGGTACCGAAAGCACTAGATACTGAACAACAAATTCGAAGATTGCAGGTTCCTTAAAATTGTTCTCCGCCTGAAATAACTTCAAACAACGATATGAGGTTTAACAAATGCATATGTATGTGCATAACACAATAAAAGAAAATGTAGTTCACAATTTAGTGGCTCACTCAATATAATCGTTTACAAATGAAGTAACGAAAACAGAACGTCCAAGTTCTCTTTAACTTTCAAACTAAGTTTATATACACAATATATATATATACAGCTAATGGTAATATTGGCAAATTAAATACGTGCTACAATCAATAAGTAAAAGATAAACGGATTTAATATATTGCATACCGGTCTCGCTATTCTACCTGACCTTATAAACAAACAATTAAATTGCAAATATGAAATTCATTCAACTGCAAACATTGAATTGGACGTCGACTAAACTAGTTGTTCATACAAATTGTCAAACTTAAACTGATTACCCTAAGTTCCAATACTATTCAAGACTTCATGTATTAAATAATCACAGTTTGCTTAAAGCTACTAGAATACGGTCAATCGATCTTTAGTCAACAATAGAAAGTGCAACAAAGTTTGACTTACTTGGCAACTTAGTTCATAATGTGTATGAAATTGCTCTATTCAATAACGATACAACACATGTAATTTTTGAATCGGTACACGAAGTAATAAGTTTTAACACACTGGTACATGCGGTAGGAGATACAACTTCTCAACTTCAAGTTGACAATGATGGCTGCCCAGTAAATCAATACAAAAACTTCCAAGACAAAGTTCTCGAGTAAAATGAAAAATAACTAAAGAGTTACTTACCTCCAGAGTTCATTTCTTCTTTACTGTAGTTACCCAGATAGTCTAGAGCGCGAAGTTATGTTAACACGTCGGCGTCGGTTCAAGAATTGGCTCTGACAATAAAGTCCCTCCAGCTTCACCATATCTGGGAATTTGATATTGGATGCATGTACAATAAATGATAGATAAATATTCGAAAGATCCAATAAGTATATCGATATTTCGTGAGAAAAGATTTGATCGAAACAAGACGAGTCTTACTGACACCAAGAAGTCAAACAATAATTTGTTAGTAGTCGCTGTAACATGTTAAAATCCCACACAACTCGAAGAAGGTTCCCAGACAAACTCTATAGAGTTTACGATAAGAAACGGTAACGGCTAACTAAAGAAATCTGACGAAAATAACATAGTGAGGTATTTACAAGAGATGAAACCCTACTGCACAAGCGTGAAACTTTCTAATTGGCAATCACAGTATTCCCTCAAAATCTGATTTGCCACTGATTTTATTAACTTTGAAATTGTGTTCGCATTGCTACTCTGGCTTTTACCTAACGTATCTGATCAGTACGAAATCATATTTGACCTACCTTACGTATCATATCCAAAATTTTATGCAAAAATATTGTTTTGCATTTACTAAGCTGTTTTCAAAAGTGACAAGGTTTGCGTTAGTTTTGAAAAAGAGGTTGGCTGTCTTTCTTTTCTCAAACTTACACTGTATTGCTCTTCGAACTTCTATAATCATACCTCTTATACAATTTTGTTTATTTAGTTTAGAACATGCTTGGAAAGAATTTCTAGAAATCTTTATCTCTCAAACTGGAAATAATGGAATTTTTCAGAAACGCTCTTGAGAATGTATTACCTAAACAATCCGCTTTTTAAGACGGAGCTTCCGTAGCTCGCCGGTGAGGTCGTAATTCTCTAAGGTGTAAAGGAAACTATAACATGCTAGCTTGATAATGTTCAAAATTTATTTGGGGCACTAGAACGCCTCGCGTCGAAACCTAAAAGAAAAGTATGGCTCTGCAGATAATACGTACAGTCACAATTCACATAAAGCAAATAGTAAATATAACAAGTCCAAATCAACATAAATACAAAATATGCACAATAAATTCTTAATTGCCCTAATTGACAACAAGATGCAATTAAGTAGACTAAACGAAATATAAAAGCAAAAAGAAAGAAATGGTTTGGTGTGGTCTGGTTTCAGTCACGAAGAGCAAAAGAAAATAATAGTTTGTGTTGTACTATTTAATGCCAACGACGGGGGTTGAAGCAGTAATGTTTAACAGCACTTGTAATACATTGTAGATTTCCTACCACCCTATATATTATAACACGCCGCTGGTCAAATGTGCGGGAGAAGTCTCAAACTGTCTAGGCGTTCTGACCGTTGAATGTGCTAGAAAAGGCGCGAACCTTCTAAGCTCATCGAGAGAAACAAGAAAACGATATTATAAACGCAGCGGGGACGGAGTCGGCAGTTATGCAGTGAATATTTTAAAAGAAATGCACACTAATTACTTATTGAATTTGTATGATTTACTTAAAAGTTAATCAATAAGGAAAATTAAGTTGACTGAATGACGCAAGAATTCGGCAGGGTTTGTCCTCGTTGTCATTCATTCTCACAAAAGAAAATTAACAATATCACATACCGAGGTACAGTATCTGAACAGAAGCTGGAACATCTTCCCGTGGACAGATTTCCGTATCCTCCTCAGATAGTCGGAGTACTGTTCTCAGATCTGCCACCGAAAAACAGAAAAAAGACTAAAGAGGAAAAAAGGGAGAAGCCCTACAAAAAAAGAAACACAAGCGTTAGCGCCCCGAAAAACAAATTCTATTAAAGCATAATTAAAATTTAAGAAACAAAGGTAGCTATACAAAAATCTTACCAAAGTTAGTGTGTGGTTTAAATCGTCGAAGGTTACTTTAATCCGCCAAAAGTGACAAAATTTAGCGCGGCAAAAACACCAAATGCGCCATATATATTTTTTAAATTAATTATCTGCTTGTTTACAATCTACTTGATGTAATCACAAGTATTGAGTAAATAGGATGGAAGTTAAAGTAGCATGTGGGTGGTCCCGTGCTTTATCGGTCCACCTGGAGTTAGACGGCGAGGTCGTCCCCCTAGCTTCGGTTTAGTCTTTTATCTATGTAGGGTTGATTGGTTAAAGCGTAAATTAAGTCATTTGTATGGTTGGTGTCAATTTGATTTTCGTTGATTTTGATATCAAAATATCTTTCTGACAAGTATGATTTAAGGATTAGATAAAGCTGACTTGAAAGCATTTGTTTCAGTTTGAACAAGAAGCCTTTGTGCCACAGCTTGTCGAACGCTTGTTGCATATCAAGAAAGACACATTTTCTTATCTTCTAAGCTATCTAGTATTGTATTAACTATTCTGTGGAATTGCTGTATGATAGAATGGTTTTCTTTGAAACCGAACTGGTACGATGGAATTAGATTTAATGTAGTAATTTCCGTTTTCAGTCGTTTCAGCAAAATTCTTTTAAAGATTTTGGAAAGTAATGGGAGCAGGCTTATGGGTGAATATGATGTAACTTCAGTTGATGGCTTTCCAGGTTAAGCAATCAATAAGATTTGGGCAAATCTCCACTGAGTTGGGTAGTGGTATATATGGAGGATTCTATTGAAGATGGTGGCTAGTAATACTATGGCTTATTTCGGCAGGTGCTTTAGTGTTTCCACAACTATTAAGTCGTGGTCGGGGGCTTTGTGGGAGTTGCACCATGTAGTTAAATTAATTTAATAGTTTCATTACCTTAATCTGCCACTAGCGACAAAATATCAATTAACTGTGCAAGACCATTTCGAACCTTTACGCACGTTGATCGTTCAAGTTCTCTTTTTCTGCAAAGCGGAAGAATGATAAAAGTTGTAAAAAGACTAACACTACAAACAGATAAATATTTATTGTAGAGTGTAGAATTGAAACAAATTTATTCTGCTGAAGCTGGACGCAGACAGAGATTAGATTTAAGTTAATGCCTAAACGAAAATCGAATCGTAACAAATAATTTTAAAAATATGTGTACAGGGAAGATATAAAAGGTCGCTTTGCAACATCTGTTCTAAAATAACTCTTGCTCATTTTAAATATGTTGTAAGTTTTTACTAGACAAGTGCTCTATACACTGCCGCTATTGTTCTTTTCCCGTACATCAATGGAGTTGGGGTATTTTTAACGAACTCCGATAGGAATCGTTACTGAATATGCAAAGTCTGTCTGCCTGTCTGTCTACATTTTTTTTAAATTTTGAGATTTTGACTTCAGATTTGGATTCTACATCAAAATCTAAAGACAACGTTGTTTTCGTTTTTTGATATCTCTTCGGGAACATAGTCAAAATAACCTCCAAAATTTGGAGATTTTTTGAAACTGTTGTTCGAATTCAGTAACAAAACGGAGTTCGTTGTGGTTATGGTTTGCATTCCCAGATGTTTGATATTTGTTTCAGGTTCTCAGTTCAGTGGAAGTAATTTTTTGTTACAATGAATAACCACGGCGTTAGCGTTATGCCCCAGAGCTTCACTTGCATGGCATTTATCAAAAGCTACAACAATTTTAGGTATTATTATGTTATTAGTTTCATGCAGTTTTCTCTTTTTTGGATGTGATGGTCTAAGTGAGTACGTTGGGTTTCTCAATATTTTCTTGTAATCAGTAAAGTGTTTTAGTGTTTTTCTTTTTTTTTTCCTCCGTTGGCTTATTACAAATAAACATCGCACATGTTATAGCCGAGACGTTCTTTTTGTCCTTGATCTTATAAGAGTATTCTTCAATATTTATCATATTTAAAGCTTTTATGTGAACAGTATCAAAAAATATCCTATTTAAAAACAAGCAATAGTTCCTTTGGTGTGATATAAGATCTCTAATCGAGAATGACGGTTTGAGGAACGGTTTAAGGCTTGAAGAACCCAGTCTTTCACAATAGCTTTTTTGATGAATAAAGAATGACTCACATTTTTTCCACTTGGACTTGCTCTTTCATGCTTTTTTCAAGCTAGATAAACTAGGTGTCCTCCAACGCCTTGATAGCCTCTACGCTAATTTTAGATGATGTTTCTGCAATTTTCAATTTTACTTCGAAGTGAGAATTTCTGGAATCATTTTCGTGCAAGCCTTCTTCATGTGCAGTCGCTTATGTAAGATCTGTCATACTATCTCGATTTGATTTATTTTACTGATATTTTTATCGGTTTCTGACTTGCTCAAAAGATCAGGTTATTCATTGCTTTTCTCTTCTTATCGATCATTTTTCTGAACAATCGAGTATGAGATATGTAACGGTTTCCGTGGATTTTCTTTATTCCTCTGATTTGTTTCTAGTTAATTCCAATTCACTTTAGAGTTTCATTGAAAACATATTTGCAACATTCCTATTAGCTTTCAATCAGAAATTGTCAGTTTGTAAGAATGCGTTTTTTAAGTAAGATTTTGTGGTGATGTAATTTTATTAGGAATCTATGCATTTTACCATGAAGATGTAAAAATAAGTACTTTTGTTGAATCTACATCAATTCCAAAAACGACAAGACTATTTAGGATCTTTCTAGTAAGTGACAAAGTGTTTTTAAAATTTCCTTATCTTCCCTTTACCTTCTCTTCTAATGGTAGTATCAGGTGTGGTATTTATGTAGATAACTTTTAAAAAACAAGGTATTATAATGCAAAAGTTGAGGGTGAAAGATTTGATTATAATCGAGTTCTATCTAAAAACAGTGCATTCCACGAAAACATTGTTTTGTTAAACAAAATATGAATACCAAGCATTTGTTTATTTTTATATTTATTTTAGGGAATATTATTTTAAAATGTATCCCTGACTGTTATAGTTAATTGGTGATAATAGTGGTTGTTCCTAATGTTCGTAATGGATTTTTCAAATAAAGTATTATGTTTTAACTGCTAAACTGAAGGTCATTCCATCCCAAATGTTGTTTAGCCTAATACAATTCTTCTATTGAAAATTAAGGGTTAAGTAACATTTTATGTTCAAGAGATATTCAGCATCACCAAAATATGCATATTAGAAAACCACGTTAGCGGGATCAAACGGTTGGCTGACTTATGTTGAGAGTTCAAAAGACTGCGTTACGAGTTGCTATGTTAATCATACATAAGGTTTAGTAGAAGAATTTAATGGAAATCATGATGGTCAGAAACATCACTGATTAGTTGTTATTGTGGTTAACTAACCATATTCTATATTTGCATATCCATAAAATTCTATCTAATATCTAATCAACAGTTGCTAAATTACAGGACAAATTACATCTTGGTTTTGATATAAAAAGTACAGTGATCCAGTGAGGATTAACATATACACTAAATATAATCTTATCTTGTACATATCTATAACGTAATGGTAACAAAAGAATATTTAGATAATACAAACGTTGGTGGTCGAAGATTTGCTGTTTTTAAAATTTCAATCTAGTAAAGAATATTTATCTTATCAGCTAGCTTTAAGTTGGCGGTTTTTGGGCATGAATCAGGAGTGGAGCTTAAGGATAAATAAACTAGAAGGCTTTTTTGAAACTTTGGCAAAGTTAATTTATTCCAATATGTAATTTACATAAAACTGTTTAGAATCAATACGTACAAGAAGAAAAAAAATCTGGAAAATTAGGATATTGCAAAAATGCATCTCAAAGAAGATTAAATAAAAATCAGGCAAGGAAAATGCTGGATCTTAGCATTAGAGATCCATTTAGCTCAACATTCAACGTTCAAACTCGGAGCATCTCGCTGTAATCACTCTTCTTAGCTAACCTAATCGTCAATAAGGTGTAGTAAAATTGAAGTTTACGATAGGTTCCTTTAATGAGTATCAACAGGTTTATCAAAACAGCTGAGAGAACTGATCCACACGTAATACGTCAATTAGAAATGTGAAAGATAAAAAAAAAGTTTGATATAATTAAATAGACGCCAAGCATAGTAAATTGCCTGATGGGGATTTTCCTAAAAGGTTTAAAAATGAATTTATCTTCCTATTTTTCACTGTGACCTTTTCAGTTACATATCCACCGCAGACCGTCTAACGCTTTGTATTTAATGAAATATTTCGAAATACCTTTCAGTGTGCACATAAAACTTCATGATTTTATACAACTGAATGCTTTCTTCTTTAATAATAAAAAAATTTATGAAAGAACTGTTTTACTTTTTTCTTTTCCAAGTAACTTCAACATACTTCATTCATAAATTTATGGCCAGAAAAGAATTTTAATTTGTTCTACCTACAAAAGCAAACAACTAGATTGTTAAATGTTTTTCTTCTAATTTTCAATTTAAAATTTAATTTCACTTAAAAGCTTTTCATTAATCCTATGTGTTCCTAAAACAAAACAGCCAGGACGTCAATTATTTACTTGACGTGAATATTTAATTTGCACCCAAGGATACGTCTCTCATTATAGTTGACCACTATTCATAACCCTAGAGAATTTGGCTTTGCGACTAATTATTGTCGCTTGATCTTTGAACTTGCGTTAGTTCTGTCAAGGATTAAATATTACTGAATCTCCAGAATTAATAGTGGACGCCATTTAATATTTGAATATTATGCATAAAATATTTATAATTGAAAAAACTATAAATAACAATCAATAAATCATTTCAGTTTAAAAAACATTTTTTTTCCTATTTTTTCTAAGATAATATGTGTAAATGATGCCTTAAAACGCACCGTAGTGCTAGTACTATGTTTCTATGGCAATATCGACCAGACTGGGCTGTAAAGTGAGGGCGATCCCGCGAGTTCCTCTAGTAGCTGATACCCCGACCGCGCTACAAGTGTCAAGCCAGGCCATGCCTGTTTAATTCTCGACTCGCTGAAACGGTTAACATGGTGAAGGATTGATAGATACTATCATATTAACTGAACCGATCAAATTCTGTTAACGGTTAAAATGATACTAAAGTGTTTATACCTGAAAATGTGCAGACGATAGAAAATTAAATTCTCTTGTGATGATCAAGTGTTTACAGGATTTGTATGATAAAAAAAAAGTATTGGAAAATTCTGTTTATATTTTTATATAACAGCTGCTGTCTCTTTTTAAATTTCTAAGCTGGAAGAATACTGAAGTGATATTTAGGTGTTACTGTTGAATTAGAATCATCTTTCTGGTGTTATTTTAATGTAATTCTATCTGGAAATCTGGTAATATGTTCAATTATCATTATTATTACACTTGGGTTAGATTATAAAATGAAAATTAGAATAATTTTCCAAATATGGAAGATTCTCAAAGAGCATTAGGATCCGGTATTTTGATTTACATAATTATGCAAAATAAACACTAAATTAAACTTCTACGGAAGGTAGAACGCAATAGCTGGAGTATTATTTTATAGAAGTAATTTTTTCTTCTGTTTTCGTATGTATTTAGACTTTTCAGCATAAAAGTGTTAATCTCTTAAAGATTTATCCGATTATTATCGTTAGAAAATAGTATAAAACTGATCGGAAATAATTATAAGTTTATTTATTTAACAAATTTAAGCATTTTGAGGTTATGTTATGCACACATATAACCAGTCATCACAAAACCAGTATTCTTTTTGGAGAAGGCATAAAATTTATTTAAGGCTTTTTCTAGAAGTTTTTGAATTTATCTAAGGGAAAAAAGTCATACAAAAACTTTTAATAGATTCCATAAAGCCTTAAATAGTCTTCCAAGAACATAATACATTTAAATGCCGTGAGGAATACCAAAAAGGTTCCCAAAAACAGCTATAAAATGGGGAAGAGACGTTAAAAACTTTTTATTTCATTATTTTATTGAATTTATTGGTATTGGTAGTAGAAGTTGTGAGAGACGAGGATTTATGAAAAAAATGAACAAAATAAAATTGGAAACAATGAGAAATAAGAAATTTATTTTCATTTACCCAAGCAATTTGGACAATTTGCTGGATTTTAAATTATTATTTAAGTTTCAGTTAATTTATGTAGTTTTCGTAACGGTTGTGTACAAGGTGAATAAAAAATGAGCTTTGGAATTATGAAATAAACTAACTAACTAAATTGTGATCGGAAACAAAATAACAAATTTTTTAAAGCAACTATTATAAAATTATAAAATAAAACATTTGTTAGCTTGTAATTAATATCGTTTTTAAATAAACATTCTAGAATATTTATTTTTATGTTACGGCCACATAAAAACGGTTACGTCGTTTTGTTCTTTTTGGATTTTAGGAAAGCTCTTCTATACATGAATAGAATTAACTCATTTTAGTTTAAAAGCTTTTCTTGTTGGCATTTCTATTGAACTTTGTTAACAGAATTCGTACGTTGGCGTTGCATAAAATGTTGAATTTAGCATAGCATATTCCCATTTCTATACTTTGCAGTGTGGCTATTCAAAGAAATCGGAATAGTAATAATTATTTCAAATAATATTGAGAAACACTGGCAAACTTCTATATTGTTGTTACTCAATTGCAACGAGCTTTACACAATACGTAAATTAGGTATATTTGTAAATTCTCACGTCTCATGTTTTACTGATTAATTACTTGAAACAGTAGGATTAAGATAGCCAAGTTTATTTTGTCTCTTTTCATGACAATAAACCATTGTTCCAGTATACTAACTAATTGATTCTTGTTTCTTTCACTCTTGATTGTTACTATGCGAAAATGCTTACACTAGCTAAATTCTAACGTAAATGCCACAGAATATTTTGAAATAATCCGAATAATAATATAAATTCTAACAATACGAAATACCAATGTAGCTTTAGGCAGAACGCTTTGTAGTATTTCACATTGAGTGTGCGAGCTTCACATTGCCTTTACGTTGTAATCTAGAGTCAAAAATATTTTCTCATTGTTACAGTATTTAACACGCTAATTGGTTATATAACAAAAACTTTTAACGATACCTAATAACTGATAAAATACTCCCAACGTTTTATATTTCCACTCTTGTGTGTGTCTTCTTTATTCGCAGTTATCATAAGAAATGTAGAGTCGTAACTCTCATGTTTTACGATTCTTTAAAAAAACCGTTACATTGGGAACAATGCGGAAACCGCCTTTGTCTTTGTTATCATTGCTATCTATATTCATTCAGTCATATGATATGTAGAAACCACTATGTCTGTATACGTATGACTTCCTTTGAATTACTGTACTAACATGAAATACGAGATATTTACTTTGCGTTACGCAACATGATTCTCTTTTTATTCTAACTTTGATGCATGTTGTATATTCTTGTTCTTTTACAGCAAAGATTTTTATATTCTTTTTGTTCTTTCAAAAGGTCTCTTCTCAGTTGCAATGTGTCAACTGTGGTGGATCCAAGAGATTAATCAAACTAAATTTTTAGGAATAAAAGTTAGTTTGTTGCTCATGGGTCTTTTGGTTTTAGAAAAAGATTGATATTGGTTTTGCCCAATTAAACTGTTATAATTCTTTGTTGTCAGAATCAGAATTTTCTGATAGTACCATATTTGTGTTTGTTATGATCTCAAACTAATACTATACGGATCGAAAAGTTTCTTGTATCAACATGAATGGCACTGTAGTAAGATAGTAGTATTATGGTTCGAAAACTTAATCTTTTAGAAGACGCTATCTATATTT
The DNA here is from genome assembly GCA_011009095.1 of Ignelater luminosus. NCBI lineage: Eukaryota > Metazoa > Arthropoda > Insecta > Coleoptera > Elateridae > Ignelater > Ignelater luminosus. Next base: position 154,511 of record VTPC01091120.1, on the reverse strand, counting down.
TCAAGTCGATCTATCTTTTAGTTTGTATTTAACAAGCAATTTGGGCGAGTCTGTAACATTGTATGAAACTGTTCGTTTTTGGGTCAGTAAATTTAAACGTAATCGCACAAGTGTTTTTAACGAGAACTGCAGTAGAAGATCAGAAGAGGTGACAATGCCAGAAATGATAGAAAACATCCACGACATCATATTAAATAACCATAAATTAAGTTAAGTGAGATCGGAAACATCTCAAAAGAGAGTGTGGAGAATATCTTGCACAAACATTACATATTACGTAAAAACCTCAAGCACAATGGGTAACGCGCTCACTCACAATTCATCAAAACTACGAACGTGTTATCACTTCACAGCAATGTTTAAATATGTTAAAGCGGAATAAAATGAATTTCTTCGTCAATTAATAATGGTGAATAAAACGTGGATTTCCAATTACATCTGGAAAACAATCTGCACAGTGGTTGAGACCTGGTGAAAGTCGACCAAAGCAACCAAAAACACAACAGTTAGCTGAGAAAGTTATGGCCACTACATTTTGGGATACATTGCTTATCGACTATCTTCAGAAAGGAAAAACGATTACCCGCTAACATTATTGTGGGTTATTGGAAAATTTGAATGATGCAATCGGAGAAAACGACCCTATTTAGCGAAGAAGAAAATTCTCTTTCTTCAAGACAATGCACCAACTCACAAGTCCGTAATGGTGATACCAAAATGCATTAATTACATTGTATCCACCCTATTCACCTGATTTGATGCCTAGGGACTAGTTTTTGTTTCCATAATTAATTGCAGAGAAGGAAATTTGCTTCGAATAATGATGTCACGATTCAAGATAGGTATAGAATTGTTAGAAAACTGTTGGGTGAAGTGTATAGCGCTAAAAGGATGTTATATCAAAGAATAAATAAAAAAAAGGGTCAAAAAGATGTGTTTTATTGTCAATACAGGAAACTTTTCAGTCCATGTAGTTTACTGTTATGTTTGTCTTATTAAGTTTCAAATTTTTAGTCTGCATTAAATTAGAATTTTGCATCGCCACCTACTAATCCAAGCTAATAAGTAATTAGTCTTAGGCTATGCATTTTAAATAGACTAGACCGTATAATGATGAAATAATAGTATATTATTCAACGAGCACATAATGTAGGCTATTAGTATTCAAGCCTTCGGCTCGTGTGTAAATCATCCGAGTGAATAATGTCATTATGTGCGAGTCAAATACAACGTTTTATCTACGATTCAAACACTTCTGAGGAAGATCTGGAAGTGGACTCCCATGAGGAAGGCGATGTCCAAATTCTTGAATATGTAGAAGTCAATGAAAGTAAACAATCTTGACAAAGAGACTTTTAGACCTGGAATACAAGAATCCTCTGAAGACGATGTCCAAATTCTTGTCGGAAGTAAGCTTTCACCCGTCATAAATAGGCAACCAACATTACAGGATCCTAAGCATTTTTGTGTATCGGCAGCTAAGCTGACTTTGCAGTTGTTTATTATTTCCACATTTCTCTGTTTCCAAAATCACAAATTGTAAGTTGTGGCACGTATTTTAATGTTTTCCTGCGTTTTCCTCTGTGTTTTTCGATGGAAAGTAATGAAGATCGAAAAAATTGTATGAAATTACATACAAACAATTTATGGAATGGAGAAGAAAGAATGACATTAATTCGTTTTCGGAACGGGTACTTTTGATTTATTTTGAAGAACTGGGAAATAAATATAAATGTTTTTTACTTTGGACGTACTATTCCATGTTACAAACTACGCTTAACATTAATCTTAATATAAAGATAGAGCAATATAATAAATTACGGTCTCTGTTAAAACGCAAAGGTGAAGGTTACAAACCAAAAAAGACAAGAACTTTCACCTCAGAACAAATTCACTCACTTATAATGCAAGCTCCAGGCGAACCATATTTAGCAACCAAGGTATGGAGCATCATGGATTCTAAGTTCTTAAATAATTTTTTTTTGAAGGTTGCTTTAATCATGGGAATAATGAGGGCTTGTCGGGCACAAGAACGTCATAACATGCAGATTGAAGATTTAAAAGACTTGAACGACAATACCTAATACAAAAACAAAAATCGTAAGAAGATTCACCGTCACTGATAATTTCTATACAATCTGTAAAAAATATCTGCATTTACAACCAGCGGAAGTATCATCTCAAGCATTCTTTTTAAATTATCAGAAAGGGAGGTGTACTACTCAAAAGATTGGCATAAATAAATTTGGTGCCACGGCGAAAAAAGTCGCAACATATTTGAAGTTACCAAATCTAAAATTGTTTACTGGACACACATTTCGTAGATCTTCCTCCACTTTATTAATTGATGGATGAGGAAATATAACGGATTTAAAACCCCACGGAGGGTGGAAAAGCACTTCTGTTGCAAATAAATAATTCCAAATCTGCTAAGTGGTAACAAAGTAGTTTTATAAGAGAAGCATAAAATATTGTTGATTCTACTAAAAGAAGGACACAAATGGATTCTGTAAACATGAATCTTTTAAGTTTCATCTTTTCAAGTCACTCACGAATGCAAGAAGTTCCTTGTGACAAATACAATGACGATGCAAGAAGATCCACTGAGATAATACTAGAAATAACAATCGATGTAGTTGCTAGTGGTAGCAACGTTTTTGAGGTCACCTCCTTCTTAGTGACCTTTTATGGAGTCTCTACAACAGTATTAAATGTAATAAACATACAGACTTTGCTTTAATTAACAATAGAAAGAATAAGAATAGAGAAATAATACTTAAATCACGAACTGGATCTCAGATAACTTTAAATTCTATTGTGCCAGCTTTAAAATCGACTTCACCCGAGAAAGGATAATTAGGACACCTCATAGTTTCTGAAGTAACTTCTTTGGCTAGAATAACTAGCTTGTAATGTAACTCTCCACGAATTTATTTATGTACACTCAATAAATTTTAAAATATCAACACACATCAAAGAAAGCAGCAATCAGAAATGCTGTACCCAAAACAAACGGACCGAAGCACGGGCTAAATAAACCTGCAGCAAGGCTCTCTTCATTGAGCGCCAGACGAAAAGGTGGCTGCAATACACTATTCAAGATTAGATTGTTCTTGCGACTGCTCAAAGAAGAAGATGAAAAGTACCATTTTCCTAAACGATAAACCTTCCACGTTCTTATTAAATTATCTTGATTTGACGACAGTGTAAAATTTTATTAATCGTCTGAACATAAAATGGCTAACAATATTAGATTAACAATTATATGTTCCTTGCTCGATAACAAAATAATCAAAATTTAGAAAAACTCAGCTTGATTCAGATGGCATCACAATCTGGAAACTTTGATAGGTTTATATTTGTGTAAAATTATTAAATATCAGTCATCAGATTTCCACTCAATATTGTGATATTAATCTAATTCCACGTGCTGCGTTACCATTTCTGCAATTGGTGTGATGTGCAACCTTTAGAATAGGTGTGTTAAAAAATTTCTTCTCATTCTCTACCTTTCATAGTTAGAATCAATTAATATGTTGTCTTGCTTTGTCAAAGAGAAACTATTGCTAGAAGACACCAACAAATTGAACGGATACTTTAATCTTTGTGCTTCTGTTCAAAAGGTATTTTTTCTATAAGTTACATACAGGTGCTGACCTTAGAGTTCCTGTTCTCATCTAGGAGTCAGAAAAAGGTCATCTTTCAAAGAACGAAGGGAAGGAATCATCTCAAAGGCGTTAGAACTGGAATACCAATTTTTGCAAGTCAAATTAGTAATTCTGCTAGGATTTAATTAAAAACAGACATAAAAATTGCCAGCATTACTCGCTAATTCCAGAACCTGGTTCTGTCTACATCGGCCATGTTACTCCAACTTCTGGAAGTTCTGAATATATTGTCACTTTTATTATTTCTTATCTGTCTGGTCGGGGTATTTCTCTTGAAAAATTAATTGTCATAGGATGCGGTCGCACTGAGTTAATACAGGTTGGAAAAACGGTCTGATTCGCCGAATCGAAATACATTTGGGGAAACCGTTATAATGGGCAGTTTGCCTCCTCCATTTTAATAGACTGCCATTCCGGCATCTGTTTCAATACCTAGACGGTAAAATAACGGGTCCGAAATCTTTGAGAGAGCCAATCGGTGAAAAGCTAAGTGGCTGCGAAAAACGTCCAGTGATTATTCGCTCAAGAGTATTGGCTGTCAGATCCCCACAATAAACAGCAGTAGACTAAATAAGAATCAGCAATATCTACTTGATATTTCCATGGCCACAGAGTCAGGAAACTGTAAAGAGGATTTGGTTGTAAGAGATCCTGGTCCCTTGTCACACTCCAAGTGGTTGACAACAATAAATCGAACTCTCAGATTGTACTGAAGTGAACAAAGTCCCACGCCTGAATTTCCAGAAATAGTTGTATTTATTCTGAATTCATATATGCCAATGTGGTTTAGCTTTAAAACAAGTAAATACTTTACAGACGGACCAAAACTTGTGTACCAATCAATACAATCTTCAAAGTACCTGCCTGAGGATTTACTTATATTATTGTCGACCCTGTGATAGAATGAAATGGCTTTTATCGCTCATCCAGAACATTTAATGTTAGCCATGACATACGATAATACAAAACACATAAGAGAGCTCGGACTTCAACGAATTCTAAAGGCGAGACAGTTAGATCAAAAGAGAACAACTATCAGAACATTCATGTCGCCAAAACTCAATTTCAAGGCTCAACACTACTCGGAAATAATTAACTGTGATTTATCTTCTCTCCCATTATTAAAAGATATCAGTGACGATAAATTTAAATCACATATTCAAAGTGACTTAGTTCTTAATTGGGATATAACATTCAAGACATTCCCAGTTCACACACAGGCAGTTGAACGATCTCTAAAACTTGTGACAGAAGCCTCAGGAAAAGCGGAGCTGAGTCTAGGGATGGTTTTATCAGAACGACTCTGCTGTCAAGGTCGACCATGCCTAACTTTGCCCATAAATCAGATTTCAAAGTACTTTCAGCTAAGAATGAGTAAAAACGGAGATGCTCAATTGTTCAACATGAGTTTCTTGGACTTACGACTCTTCACACAAAAACCCAGTGTTTTAAATAAACAAAATCTGTTTATAAATATTACTAATGGTCTAAAATAATTTGTTCCAAAATATTTAACCTTGTATTCAATAAAGAAAACCAAAAAAAGAACATGTAAGTTATTAGTATTTTTTTTTTCTTGAGTATGATCTACCTTTATTTCTAAATGTTTTTCAAAATTTCATTAACTTTGAAGGTAATGCGGATTTAAGTAATATTTAAACATTATTTTCTGTGGTTCTAATTGGTACATAAGAATTTGAGCCCACCCTAATGCTTAGAGTTACTTTGCAGAAACAACTACACGCCCTTGCAATCTTCGGCCGTGGAGGATGTGTGGACGTCTACGTCCTGATTACCGACTAAGAAATTTTACTTAAACAAGCAGTGTGAACAAAAGAAAGGCAGAAATAAGAATAGCTGATATAGGATAAATCTATTAAAGGATTTTGATTCATAATGCCATGCTGCGCAAGAATACTGTTTACCAAGTATGAACAAGTAGCAGAATGTTATTTTATTATTTTTTGTAACACCCTTTTACAGAAATCAGGTTACTACAAGCTTTTAGGTTTCTAGCAATGAGAATAAATTATATAAAATTTCAATGCCTAAAATATCAAAGTTCAAGTCCGATTAGATTTCCATTAGTGATACAGATATGTACAAAACTAGACGTTTTATGATAACATCATTATAGAAGATTTTATCTCAGAATTTTACAACGGTTTAGATGATGTTGGAGAAACAAGAGTTATGAAATTAAGTTGCTTTAGTAGAATAAATTTCATTACCATCTTTTCTTCAGATTGCTACTCCTTTGGCCATCTTTGACTAGAATATAGATTTTGTTAGGTCAGCAGTTTTATGTTTTTTATACTTCTGTGGGTTTGAGATCATTTCAATTTCCAATTTGCTACACATTTGCTAACTGTTTTTATCGATTGTGGTTTCTAACCTTAACACTTTTTCATTTTCAGATTTCTTTCTTATTCCACTTTTTTTGTTCCTATGGACGTTACAGTAAAGAGCTTGGAATTCTCTCGATATGTGTTTCATGTCTGAATCTAGTATTTGTGTCTGGTTTTTTTGTGTAGATACTTAGTTTCTATCCTTTGTAACTTATTTACGTAGATACTAGTCTACACAATTCCATAATATGGCTATGTTTAACTTTCAAGTAACAGATTGTTATTTGCTAGTTGATACCCACACTTGGAATATATTTGACCGTATATCCGCAGGCTAATTCAATTTCGACAAAAAATGGCATAGGTCACAATTGTTTTTTCTATTAGTATTGTTTTGTTTGATCTTGTTTATTATTTACTAGTTTTTCTGTTATTAATTCATCGAACTTGTATGTGATACAATCTGGAGGTAAACAATAGCAAACGTTTCGTCTATTATTTTCGCGAACAAATGTGGTTATGCAATCATCATTACATCTTCTTAAATAATATGAACTAAAGCAAAATGAGCTCTTTTTAATTACGTGTAGATGTAGGCAGCTGAATTGGTTTCCATACAAATTAATATTAAATTTTTGATTAGATAAAATTAATTTATTAATAAAGACTCTTAAGTTTAGCATACGTATATGCTTGCCTATAAGAGAATTGTTCTATTTTCTGTTGCTAAAGGATACAATTATACAAACGCAAAAGATAAAAGATTGCAACTGACGTGAAAGATATACAAAGAGAGGTTCTTAAACTCGTGAGGATCTATGTATGTAATTTTCCGCCGATAATTTTGTTATTTAACAACTGTCTTCTCTTAAATTCATTTTAAATGTCAAATTGAATTACTATTGACTTTTGTATTCATACTAGAAAAACATTGTTTTTACTAAAAGGTCAGTGTACCGAACTTAGAAGTTAACAAAGAGTGAAACTCATTAAAGTTAATGACAACTGCAACTGGCGGGGAACTAACTGCAGCATGAAAATTAAATTAACTCCAATGTGGTTAGCAGGGATGTTTCTCGCATTCATGGGTTAGTTGTAATTATTTAGCTTCTCGGTTGTTTGCATGGAAAAATTCATCAATTCGTTTTAAAAAGGCTTCTTCCTATTTGTTTGCAAACAAGAAATATTTCAGCATATTTTGATCTATAATCTTTTTGAATTTTGAAAATATAAATATTAAAAAATAATTTTTCATCTTTTCCTTGTTACTGCAAAATTCACTTTATCTTGTACAAAAGTTTCTATCAAGTTCAGAAATGAATTCTCTCTCTAAAATTAGTTCCACAGGGTTTCGGTTTTATGCTTTAGATTGGCGTTCGACAAGGAGACTGTTATTTCCGTAAAATTACACTAGGCGTAGGTGCTTATATTTGAGAATGTAAAACATGGGTTTTCAGCAACAAGTGGTTAAAATGAAATGTCGCTTTTATCATCAAACATGCTACAAAAAATTTCTCGCTCTGCTCTGGATGGCGCTTTGAATTGATTCTCTGCTTTTTGGTCATAATATACGCATTCAAAGGATATTAAAGTTATTTCTAATACTATGTGTACTACATGAATTATAATTTAGTTTCAAAGACAAAGGCTTCAGTGATGTGGTTAACTGATATTAAACTGTGTTCGATATATCTATTTCAAGTTAAATTAAACAGAAGCAGCAGGGGTTTATTCGGCTTAATTAAATATCGTTTTCATGTCGATCAGTACTATATGATCGTTTTACACAAATTATTTTATTAACCGTATAATAAACAGCAATTAAGCGTTTTAAGATGTAAAATTCATTAACCTACCCAAGAATATAACAATAGGAGCGCTAGATTCAGGGATAATTCCGAAACGGCCAATTTATAATATTGTGTACGTTAAAGTACGAACTCTTCTAGTTTAATTGCTTCATTATGGTAATTTCCTTACTGCATTTCGCGATAATGACTAAATTCAAATTTTGTTGCCTATGTGCAAAATTGCCCTTTCAGGAAACGTTCCTGAAATTATACGGATCATAGCGAAACATTAGGAGGTGTAATTTTATAATGGTATTTAAAGGAATTTTTAATTAATCACGGAACATTTCTGCAATTTATAATTTTGATAAGGCAAACATTGTTTTGCGCCCTCAGTTTAACCTTTGATATTAATCTGAAAATAATTTATATTTTCAAACTTTTCTTTATCTGGAATTTTTTAGAATATTAAAACGGCATTTAACCACTTCAGAAAATTGTTTAATAATTACTAGTAAAGTATACAGAGTTTTAACATAAATTAGTCAGGTAATTTCGAAACTAATTACTTTTTTAGTGGTTTTACTTCCCCACTAGGTAGTGGAGAGTAGGGTTTATTAAAAATTTATAATTTTAATGGTTTACTGAATGATCTATGTATGCACAGGATAAAATTAACAAGCACGGTTTCTGAGTATTAGAGGATTGCAAGGAGATTTAAACACAGGATAACAATGTAGTAATTAATATTTTAAAATAAATATAATTTTTTACTGATATCAAACCTATTTAAAGCTAAAGTCATTTAATTTAGAATTTAATTGCGACAGGTTAAACACACTTCGTCACAGCACGCAACAGCTTTGACCAAATAGTCAAAGGAGTAAACTATTTGTCACAAAGTCTGCATTCACAAGGGCTAATTCTGCGAATCTATAATTATAACACGTGTGACATCTAGCGAGGTTGATGTAATTTTGATCTAACTCAGTAATTAATTTATCAAGTTTCACTAACTAATTGTAAGACTGGGTGACTCTTTTGAGTCAACGTCTACTTGAAAGTTACTATGTATTCCGAAATGAATGCAACACAGTTCACTATAAAAAGAACATGAAATGTTAGATTCTCAAGTTAAGCTGAGTTAGTTATTCATGGAATATATGTCGGGATTGAAATAATTCAGTTATAATATCTACATCTACAAACGTAATCACTAATCAATAATCATACACCTTAATATTTACTTTATCTCTCCATCTAATTACATTAATTATTATTAATTGCAAGTGTTTTTTAGTCTTCTTTCTTTCTAATTTCTATTACAAGCAATATAACTTTTTCCCGTTTACCTATTAATCAAAATTTCTCTTTAGGATAACTTTCTATTTAATTTTATTGGAAAGCCGAAATATGCTGATAAACTACTACTACCATTATCACTAGTGATTTTAATTTAAATTTTAATTAGTTAATTTAAATTTACAAAGCTAAAACACATTTTTGGAATAAAAGTTGAATCTCGGCTAACAATAAATTGAATTGCCTATATTTGATGTTTACAATCTAGCATGAATAATGAACTCTTTAGCTTTATCATTACGTTATCGTCAACTAATTATAATGCGTTTCTTTGAGATGTGATTCTCTCTTTTATTTATCCTTTATTTTGTGTAGATTTATGAGCGAAGTTTTCAGTTGTAAAATTTCCATTGGAAAGATATTAGTCTATTATCTCAATTTAAGGTTAGTATAGGTAAAAAAAGCACTTTAGTGATTGCGTTTAGAGTAAATCTAATAAATCAGTAAATTTCCTATTAGCTAGAATTGGCATAAAATTATTGAAATTGGGTTTTTTTTAGTTTCGCGGGGTTTACAAAGATGGAGGGAATCTTAAAATTCAAAAACTCATTATATGTTTTAATTCTGTCTTGAGTTAGAAACTATCAATAAAACTTAAATTCTCTGTTACAACCTTACCAACATAACATTAACCCTAAGACTAGAAGTTGCACTTAATTTCTCACGTTGAGTAAAAAAATTTAAATTTACATTAAACAATCACCTAAGAAAATGCCAGTAGAAATGTCGTCTTACACTTCTTTCCATAAATCTTAAAAGCTTGTGGGTTCCTAGATCCATTATGTTTACTGCAGCTATTGTATGACCTTTTAGAACCTTTTCCCTACCTATATTTTAATTCCCTGTCGTCTATCAATCTATTTACATGTTCTTTTCACGTTTTTCTACCCATTGAGACAGGTTTTCTATGTTACAGTGATCTCCGCTGTTTTTAACATTCTTTTGGTTGCTGCACATTTTGTAAATTCTTGTTTTGCATTCCGTTGATATATTACTCTCCCTTCATAGGATTGTGTCTTCTAGATTTCTAGGTGTCATTCGTTAATTTCCTTCAACTCAATAAATGATTAAACTTGCAAAATGGATAGATTGTCAATGACTAATTTACATCTTCACTGTTCTTTCACTATCGTCTTACATTTGGTTTTTGGTGTCGGTATCAACACAGCTATTCAGTTTTTATTTTATGTTATTTTATAATATTGGAGTGTCAACAGTCAATTGCAAAACGTCAAGCACCGTTATTTCACAAAAACAAATACATTAAAGTAAAAAATCAAAGCAAAGTTCGCTCGCCTTTTCACTATATCTTTCCAACCCGTCTAGTTAACGTAAAAGATTAAGGCTAAACAAACCCTCTATGATGTCAAATTAAAAAACAAACATACCCCAGATGAGTAGGATCCAAGATCCCGAATCTCATGCTGAAGTCTCAGTCTGCCCCGCTCATTCTGGGGGAGACAAAAATTTCACAAAAACGAGAAGAAACAGAAACACCTACAGTAAACCTAAAATTCTAAGAGCTATCACCTTTAATGCCAGAACACTAATATCCGGGTAGAAATTTACGGAAATGGAAATAGAGTTGAAGCAAATTAAATGGAACATGGAGTCGTTCGACGAAAAGGGGAAAACTTAATTACTCTAAAATCCGGTCATACATTTTACCGCATTGAAGGAGAACAACAAGCAATAGGAGGAGTCGGTTTTTTCATATGCAAAAACGTAACAGAAAACATCATGCCCATAAAATCAATATCCCGCAGAATATATCACTCTAAAGTTGAGCACGCAATGCACCATTGAAATTATTCAAGTATACGCACCAACAACAAGTCATAGCGACGACGAAGTAGACCTATTCTACGATAATGTACACAAGGCTACACAAGAAAATCCAACGAAATCTACAGTTATATGAGGCGATTTAAACGCAAAAATCGAATTGAAAGCAGACCCATCGGAGACGGCTCTGGGTTACTTCGGAACCCCAGGCAGGAATAGTAGAGGAGAAATGCTACTAGACTTTTTACTAGAAAGGAGACTATATCAAATGAATAGCTTTTTCATCAAGACAATACAGAGAAGATGGACCTGGAGTAGACCAAAAATGGAATCGATTTTATCATTACTGACAAAAAACGCATTGTTAAAGATGTTACCGTGCTAAACAAATTTCAAACTACAGGCGACCATCGAATGGTTAGAGCCACAATGAAAATAAATACAAATAAAGAACGGTATAACATGATGAAAAAAAGACACCAAAAATTTGGACAATTCCTCAGAACGAAACAGTCTTCCAACAATACATCAACGATACCCTAGAAAATCAACCAACCATAAACGACATTAACAAATTAAATGATGTAATAGTAGACACAGTAACGCAAGCACATAGCAAATTTTATCCTAAAAACAAAAAAGAACAAAAAATGGAAGAACGCATAACATTAACAGGTAATGCCAATTACGATCAGATAAAAGATTTAAATAAAGAAATTTCAAAAGCCATCAGAAAAGACAAAGAAATATAAAAACGAAGAAATCTCGCAAACTATTAATGAAAATATAAGTATGAAAGTCGTGAGAAAAAAAGATTTTTCATTTAAGGCTTACAAATGGAAATATAATCTTAGATAGAGAAAATCTAATCCACGTAGTCGAAGAATTTTATGAAACACTGTACAAAAGCCAAATTACGCCAGAGATAACAAACCCCGCAATTCTAAAAGCACTAGAAGAGAATAGTTGATCACCGATACTCCAGAATAATCCAAAACATTTATGAAGATGCCACAACAACCATAAAACTTCAAGATAAGGATAATAATAATTTTGGAATACGTCATCAAACAACTAAGAATGAGATTCAAGAGGCGTAAACATTAATGGGGAAAAACAGTCACCTCCACTATGCGGATGACATTGTTCTTGTATCGAGTAATCTAAAGGAAGCCAGAAAAATGCCGAAATAACTACAGCACACAGCACAAAAAGTCGAATTGAAGATAAACTACTCAAAAACAAAAATGATGACCAATCTCGTCCCCAATGAATAAGTGGATGTTGCCAACAAGCAAGTCGAATATGTCGAGAAGTACATATAGTTGGGACACAAGATAAGAATAATTAGAAATAATTAAACATCTGAATTATCAAGAAGAACAACATTTGGTAAACTCAGCGATGTCTTCAGAGCTGATAAGTATCCAGATTTATCTAAAAAGAAAAACATTCAACCAGTGCATTTTGCCAGTGCTCAGATATGAAGGAGAGACCCTAACTCTTACTAAGGCATCAGCTGAAAAACTAAGACGGGCCCAGTGAAAAATGGAACGATTAATGCTTAACATCAGCTTAAGAGATAAAATAAAAAACAAAAAAATTCGTAGAAGAACGGGCGTTGACGATATTATAGAACGCCTTGCCAGGCGACGGGTCACGTGACAAGATCCAGTGACAATAGATGGACCAAAAAATTACTAGAATGGAAGCCGAGGGCAGACAATCCTAGCCGAGGAAGACCCTCGACACGATACCCAAAAGAATCGTAACAAACTTAAATGGCAGCAGCTCAAGACAGAAATAGATGGAGGCAACTGAAGGAAGATTATGTTCTACAACGGACTATGATGAGCTAATGATGATGGCGATGAATGATACATGAATCTCTGCTGTTTGTTTTTTAATGCAGAGATATGAACGGCGCGCCCGCGTAAAGGCAATAGCGATGTACGAGTTTCCTTGGAAAGTAACTTTAAAAAATATTCTGTATAATACTGCAAAGATTAAATCTAGGAGGTGCCGAGCTAAGTTGGTCGTACGGCTGGGTAGGGATCAGGCAGTGCTGGTCCACGCCAAGTCAATTCACCGAGTGAAATGTAGAATTTCGTTGAGCAATAATAAGTAAAGTACTAGATTTTCTCAGTAGAAATAATGCGAAGATTCTGTTTAATCCACAAGCGATTTGCTAGAACTTTGGCCAGGTGTAGCTAAATTGGCTGTCCGATAAGTCTATCCAGTCAAAAACTTGAATGTCACAGTTTACAAACCATAGTCTGATTTTACTGTATTTTGCCGATGTTTAAGCTCTTGATATTCAAGATTTTACTTAATGATAAAATCTAAAGCAAAGCTTTTACTTCTGTTTATACTGTTGCTTTAGAAAAAAGAAAGTATTGTTGATACGGTGTTTATCATCTCCTAGTTAGTATTAATCTGTAAAATGGTATTTTTTTACGTTTGTCAAGGAATTCCAAAGCTTCATCTTTACCAGAATCAGGTTGATACTGAAAGTATGTAAAATGATTTGTTGTTGGTTTTTAGAATCCTACAGAATTAGTTCACGCACTACAGAGATGTTGCAGAAATTTTAATTTTAATTTCTCTCCGGTTTTGGAAAGAATTTAACCCATTCATGAACTATTACAGAAAGACTCTTTGGAAAATAATAAAATCTATTTTTGTTACTAGATTACACTAAAATTCATACATAACATAACTAAATCTTGAGCTTCCGATTATTAATGGAAAAATTAAAATAATTGGATTACTTTGCAAAATCTAAATTGCTTCCTAACGGTTCGAGAAAGTTTTTTCGTATTAAGAGTTTTTTTTTTGAAAAGCTAGTTAGAAGTTAATAGCAAGCAATAATAGAATTTGCATGACTTGTGTACTTAATGACCAACGTAAGAACGTAACAAACACCCAGCGCCTAATAATCTGTTATCACAGTTTTCCAAGGTGCTTTTGATCCTACTAGTCTATTTTTGGGCCATACTTTTTGCATTGGGTGTTCCTAGCTCGATTCAACTGCAAGATAATTCAAACAATGCTCGTTTCTTTAGGACATTCATTAACAATATGTGCACGACGGAACTTTGTATTTTATCGGTTGCAAGACAAGATCGTGGCTGGCCACTTGATAAACAGCCTTTATACATTAAATAGTATTATCGTCATAAACACTTTTCTAGTGTATGTCTTCAATCTGACCTCAAGAATCTTTGATTTCTCTTATATTTAATAAGCAAAGCACTAATACTTTTGCAAAAACAAGAGAGACTATTAAAATCTTCTCTATAATCAATAAGACAAAGAGTTGGTTTTATTTAAACTTTGTAGAATGATAAACGTTGACCTTAACCGTTTGACTTGAACAAGGTTTATTACTTTGCCTAAATTGTAATGTAAATTTGACACTTTAGGCTAAAAGATGATTGGTTAAAAGGTGACACTGGAAAAGAGACAGCAATACAATTCGCTAGGTGGATGATGTTGAAGAGAAAGATATTTATTGCTCAAATTGGATTTTTATGAAATGTCTTTGAGATAAACACTAATATTCATACAGCAAAGGAATGATAACTAAAACTCGATGCGGACCAGATAAGGTATTGTAACGAGCAATCCCTCGAATATACCGGAGGAGTCTGGAACAGTCCGACCGTCGAATGTGCGAGAGAAGGCGCGAACCTTCTAGGGTCATCGAGAGGAACGAGGAAACGTATATAAACGGTAGCATGAATAGAGCCAGTTGGTTCTGCAGTAAATAACCGCGTGTAAGTTACGAACGAAGTAAATGTAATTAGTGATAAATAAATTATTGTGTACATACTCGTAAATAAATAAATAATTTGGTGTAAATAAATACTGGAAATAAATTGTAATAAACTAAGTAAAATTAAATATTAAAAAATAAATAGACGTTTTTATTAAAACGCAACAAGGATTCGATAAAATGTATCATACAGGCAAAGCTGGTTCGACAAACTGCAGATATGCACTACTCCTATCATAGAACAGAGTTGGGATAGATTTCTCAAGTATACTTTTTTTCTTGATTTTCTAATGATATTTTTGCTGCAGAGCAACAGTGTTCGTTACCGTTTCCCAACCTATAAAAGGAGTTAATGTAGAAACTTTAGAAAAGTTAATTGTCATGTTTGGTGTTCAAAGGAAAACAAGGTCAAAGGAATTGTATAAAGATGGATTTAGGTTACTTGTTTAAAAGAGTTTATTAATAGGTCTTTCTTTACTATTTCCATTGAAAAGACAGACATAGCAAAACTGCTGCAATCTTCAATGACTATACTTGCCGTGCCGTGCAAAATTATAGTTGCTAGAATATACTTTTTCAACTATGAGATCATTCTACCTTAATTAAACATAAGTGAATATCTAATTTTTCAAAATTGGAAGATTATTTAAACATTTAAAAATGTTAAGAATCGTCAATGTAGTCGAAGATTTTTAAAAATGCTGGTGCTCGATGTAACTAATAAATGAAATAATTAAGGAAATGCGATGTTGCAAGTTTCAGAAGTGTTACAAACATGATATCGTTGAACTCAGAATTTAATTCTGATTCCAAATATGCAAAAGTATGCAAGGTATTTCATTTGAGATACCAGGGCTGATGTCATGTAGAAAATTGAACCATGTGTCAGCTAATGCTATGTAATAGACTCTATTATACCTGCCAAGTTTCACTAATGTTTATTTTAAAGAATAATAAGAAACAGGAGTGCCTTTAGTTTCAAAGATGCCTGGTATTTTGTTTTCAATAACTGTGTTTATTATTTAATTTGTTTGTAACCATTATTAGGTTAGTCTGGCCTACTTTTAAAAAAGCTCCGACAATGTTTTATGCACACAGACAAAACTTATTTAATATTCACAAAGTACGCTTTTCAAAGAAAGGTGTTTTAGTATTAAATCACACACCTCTTTCTTTGATGTTTATGGAACGTGCATTAGCGACAAAAAAAAACTTTTTTTGGCAAACTACCTTACACAACGTAATGCATTTCTTCTTATACTTACATTTTGTAAGATATTGTAGATAGCACTTTTTGCATATGAAATGCTAGTTTTATTATGAACCACAAAAACTACCTACATACATACAAAGTAGACATACAAAATTGGTTCCAGATCAATAGTTCTAAAAACGTTTTATATCTCGAACAAATAAAGTAAATACACATACATTTACAATACAAGAATATTGAAGCTTTCTGTATCATTATTTATACAAAAAAGTAGTATATGAATTGAAGTCATTAACGACTAAAGTTACCACTGTCGAATGTATATTTATAAATAATTTCTGCCAAATTTTTCCTTTTACAAAATTCAGTAATCTAACAGAATAAATTAGATTTGTAAATCTGTATGGAAAAAACCTTTTTTATGTGTTTGACAGGTTTGCGCTCTAATTAACAGTTTTAAATAGTTTTGCACATTTTTAGTAGTTTCTATGTTTTATTTTTTTCCAAAAGTTGTTAATCAAACAATTTTGACCTTTTTTTTTATAAAATTTAGTTTCACAAACGGTTGTGTAGGGTTATGGCAGGGCGGGTCGACACGACGGCTTTTTGCCTAGGAGCATGAGTCATGAATAAGTAGATGGATGATGCTGGAATAAAATATTCTACAAGTGCCATATTTTAGTTTTTTAGTTAGAAAAAAAAGCAGAGAAACCATTACGAATTTTAAATTTCAAACAATTTGTAGACTGTGTTATGGCCAGCGCATGAAGCGTGTCAATGGAACTTGTAAAAGAAGAGACACCTTATCTTTACATTCAGATAAAAAACTTTTAGCTACTTGCTAAATATGAAGAATTTTAATGGTGTTATTAGTTTGAAAGATCTCACAAAATTGGATTTTACTCGAAAACGGTACATCTAGGAAAAAGTAGTTAAATACTTTTGCTTGTAATATAGATGTAATTGCTCTTTTCACAATATTTTCAATTTTATATTGTATCTACTGTTCTAATAAATATAAGTCGTCATTGCAAACTTTACATAAAAGACTTTTAAATCACCAGAAATTCGCTTAATTAGTAGAGCATGTTGCACAATCATTGTCAGAATTATGAAATACATAGGTGTAGTTAACTTGAATTACTCCTCAAAGTGTTTCGTTCTAATGAATTATCTATCCCCTGCAGCTATTTACTCATTTAAACATTTCAAAGGAAAATGCTTTGCTTTAGAAATGTTTCAACGATAGGCACAAACACTAGGTGTATTTAAAATCTATTTATTTATATTAATTTCATATGGCAAGCATGAAAGGAGATTCATGCACTTTACGAAAGCTTTATAACGAAATAATTACAACTAGAACATAATACGTCCTAATAAGTTTAAATTAGACATTTAAGAGCGTATCTAAACAATATTTTTCTAAGACCCCTCTCAAAATACCTGTTGGTTCAAGCAAGATATTTCATTTCACTTCATTTCTATACACGGCCTTCAAAGTAAACTGACGAGCATTTGCCGATCCGCCACTTGGGGTACAGTATCTCTAGAGGATACAAGCTCCGCTAAGAGGGGAAACATAGGAAATTTACACGAAAATACAACGATGTATATGAGGATAGATAAAAAGCAAAATTGACAAAATCTCATTTCAACATGGAAATATAATACCTTCCATATCGTTTCTTCTTCTTGCAAAAAAGATATTCTACGATAAAAGTGTTATTAATTGGATACTGGACTATGTAGTTAGTCTAGGATTAATTTAAGAAATATGGTAAATGTACATTACCGTTCCAAAGTATTCAGGCACCATTGTTAAAGAGAATTAACATTATCTAAACAACGCTTATTTATTTTCCAATAATATTTGCCAACATTTTTTTTATAATAATAATGAACGTCTTTATTTATTTTTTTTAATTTTCTGATTGCAATTACTATACAAGTTATTGCATTACGAGGCGAGTTTTAACGCTGCTCTTTCACTTAACTTCTATTAACGATCTTAACGTATTAATTTAAATGCAATGAAACAATAAAAATATTTATAACTTAAATAACTGATTTGAGACCTAGAAGGTGTTAGGCAGAAATGAAAAATCATCGCCGGGACCTAACTCATGGAATATTCTTTAATCGTCTACTACCAACGACCAAATTCCCATGTCTGTACGATCATCAGGTCCTTAGACACAGAAAATATTAAGAAGAAACGAAAGACCTTTCTTCGGTCGGCGGACTTCACTGAAAGTGACGTCCTTGCTCGTGCTCGGTCGGTCGGTGCTCGGGCGCCAGATTTTGTAAGGGGGTTTACCCCTCGCCCTTGAGGCGTTCGGGCAAGGGCTCACCGGGCAGCTACGATGGAGACCCGGTGACTTCAGGGGTCGGCGGCTGAAAGAGAAAGGTCTGCGGTGCAAATAAAAGTCACAATAAACCTAAACAATATTTATTCAGCAGAAGCACCAAAACATACTTAAGGTATTAAGGTGTTAGAAACCACAAAATTAAACACAAAAGTTTATAAGTGTTTTGTTCGGACGGGTGAAAAGCAAAGAGAGGGCGGATGGGACAAAGCACCCTGGCACCAAATAGCGGGTCTGGGTATTCAATATCCCCAGAATAGAGTCGTTAGTCGCTAGTGAACCAGAAGAGCTGATATAATGCAACCACAACTGCCTTTCGTTGGTCAGGCATCCCAATTTATACCCGTTTGGATCCCCCACGCTAGCAAGCTCTTGTAGCGGGAGTGCTCTGCGTGGGAGCAAACGGTCTAGTGGGGGGAATATATTAGAGGTTCGCCCCGCCCATAAAGCGAAGATTATTAGACTTAATTGCATATAAATAATTCTAATAGCGGGACTAACAGATACGGTTCAAAATATAATTTACTAATTGGTCGGAATTGCAAAATCTTTAGCCTCAAATTAGACTTTTGCTGATAGAAATTAATAAAATATAAAAGTATTAGCGGTTTCTAATACATACTTAGTAAATTAAATTCAAACGGTTTACAAATTAAATATTAATTAAAATGCAACATAACAAATATTTGTGGGCGTTATCAATCGGCACCACATGGGTGACCGGATAAGCCGGCCGGTGTATACAATGTACTGATAAACAAGAATAAATTTGCAATTAAATTATAATTTTAATATAAACGGTCCTTTAATCTATAAACGTCAAAGTGCCTTCGTTACATCCTATTAAACCATTCAAGAGACTTCAATCGTCCAATAAGAATGACCAAAATCTCATGTCTGAACGATAAAACGGTTGACTGGTATTGACGTTAACTTCAATTTTTCTATGAACCCTTAGGAGTAAAGTCCCTTAAAGGACCACGGATACCAAAGGTGTCTTTCATAAACTCAGAATCAAAGGAACTTATTTTCCAAATCTGGTCGAAATCGCTTAGTGTTGGCGCTAAGCGACGAACAAATTACCAAAACATAAAGTTTTTGCAAATCCAGAACATTCTTATAAGCAGACCTTCAACTTCCTTGGGTGTTATTCGCCTCCAACCTTTTTACAATTTATTCCATAAGTCTTGTTGGGCATGTTTTTCGAACTCTACAATCAAGTTTTTCCCGTAGTAATTGAATGGCGTTGTAATCTAGTAACTGGCTAATTCATGATTTGAATGTTGCTAGTTTGCTGTATGCTGGTGAGTTAAGTAATTTTCAAGTAACTTCACTATATATTTTGGGGTCGTTTGTCTTGTGGAAAAGTGAAATTTTCTCCAATGATCTTCAAACCAGATGGAATGCCATTCTCCTCAAGTATTTTCAAATGACCTTTTTTTTATTGAGCTTTCATTCCTGTTTCTCTTGCTTATTGTTGTCGTTCTTCGATCTTCCATCGATTTTGTAATTGTAAGACGACCACATCGTTTTCTGTTTTCTATACCTTCACCACTTCTGTACTGTTTACTCGATAGTTTTAAATTTCGTGCTATTTGTCGATTAGTTTGGCAAATTGTGTGATAATTAACAACTGCACATTAGGTTAATTTAGATATTTTACTAAGACTATTAAGACAAAATTCAGAATAGTGAAAAAGACAAAAGGTCACTTTGATGTTACAGAAACATTCAAAAGCAATTAACAACTGAAAATTACCATGGAAACTAATGCTAACTTTATAAAAGGGACGCATCGTTTTGTAACGTTTCTGCCATCTAACTAATACAAATAGTAATCTATAAAATTTGTATCCTCAGCTGGTCATGAATGAGAAAGATAAGCAATCCAGTATGTCGAATTATTATAATATGAGTTGACAAATATCAAGTGTTTTTATTTCAGGTTGGATCTGCTGTTACTTTGAAAGGTCAACAAGTATTGCTTTTTGATAAACATGGTTTTCACTCAAGAACAGAAAAGTTTTATGACCGAAAGCTACTTTAGTAGTGGTAAAAGAATTAATGGAAACTTATCTGTTCTAGATACTTTCACTGAATTTTAGAGTCAGTTTCCAAATTTAATAGTGCCAGTATATCCAATAAATCATCGTAGTTGACATGAAATTCTATTTATTTTAACTGCCGATGAAAGTATTATTTAAATGCAGACTTACGTCGTTCTGTCCACAGTCAACCGAGGATGCAAATTTTGTGAATCACTCCTTACAAATCAATAAATCAGTAAAATGAAACTTGTTGGATTTAAGATGGTGAACAGCAAGCGTACTAATAAAAATATAATACATTTTCTAAAGCTTAAGCAATTCTAATAAAATTACAGCTAAATTTGTAGGGATCTAAATACGTATCAGCAGTAATGTATGTAAATATATAATATATAAAGAAACTTTTCAATAAAAGCATACTTGAACTTCAAAAACTTAAGTATTTTTTGAGTGCTTTTTAATGTTATTTTCGAAGGCTTTATCCATAAATTGATTCGCTTTGTAAAAGTTAATTTTTTAGAAGTATTTTGATGTCTCGCATAATAAATAATAATTAATCCTTGTTCTGCAAAACGGGATTTTTATTTTATTTAAACAGTAAATATAAATATGAGCCAGCAAGCTTGCTTAAGCTGGAAAGGGGGTGGTTTGCAAACAGTAGAGGGATACATCTTTGTTTATTTGTGTATAATATAATAATTTTTTTGCGGCACAAAAGAATAATAATCTAAATCAAAGTTTAACGACGTCAATTGTAGAGATCTTGTCAGGGCAGAGGAAGGTTCCGCAATCAACCTGCCTGCCTTGACTTTGTTCTGTATGTATAATCTAAATTATTAGTTTTATTATTAGCTTCGTTTTGCGTGAGTAGGAATTACGTATAAATTAACATTAATTGCGAAAAAGACTTGAAAAATTAACAAAATGCCGTCCTAAGCCAGTCCTGTAATAGTTTTTACAAACGCTATACAAAGAGATTTAATACTTAAAAAATTAAGGTTAGCTGAGTTTTTAATGCTTGAACGATAAATTACTGAAAACTATATTTTTGCTATGAACTTAATCTGATTCTAAATCTATAAATTCAATTAAAGGAGTAGATTTTACGGATTACAATTTATAGAATTCTGAATATCTGGTCTTCATTTATCTTTAACTAAAAGTAATTTTCTAAAAATGAAGATTTTCGCCAGTTATACCTTGGTTATGTTTAGAAGTTTATTACTGGATAAGAATTTTAATTTGATGACGCTAATCCTACTCTAGACTTAAAAGTCTAATACCAGAATCGTAGATAAAATTGAGATAAAGATAGTACGCAAGAGCTTTATGCTGTCTTCTTCTGCTAAAAGCAGCACAGCGATAGTATACTTTCAGTAACGAAGATAAGACTTCCTTGTCAAGAAGTGTACCTCGATAAATGATTCGTTGCGCTGCCACAGCTTAAAAATGTCAGTAAAACACCATTAAGCAACACACACCCACGACGCGATCCGTTGATGTGCTTTAAGACAAAAAGAGAAAAACTAAAAACCACAAGAATGACTTAACAGCCCTTTTTCTATCTTTGTACCAACGCAGATTTTTCGGTAGAATAATTTAATGTAGCCGAACTACGCGAGATATGATCTCTTTAGCGACCGATCCCTAAATTCGTGGCAATGGATTTACATAAACTCTGGTTAGGGAGTAGATTGATAACTGATTAAATTTACTGAGAGTGGTTTTCATTACGACGGGCATTATTCTATTGGTTCCTAAAGAAAGTAAATTGTACCGATGTAGGCGATCACAAACATTCATTAGTTATCTCCTCGATAAATCGACTGAGAATAAAAGATTTTAGAACAAAAATGTTACAAACGACACGAATTAACACAGAATAAGCTGAGCCTTGTTTTCAAATTCTCGGTAGAGCTGATCTTTAACGACCCTTATTAGAAGCAGCTTAAGATTTTACAAGGTTTACCTTGTTCATTTTCACAGAATGATTGAAATATGTGAACCTTATTTCTAGTAATACCTTAACAAAGGTATGACAACAGCGGGTAATTTCCTTTTACGTATTAAATACTACTATGACTTCAATCGATTTAAAACGGTCTAACAAACTAAGCATTAGTAAGTTTGCTATACTGTTATTCTGAGAGTCGATCTCGAGCAATGGATTTACCTAAAGAATTACAATTCCATACATTGTCTGATTCGATACAGAAACATTAGCAACGAATTTAGATTCTATGTCACGATAAAAGCGTTATCTAACCTTTTTTTTTATAAAGTTTACAGAATCTCCTGTTAAGATTTCAATTCAACTGTTGTAACATGCCTGCTTTTATGCGAAACGAGATAAAAATAGGATGCGACAATTGAAAGGACATGAGGCATAAATAGAGTTAGCGAGATTTACCTAAGCATAAAAGATAATTTTCTTCAAAAATGTTTTTGACGTAAGAAAGCTTTTCTAGCATCTGCTCTAGATTGAAAGGTAGTTGACTAAATAAGAAAATTTCAATTTCGCTTTACAATCAGCAATATTTGCAATAAGTCGAATAAATAATAAATATGGTTTCTACCATTCTTAAAATACAAGGTAGTCAGGTACCCAATATACCTACATAAATCGTAATATTTAAAATTTAATTTTCCGTTCCAATGAAAAAATTTATTTTTCATCTTTCATTGCTTATTGAAAAAAAAATTTCATCATATCTTTAAAAAAGTTTTCAAATGCTCTCAGGCTCATATGTTATATACACATTGTGCAGAAGCAGACGCGTGTCACAGCTCTAAACTATAATGATTAACAAGGAGACGTGCCTACCTTGCGAAATTGCTGTGTGTGAAAGACCTATATTTGAATTCGCTTACATGAACATGGGTTACATGTAATATAACCTCGTTATTATACCTTCAGGGGCTTTATTCTTTCTCCCAAAATGAATATTTTGTATTTTAGTTGGTATCTATTTTTAGAATATGTTTGAGTAGGTGGAGGTATCAATCATTTGTTAAGGCAGCCTGTTACAAACTTCGATTATTCAAACATAGTTTATTGGTTAATTTATTATTTCGTTACCTACTTAAGATCTTTACGAAGTCTAGATTTACAAATCTACTTTATATTATTGTGTACGTTGATATAAATTAACCAAACCATATTTTAAAAACAAAAGTTTTCAAGAAAGCATCTTTTGTACCGCATAAAAGTTTAAAATTACTTCTTTAGGTCTGGTAATAATCCTCGAAGCGCTTTAATTACAAAAGGCTAAAGATGCACGTCAAGGCGGTTCTCTCAAAGTATGCAATTTCAGCAGCTCTCACGAATATTTTTTTCTCAAAACTTTTGCGTAACTAAATAGTTGTTTAATTTGAAATACATTAACAGCTTTCTTCACCGACGTTTTTAGTTTTTAAGCAACCCTTTTTAAATGTTATGTTTAATTGCATTACTGGTTTTTTGCAATATGAAAGAAACAAATTGCACTTTGAAATATTTCTGGGTTACAGCATTCATATACAAGGGTACTTAGAGACGCATTAACTTTTTACAATAAATTACAGGCTATTTTCATGTAATTAAATAGAAACCACAAAAAGTAGAAAATGGAATAATCATTAGCTGCAAAAACACACATTAAAGAAGCTAATCAAATTTAAAAGTAACCTTGACCTGATTAATATAAGTGGCACAATTGCAGTTAACCAAAGCGTAAACAATTTTATTTATAATAAAAATTGAATTTATTGTTTATTACGATATATTATTATTACTGAAAGCTTCAATTCATAGTTTATGACAAAGACGCTGATGGAACAAATTTCGGAGCGTAAAGTTTGTTCCCTTGTATAAAAGAGCCTTAACAGCTTTGAAGAAAATGTAATTCTTCGTTTTTATTAGCAATTTATCCTGATTAAACAAACTGTTCCAGAATATGATATGTGCAAACATACAGACTTATACAAAGGAAAATTTACCTTTCGTATGTAAGTTTTCATTTCAGAATTTCCTTTCATGTATAATTGTACATTTATTTGAAGATCAACTAAAATGAAGAATTTTACAGACAAAAATCACATTATAAGATTCTAGTTTTGGGAGCAAAAACACTGAACCAAGGTAAATTGTAAACAAAATTTCTAATTTAATTACAATAAAATGCTCATCCAAATAGCAGTTCAGATGAAAAGATACTGATTCAATTTGTATTGTAGTTTATTTTATTTAGCTCACACATAGAAAATATGCCTGCTAACTAACTCAGAGTTGGAGATTGAAGAGTGAACTTTTACTGAAAGAAATGCGACATTACCAAAAAAAACGCCTGTTGTTGACGTCACTTTATTAGAATGACCAGTCGAAGGACAGGCAAAGATTGTTCCAAAATTAAAGATATACGTAAGATTAGCTGATGGAATACTTAAAAACTTTGAAGTTACATTAACTCTCGGAGCAAAAACAAAGGAAGACATGCTGAACATGTTTAACAATGTGGGCTGTAAACCTACGTTGGCTAAAGATTTCTGAGACTTTTGCGTACTGAAACTACTCTTCCTGACATACATTTTGCTCTAAAGAACATAAATATCAGATGAAGTGGACTAACTTGTTTTTAAGTTAGCAATGAATTAAAATTTCAGAATAGTTTTAAAAACACACCATGCCATAAGCGCCAGGCCATTTGGTACAATCTTCAACTCTCAGCTTAGATTATATCGTAAGTACAATATTAGAAGGTCAGTCCCTTATTATTAATACAGTTATACCAGCTGTGATGCAGTAATAATAAAAACATGAAACAGTGGAAGACTTTGCAATAACAAAAACTAAGAGATCAAAACATTTCAAATGCTAAATACTTATTCGAATGTCAAGCTAATTCGGATTTGCAAGTCAATGCCATATCAATCTAAAATTTTTATATCTTAAGGAACGCCTTTGTAATTGTCTTGATTTTATGCACATTATTTATAGATAAATCAAACCTACATAATTAAGTGATAACACACCAAAATAGTTTTAATAAAACTTTCCAAAATCACTAAGATTTTATATCGATTTTCAGACATTTCACACTCTTAAGAGTTTTCAGGCTCTACCTAGTTATATAGACTTTGGGGTTGTTTCTTCAATTTTTTTTAATTGAACATAAGAAAAAACAAGTTGTCTCGACATTGTTTAACAGCGAAATGTTATTTTTATTAAATCTTCAATTGCTTTTTTTGCAATGTACCTTCTATCTGTCCCAGATCCACTTACTGTCAACTGGATAGTAAGCTCAAAATAAAAATAAGACAATATATCGAAGATGTTCTTTTCCTCAAGGAAGATATGCGAGCTGCCCCAGACTTTTTCAATAGATACTTTACTTACGTTTCTTATACACTTTAAAAAAGGGATAATCTTCCAAAGTCGTACAGTATCATTCGTTATTCTAGGAAATACAGAGAAGAAACTGAGATATTTGTTTATAACCTTTCCTGCTCAAACATTTAGTATCTTGGACCTGGAGAATAATCTTGAAAACACATTTCTTGCTCTCACTTACTCTGAAAAACTGAAAAACAGTAGTTACAAGCTGCGTATATCTCGCTTCAAATAGTACTCCATCGTTCTTCTTTTAGTTTTAGTCTCGTCTGCATGCTTTTGGAGATTTCTTGCAAAATCTTTTTCTAGGTTGCTGAGCATTAACCGTTATTTATTTCTCCCTTACTTTCCTGCACAATGCCTTAAGTTGTTTTCCTAATCTGAAGAGAGCAAGTTCTACACACAGTTAACCTTGTTTTCTTGTAAGTGTCAACAATCTTGAAGAATGGTCGTCTTCTTAGAAATGAATAAGATGCAAACTGCCTAACTCACAAAATAGCAGAAGAAGTCTTATTTTTATTCAGACTACACTGCAATGGCTTCCATTCTTCTGAATGACAAACTTTGAACATTATCGAACCATCCTGGTTGTACCTAAAACTTCTGATATCAGTGACAGCTGGATCTCCTGGGGCTCTTCGAGATCTTATGGAATTGAGAAGAAGCTGCATTGGCCGAAAATTCTTAAAAAATGTATAATCTAGATATTCGACAATGTAAGGCCTTGAGTTTAATCGGGGTGATTGGCATACCACTACACAGTTAGCTGAGACATTGAGAGTTTTCATTCTAAGTTTTCTTTCAATACTTACATGCATGGAATCGCATTCCATTTACGTGTGTCCCTTTTTAAGATACTATTACTCAATAGTTATTTTCATCTCGCGGGATAAGTTTAAAAAGGTACTTGAAAGCAACGCATTTCTGTCTTGGCAGGTATACCCATCAGTATAATTATGGTCTTGCTTAAAGTTTCATCTATTGTTTTAAGGCTAAAAAAAATAAAACTACGAACTATTAGTTTGGTCTTGTAATAAAGCAAGGAGACGTTAGACTTCGAACACGACAATGTGTATGCGCAATGATTCTCTGTTTTTTTTTATCTTTTTCTTTTTCATGGTGTGTCTCTTCTTTTTTTAACTGATGTTTTTCATACTTTTCCTTGCTAGTATTTCCGGTTTTATCAACTACACATTTGTTGCATTCGTTTTCTTTGATAGAAATAAAGCTATATTTTTGTCGTCAATCAATTTAAAAAGAAGCAACAGATAATGGTAATAAGTTATTCTTGGTACTGCAATCACTTTTATAAAACCTGTAAAGTTCTAATTTTGAGTTCCAAACTGGCTCCAAATGAAGTTTACTGGTGAACTTTCTGTAGTAATGTGACTCGAGCTATGGTAAACTAGATATTTAAAAATAACTTCAAGCTCTCGTTTTGTTTGTTTATTTTCACCTGAGATTAACATAACTTTCATTTTCTTCTTCATTTTGCACTACATCCCGTAAACTATCTTCTTCTTCTTCTTCTTTTATCGTAGACATAGAGTCTGTTTTTCTTCGCACTTTCATTATAGTGTGTCGATGGAGCATGATTGGCAGCTTTCCATCCATCTTTTCCTCGGTCTTCTTGCATTCTTTTTTTCCTTCTTTCGCTATTTTTATTAATCTGTCGTCATTGGCTCTGCTAATATGTTGATTTCAATTTTTTCTTCTTTGTTTCACAAACCGAGCAATATCAGTTATTTTGCATTGTTTTCTTACGTGTTCATGTCTTACTCGGTCTGCTCTATATATACCAGTTGTAGCCCTTAATGTGTTCATTTCAGTAGTGCGCATAAATTGTTTGGTCTTTTTCGTGTCTGCCGGGTTTCTGCAACATAAGTTAAAATTGGACTTGCAACGGTCTTATATATTTTTGTTTTACTATCTATATCATAGTACTTGTTTTTTCACGTTACATTTTTTAGGATATCTTGATACTCGTGCCCCTTTTACTTGTTGTCTAACTTCCTTATATAGGTCTCGATGGCTGGTTATCTCCGCTCTTAAGTAGTTGCAGGACAATACTTGCTCTATCACAGCGCCATCGATCGCTAGTTTACACCGTCGCGGTTCTTTACATATTGCCATCGACTTGGTGGTTTTGGTAGATATGCTCATGTTATATTTCTTAGATGTCGGGTGTAATTTGTATAACATTCGTTGAATATCGTCCTCTGAGCTTACCACTAGAATAGCTTCATCTGCATAACATACTGCTTTTATCTGCTTGTTGCCCATTTTCTAACCGTTTAGATGTTTTAAGCTGTCGATAATTTTTCTCATTATCAGATTAAATAATGCAGGACTCAGTGAGTCGCCTTGTCTGATTCCTATAGAGCACTTTAATTCTGCTGTTGTTTGGTTTCCATTTTGTATCCTTGTTGTGGTATTTTTATTTAATTGATATATTACTTCAATTAAAGATGTGGGCAGACTGTATGGTATTCTGTCAGTATTGTGATAATGTCGTCTAAATGTACTCGATCGAATGTCTTCTGTAGATTCACAAAACACATGAAGGCTAGCGAATTATATTTTTTAGTTATTTGTCTAAGTATAAATATGGCATCTGTTCTTATGGAAACCTTGCTGCTCCTCATTTATTTTGATGTATGATACAAGTTTTGCAGTGACAATTTTTGTGAATAGTTTTTGAGTGAAGTTAAGCCGCGTGATCTCACTATAATTCTCTGGCTTGCTTTTTTCTCCCTTTTTTAATATTGGGATTGTCAGATTTTTTCTCCGTGCATCTGGTATTGTCTCATTAGTTAGTAAACCATCAACATTTGTTTTTTAAGGAGTCAATAGCCACTGTTCTGTCTTCTAAAAGTATTGCAAAACTTAGTCTTATTTATTGTAACTCTGATATTATCTTCTTGACTGGCTTTCTACTTTCCAATTTCCGGTTCTTTTAGCTGGGTTTTTGTAAATCAGTGTAGTGACATAAATTTGCTTCTCAGTCCACGATCGATAGCTTCCAAAAATTTTCAGAGTATAGTTTTTTCTTTGTTTGATATTTCTTGACACTTCATGCCAGTTTTTTCATCACATTTGCATCTATATTTTGTACTCCTGGATTTTCTAATTACATTGTAATCCTATTTTTTATCTAGTTTTTGTTCCCCTAAATACTATTGTCCTGATTGCCTTTTTAGTGTTTTAGGATATTTTTCTATTCAGCTTGATTCACGTAACGTCTTTTTTCCTGCCTTTCTACCTCCAGATATATTTTCGATTTTTTGTATTTTATTTTCAGAAATACTAAGAGCACTAACCACAATTTATTGCTTGAAAGCTTCTGCTTCAGAGTAAGAATCAATTCGTTTGTCTTTATCTGGAATATACATAAGTCTTGTCAGTTAGGTCGTCAATATTCAGGTGTCCTTGAAAGTTCTCATTATTTTTTTTAAATTTTATGTTTCTTGTAAGCAATTATTATTATTATTAAACTGGACTACAAGTTTGAGTATTTTGGATTTTTGGATGTTGTTCAGAATCGATTAATAAGGTGTGCACACTTCCACAAATTGTCATTAGTTTCAGGACTGTATTATTAGCAATTTCAAGAAATAATTATTAAACAAACGTTCGGCTCCAAACTCGAACAAAACACGCTTTTCGACCTTGTCTCTGATTACAGTTGAAATGTAATCTACTGGTTCTGGCTCTGGAGGTCTATTTCTCATGTTTATATTAGCCAAAGATAGCATGTGTGATTCTCCTGGCTGTACATTCTTGGAATTTTGCTTAAGTCTAAATCCTAACAGTAAATTATTAGAAATAGAAATTTGTCCAACTTCACGCAATAAGTAAAGCAACAACAACAGATCAAACGTGTGGTTACATTTACAATAGTTATTTGTCAGGACTATTCAAGCACGCATAAAATACCTTTGTTGATTATTAAAACGTTTTATATTTGCTTTTCCAATAAAAACAAAACATTAAACTCCAGACCACGTTTTGTTTACATGTTAACGACTCCAATACGAATTGGACGTAAACAAGATTCGTGTGTATTTTTAAATACTGTGGACTTTGGAGAAATTTATATAGTGAAATTATGACGCGCATTACATATGGACTTAAGGCACTGTCAGATAATGGGGTGGCACCAAAAGTCCATTTTTGACTAAAAATGGCGATTTGCATCAACGATGATAATTACTAGAGTAATTATTAATTTTGTAATTTATAAATGCACCTAGAACATTTTTGGACACCGATGGGATTTGAATCTGCGTTCTTTGGTTTGCTAGACTAAAACTGTACAAACTAAGCTAGTAAGGTTCGAATCCCGTCTCAATTAAAAGTACCTGATCAGTGATCACAAATGCTACTTATTGAACAATGGCAGCTGTCGACAATGCCAATCGTGTAACTTTGTACAATAATACTCTAGAAAATCAGAAAACTAAAATCAAATGAAACTGTCATTATAAAACAGGATAATAGCAAAAATTGCTAATAATAACGTCTTCTGTTTTAAACTGTCTAAAAGGGAAAGAATATCAAATTTACAATTTTAGTAGGTCGAACATATAGTAAACGCTTTGTAATATTTTCAAGGATGAATCTAAATTGCTGAAAAGATTTATTGATTAAGATTATTAATTAATTAAAATTTGCTTCCCAGCCAGAAGCCTTATATAAAATAATAAAATTACTCGTTAATAATATTTCCAACACTGTATGCCTCTATTTAACTTTCGACCTTGTCATCTTTCTTAAAGACTACAAGAACGTTGTATTCATAACAAAAAATAGAACCAAAATCTGAATTGACGCAGATTTTTTTTCAAACGCTCTAAAGATTTTTCCAGAATGAAATTTGTCTTTTTACAGTACACAATATTAAACAAAAACGTTGATTGATGACCCTCCATGCTAGGAATATTGATAGGATTAAAACAAAAACCTCTGAAACGAGATCTCTTAGTTAATTGTGCGGAAAAATAAATTGTTTCTAAATTTCAGTGCTTGAAAAAACATGACTGGCATATTTAGGTTATTCAATAACCCTCTCGGCATTCTAGAAACTTAAAAAATAATTGTATGAAATATGAATTTAATTTATTTGCGATAATTAAACCATTTTTCATTCATTCTAGTCAAACTTTGAAGTTTCGAAAGGTCATTAAACGCACCTGTCAGGACTATCAAAAAATACTGCCTAAAACTTCACTAAATTTTTTTAACTGGAAATTCTAAATTTTTTATTAATATTCTTCGCATTCCGAGAGAGTAAGAGAAAATTTCTAACTTTTTTATATTCCAACTTTTTGGCATAGATGAGGAAGGATGATGTAAATTATGGCAAACTTGTACCGTAACGAGCAGTCAGAAACCTTTTTATATGGAATAATAGTTTGAAATATTTTTTTTTGTAAAAATAATTTTTTTCGGGGTTGTCAATTCTTGGATGAAACTTCAGTAATAATTATGTTTGTCATTTCTGCTTTTTTACCTTTCATAATTGATTGCATTTTCATGATTGCGACTAGATCTAGCTTACAGCTTAATAAGTACAACTTACATAATAGAAAGTCACTTACTTGCTGTTCCAAAATTACTTAGCTAAGAATATAAAGCAAACTAATTATAATTGAAACAATTCCAGTTATAAACTATGGCTTGACAAACGTTTTACAAAACAACCTTCTTATGTTAGTAAACTAACAATTATACATCCTTCTACTTTGAGTAAACCATTGTCAAATCTCTCTATAATTTTCAGTGGTTTAATAACACCTGATTGAGATCGTCAATAGGAAATATACTAGTAGGTATATCACAATGACACATCTGAGAATTCGTATTTTAGTGTGCTTCCAAATGTATCTCGATACTCAAAATAATATTTATGTGCTTCTATACCTTTGTATAAATTTTTAGGTTTTATTTTTAAACCTTGAAGTTAAATGAAAATTCCACAGTCTATGCTTCTGATCAGAATCTAATTTTTCCACATAGTTTGAATTCCACAAACGCTTTAGATTGTTATAAAAATGCACCACATGATGTTTTTTGTGAAGAGAAATGACATGCAAGTCCCAATTCCCAGTCACACAAACGTATTACGGTTGTCTGCACAAAATATGCTATTACACATTGTTCCTTTATCAAGTAATATTTTAACATTATTTGATTTCATTACATAAAAATAAGTTTAGTAGATTACATGGTTATGAAATAAAAGAAAAAGAAAAACATCTTATTTCTTATAAAACCCCTAAAACCATTTTAGCGAAATAAACAATTTAGCGATTCTTTGAGTTGTACGTTTATGCTTCTAAATTAAAAAATAAAACTATTATTGGAATGTAAGAAATTTCATTTCAACTTTTATTAACATTCCCATATTCTAACCGAATTTTGTTTACAATTATGATTGCAAATATTTTTCCTCTTACTTTCCCATTTTGTTTTTTAAATCTTTGAAATACCTTTGATCTTTTCGTTTTTGTCTTATATCTTCCTTGGATATTGAAGTTGTTCAGGAAAACAAAATTCTCATGCAAGACAAAACAATAACCGATAAACATAAAAAATTCAATTTAATATACTATGAAAAGAAAAATGAAATTTCTTTATGATATGAAAAGTTGTTTGTTTCGACACGTGGAAGAATAAGAAAAGAGTCGACTACGTTAGCGTCGAGACTTGTATCTGATTAAGCGAAACTCGAGAGGTTGGCACGGAATTCTGATAAAAAGCACATAGAATCCGCACAAATCGTTGGGGTATCTAATAAAATACCGAACAATCGTCCCCACAAGAACTCTAAAACAATGAGAATTTAAAAAAAAGAAAAAAGGGAGAGAATTTCAATATTAGTTTCAATAACAAACTTTAGAAGTGGATTTGAAAATATCTAGCGATACTCAAAATAAGTTCAAAATAAAAGAAGGTTTGGTAAAAGCAGTGAAACATAAGAGAGTAACTTTGAATATATTCAATAAGCAACCCTTGATCAAACATCTGGAGGGTGAAACGTATAAGTCTTAGGAAATCTATTGAGAATATAGAGGATCGTAACCCCTATCAATATAATATCCCAACAGTTATGTTATAGATATGAGGAGGGCGTGACTAGAATGATAGACATAGGGTTTACATTTACAATGTAGAAAGCAGGACGAAAACGCCACATAAAATTTATTAGCAAACAAGTAGTTAAGCTAGAGGTTCAAACTATGATTACGAAACGATCATGATTATGATAAACTTGTAAAGCTTTGATAAAAGAGAAAGTTACAATATGAACCATAAATTTTGGTAGATACATTTAGTTATGCTCTAAGCAAAATTTCCACCAATAACGTTAAATGTTTTTGATAGTTATTACTTTGTTAGTATTAAAAAACAGTAACCTTAACAATTGACTTTTTTATTCAGTTGTTTCTATTGATTATAGCAATTCTGTTAGCATCTACAACAAAGTGAGATAAACAAAACTGAAAAAAAGTTTCTAGAAAAATTAGTACCATAAAGGGAAGATAAAGAGTATCCAAAGCAAAACCACCAAGCAAGAATTTATTCATGTCGTGACTGTCATCGTCGAAATTATTGGTCAATACAAATTGATGATAATAATATAATTAATATTCAAAACAGTAATGGATTTCCCACTGAACTAGATTCTACGGCAAAAAAATTGGGAAACGCCAAAACTTTTGAACTAATCTTTTTAATAAGTAATATCATTCCGCTAAATTGATGTAAGAACGTTTTAAGGGAAAAATCCAATTATTCATCAGTATCTTTTACCTTATAATTCCATTTATAGGAATTTGAGATACACCCAGTCATCAACACTACAACTCATTAAATCTGAGAACCTGAAGTTTCCAAGGTTAAATATTTTTATTGCTATATTATTGTCGTAGTCCCAAAAGTACGCAACTTATAATTGAAGGGAGTAAAATAAATCACTGAAATCCACTATTTTTTAGTCTGGTACTTTC
Organism: Ignelater luminosus; assembly: GCA_011009095.1. NCBI lineage: Eukaryota > Metazoa > Arthropoda > Insecta > Coleoptera > Elateridae > Ignelater > Ignelater luminosus. The sequence goes on along the minus strand of VTPC01091120.1, from coordinate 120,770 downwards.
TGTTTCTATGTAGTAGTGTCCGTCCCTTCGCAGTACCTTATGTTACTTTGCCTTACTGAGTATCATCTTTAACTCTATTGATAGTTGGGTTTCAAGAGCACTCCACTGAAAATAATCTTGTGTTTTATTTTTTTATCAATCAATAGGGTTATTTGGGCTATGGCCACACTCTGTTGCATTATTATTGAAGCCTCACGTGCTCACCGTCTTCCTTCATTCATGCAATTTTGTAGTACACTATTTATCTACATAATATATTCAAAAACCATTTATGGTGGTGCTATCACATCCAATTCCAGCTTTTCTATTTTTAAATTTGTTATGTCTTATGCAAAAGTATTGGTTCTTTGTTTCATATTTTCAAAAGGCAAACAAGTATAAAACAGTCCTGCATGTAAATTAACTAGAATAAGAGATCCTGTTATTGACCAAGAAATTAGACAGAATTTTCTTTGAACATTAAGAATTCCGGCTTCTGGGACTCGAATCTACTGTGTGGCTAGTCCAATTTTTAATGTGACAATCGATAGTCAACAGAATGTAGCCTTTTGTAATTTAATGTTTACTTTCCAACATTAACGATTTAGTCTAAATCACTCAGAACAAGTAGCAATACAGTTACTGCAAACTCTTGGTGCAGTGGTTTGCTTTAATAAATCGAAGTTGGACAGAGATCACATAATAACAAATCAAAGTTACCAGTAAGACTATTTGAAATGTTTTACAGAATGGTGTGTTCATTCACAACTAACTAGATAGGCAATAGGATAGTTATTTTATATTAATCTGTCAATTAGTGGGTTTACAGGTTTTCCGTCGCAGAATTATCACACTCACTCCGTCGCCATTGTTACTAGTCATATATTAGTAAAATCATTGGAAGGCAAAGGATATGCAGTGCTTTAAGAAGTGTAAAGTCTATTAGTCAACAATACGAGGGTGGTTTGAAAAGTTTCCGACATCAACGTGAAGATGGCAGCACTCGTAAATAAAAGCTACTGAATTTCGTTGTTCATCTGTTGACAGTTACTCACCAAAGTTTCAGCCATTTTGGACGCGCAGTTTTTACGTAACAGTCGTTTGAGTGAGTTGATGTGACATTTTGATGTAAATGGACAAAATCGAGTATCGAGCTGTCCTTAAATATTTGTTTTTGAAAAGCAATACGCCTTCGCAAATAAAAGATGAGTTGGATTCTGTGTATGAGGACTCTGCACCATCATTTACCACAGTGAAATTTTGGGCTGCTGAATTTAAACGTGGCCGTAAGAGCTTGGGAGACGATGAACGTTCGGGACGTCCAAAAACTGCAACTACCGACGAAAACATCGCCAAAGTTCACCAAATGGTGCTAGACGACCGCCGAATTAAAGTGAGAGAGATAGCAGAGGTTATGAACATGTCAAAAGAACGTGTTTGTCACATATTAAATCAACATTTAGGCATGAGAAAGCTGTCCGCGCGTTGGGTGCCGCGTTTGCTTACGTTAGACCAAAAACGTGTTCCAATGAATATTTCCAACGCTCTTTTGGCGCAGTTTAGACGAAATAAATCCGAGTTTTGGCGCCGATTAATTACTGTAGATGAAACTTGGATACACCATTATACGCCCAAAACAAAAATACAGTCCAAACAGTGGACTGCAAAGGGGGAACCGGCTCCAAAAAAAAGCAAAAACTTTTTTCGGCTGGGAAAGTGATGGCGACTGTTTTTTGGGATAGTCATGGAGCTATTTTAATCGATTATCTTCAAAAAGGAAAAACCATTACAGGAGCTTACTATGCATCATTACTTGACAAGCTGAAGGCAGAACTTGCGAAAAAACGGCCACATTTGCAGAAAAATAAAATCCTGTTTCACCAAGACAACGCACCGTCTCACACCTCAGCGGTTGCCATGGCGAAAATCCACGAATTACGGTTTGAACTGCTTGACCATCCGCCTTACTCACCAGATCTAGCCCCAAGCGACTTCTTTTTGTTCCCTCATCTAAAAATTGCGCTCGGGGGACAAAGATTTTCGTCAAATGAAGAGGCAATCACCTTCGTGAACAATTATTTTGCAGAGAAAAATGCCGAGTACTATTTGGACGGGTTACAGAGATGAGAGCATCGCTGGGAGAAGTGTGTAGAGTTACAAGGAGACTATGTTGAAAAATAAAAAAAAATTTTCAGAAAAAATGTCTTGTATCTTTGTTAGGTCGGAAACTTTTCAGACCACCCTCGTATATTAATAGAATCACTATCGATTTTCTACAAAAACAAATCAACCAGACAAAGTCCATTTGAAAAAAAGTTATCCTTCAAATGACATCAATTAACTTTTGAACACTTTGCTAATCTATTTTGAAAATTGTTCATTACTTCAACTAGGAGCTCTTTGATGATGCCTTGAATTTCTCAGAAATGCTACCTTTTAATTCTTTAATTGTCTGGGTTCAATTCTTGAATAGTCTATGTTTGAGATAACAATTGAGGGCCAATAAATCTAACATTCTTGGCGGCAAGTCTCTATCCCCATATTTCAATACCAGTTTGTTAGGAAACATTTTTATTTATTATTTATTTCATTGCTTTCTTCAAGGAAATAAATTCAGATTATTCAAAATGCTGACACACTACACCATATAGTCACTTTTAACTTTTAAAGATCATACAATGGTTTCTGCTGAAGCTGTTACAGATTTTTCGATAACCATTAACAACGATTTTGCTTCTTAGCAAAACGGCTTAACTGAAAGTGAGTTTTGCTCGTCATTAAAAAACAGCGTGGTGCATCTTCATCCTCATCTGCAAGAACTCCCTGCAGAACGTCATACTAACCACTTTGTCGGCATCATTCAACTAATTTTTATCAAATGAAAGTTCTGCAAAGTTGCACAAAGCTTTTGTACAGACCGATTGGACGTCTCTGTATGGCAGCACGGACCCTGTCAATATTTTTTGGTGTCCAAACGGTTCGAACGCCCCCTTTAGATTTTGTCTGGATTTTTCCACGCCCATCTTAAAATTGCTTTTCTTAGCGATATGCTTCTATGCTCTTTTCAATATTGAATTTACGCTGAAACTTTTCTTGGATCAATTGAATCATTTCTAATAAAATTTCTTATTGCATAGACACGTTGATTAATTGAAAACTTGCGCATTATATCAAAACTGCATCCGTCGACGTAGAGCTTTGTACCAAACTAACAAACATCAGATGATTTGTATTTTCACGACAAACTACTCAAAATGTGTTATAGCAGTTGCTGAGTTTCTTTTAATATCAAAAAAAAAGCTTTCCTTCCATATGAAATTAGATTAAATAATACAAATCAAACAAATCGTGCAACTGACCAAATCCTCTATGTAAATATTAACTGGATAAAGAATAGAGAAAACCACAATGTCTTTAAAAAAAAGTTCAAATAAGGTTACAATAGGATTTATTTATTTAGAGAATTGAGAAAGCTTTTAAATATGCGGCAATTTTGATTAAAAGTTGGCCTGATTTAAAATACATGTACAAGATATTTACAAGAACTTAGAAAACAAGTGCTATAGTGTTGATATATGGACAGTTTTGATTACCATATATCTATCCAATGAAAAGACGACACCTAAAATTAAACAATAGTTTGCGGGAAGTATTACCAAGATCTATAGAAAATATAGAAATAAGAAATTCATTTTCTTTGTTGTCAAACACTAAGAATATTTGTCTTCCTTTAACTGTTTCAAATTACCGCCAAAGGAATAACACCACTTACACTTCAAATGTGGTAGCAACACATTTTCGGCTTCTTTCCCAAAAGTCCTATTACTATTACTTAAAGAAGTATCTAGAAAGTATTGTATTCACCATACTGTCGTTGTCCATGCCCAAGAAATTACTAGTAAACAAATTCAAAAATGATACTATTTTTTTCTTGATTTCTAAAATGTAATAACATTGTAATTTCAATGTTTCTATTTTTATAAAAATAGCTATCCTAAAACATTCCGTGCTTTAAAGCGAGATTTTATAGAAATCCACCTTGAGCTTTTATTTCTTGTAATAAAAACATAAAACAGAAAATATTTCATTTTGTTGAGATATACAGAGAAACAAGTTTGTAATATAAATCTAAAATTCACCCAACGTAATACCTAAAACGAGTTAAGATTTTGTCAAACAAAACAACAGGTTGCCTCTCATATAATATGCCGGAGAAGTTAACAACAATATATGACCAACCACATGAACCGTGACACAATTGCGAAGTCTGAAAACATAAATCCTCGACAGTACAAACCGTAATTAACTGTCAATCGATTTATACTAGCTTTGTTTACTCGGAGACCCTAATGGAGTTGTAAAGTGCTCTTGCACGAAATTGAAGTAAGGGTTTGATAATGTACAAAAACAATGAGACTTCTTTTTGTATAATCCTTTAGTATTTTCGAAGGCAGTTCAATTTATTCCTTTTCAGCTGTACCGTCTGAAGAGTTCATTTTCTAGGTACAAAATTTATAAATATACAAGATTGGAACTTTTTTTATTAACTTTCATAATAATTTTTTAAAATAAACTTCAAAGAAGAGTCTTAAAGTTTTCACTATGAATTATTCAAGAACCCTAAGGTTATCAAAAAGACCAAAGTGTATTGAGACATGCTATAGAGATTTTTATGTACATGTTTCGACATAACCTTAAAAGTTATAACTTATAAAGCAAGGAAAGTTGATGTAGTAGCTTTTCTGAAACTTCGATTATTTTCTAATAAAATAAATTGAAGTGTACACTTTAATAACAGAATGGTTAGATTGAGATACGTTGATATGAATGTATTAAAAATGGTACAATAACAATACAAAGAACTCCCTTCTACGACAAATTAATGGTGATGAATTTTTATTTATTCATAAACTTATAGACGTTGATGATTTTCACCTGTTTTTTCCTAAATATTTATTATTAATGTAATTTTCCAAGAATGTTATAGACTATTAGGGGTGATCGTCAGGTTTTTATCTAAATTTATCTGTAGGTTTTCTGTATGTTGTTTCATTGTATATAAATGAATTTATTTGATGTAGAAATTTGTAGTGATGAGCTGTTTTACTGTTTATTAGGAAAGATTTCAACCTGGTACTTTTACCTTTGGTTTTCCTTTATCTTTCTATTCTCTTTTCAAACTAAATATATACTGTAAGGTAAAAGTATCGCGTCAGTAGAAGATATAAATATCATTTTACGATGCACTAACTTAGCCAATTGGTAGCCTAAGTCTGGGTATGGAATAATCGGGTACTAAATTATACACAAGAGATTGTAATTCATAAAATAAAAAGCTTGCTCTGGATCTTGAGCGTAGATAAAGAGTAGTTTGTCATAATACCACATAATTCAGTAACCATACATCTACAGCTTTTGCTTTCAATTTGGAAAGGATTTGCTAACTTAATTGGCAGAGGATTTGATCTGGATAGCCAGACTCCCATGCAAATTCTGAATTTTCTATATGTCTAAATGGTAATTCACTTTGATAATGCTTTATACAATTAAATAAATGTTATTAAAATTACATCCTACATACGCAAAATAAATACACCAGAAATCTTAAAGTTAAATTCTCACACTGTCGGAACCGTGAACGTGAACGCTTTCCCTTCTGCTACTGAGACGGCGACGTCAACACCCCTTAGGACGTTGTGAAAGGTTTAGAAGCGCTCAGTTGGAAAAAGAATAACAGAGGTCTAGATAGACCTGGCGGAGGTCATCTCTAATATAATAATCTAAAATTTAGTTTGTTTAGAATACAGCATGTTCCAATAGATATTTATTAGCTAAATATATGCAGGTGATAGATAGATAAATACTGGCACGTAGAAGAATAATGTTTCCTTACAGCAGCAATTTTGTGGTGTAATTGAATTTAATGCCTTTTTTGACCTGTAAACTTGTTCTGATAGTTTCTTCAATTGTCTGCTGTTGTTGGTATGTTTTCAGTTTTTCATATGCAGCTTGAAACAAAACAAAGTAAGACTGGACAAGGTTTGATACTGAAAACCATCATGCTGGACGTTTGGGATTGGTGCGATTCTAAAGGTTATTTGATTTTTATATAGCAGCAGAATTTTATTTGCTTCGAACCTGATCAAATTCGATAAATTCCAAAGAATTGCAAAAATGCCAAATCCAATCGCTATGACAGTTGAATAAGACAGAAAGAAGCCTCAAGGATATTACTGATAAAAGTTTCGTTATATCCTTTTTGTTTTTCGAGCGTTTTTAATATCTTGAAAGCGGTTGGTAGTACGAAGATAGGACTTTCCATTTCTACGTTGTAGCCTGTAGTATTAATCAATCTTGATCCCTAATAATCAGTAAAACCGAAAGGAGGCAATTCTTTGGCTTGGACAAAACTAGCGCAGTCAGCCAGTAGGCCCTGGCAAAATTGACTGCTAAATGGCTTACGTCAACAACAGTTTATCAATTTAGATTGAAATGTGGTGTCTTGCCTACTGTACCAAGCTATTGCAAAGTAATGCTGAGTTAAAGTCATAGATTAAATTATAGGTTATATTATCAGTATCCTACAATCTTTTCAGTTAGCTATTTCCATAACAATATTCTATTGTCGATTTTTTTTCTGAGAGGAATAATAAAGTATTTGTTGACTTACAATGTAAATCTTTGTTACGATGTTGTTTTTTTAGCTTCATATAATCTTATGGCTTTTTATGGTGCGTGTGTATAACGTTAGGCATATACTTTCTTGATGATATGGTTTTACTTACACAATATCTTTACTTGGAAGATGTGCAGTAGAATCCTAAAAAATCATTATTATCCATGCACTTTACAGCTGGTAGATAATACATTGGCTCTTGCTTCCCCTTCAAGTATATTTGATACTAAAGTCCAAATGAAAGTGTCGCAAAATTTATTATTGAATAAAAAGAGAACAGCAAATGCTACAAACTTGATATTGGAGAATATTTATAAGTAATCTCCATTCTGTTCGATGGCACGTTCCCATCGGTCCGGCATCATGCCTACGCCACGAAAGAGCCATACCCATACATACATACATCCCATCCCATACTCATACCCTCTTCGCAAACACGGGTAATTGAAGCGCGTAATTCTTCAACGCTAATTTGTCGGATACCTCCCAACCTACGTTTCAATGGACCAAAGCAATTGAAGTCACAGGGCTGTAGGACGGTTGAACCCAAGTGTCCACATCGTTTTCAACGAGCCATTTCGTAACATCAGCCACATGTGGACGAGCATTGTCGTGGGCAATCATGGCATGTCGGTAATCGCGTGCGATCATCCAGTTCGGAAAATTGGCTTCCAGGAAGTCCCTATAAACTTCTTTGGTGCAAGATTGCCCTTCTTCCAGGAGCTACCAGAAAGCGATGCCTTCGAAATCCATGATGAGCATTCGCTTGGGCTCGTGTATACCTTGAGCGACAACTTTTGGCGGCTGCTCACCTGCTTGTACCCAAGCACGCGTTCGGTCCTGTTTGGGCTAGGTGTACAGGCTGACCCAAGACTCGTCAATAGCCAATGTGCGTTTGATGAATCTTGAATTGTGACGATGGCGAAGGAGGTTTATGTCGACAGGCATCAATTCGAGCTTGAACTTGATCTTCGTTCAGAACATGGGGTATCCACTTACATGACAACTTGCGCATTTTCAATTTTTCGGTTATAATTTCGTGCACAGTGGTCTTGGGCAGGTCAAGTCGGTGTGCAATTTCTCTCATACTCAATACTTTTGATTTCTTGAAGAGCTCTTTGATTTGATCAATCTTGATGTCTTTTTGAGGGTCAGCATGATGTGTACCGCCACGACCTTTTTCGACATCATATCGTCCTTCGTTGATTTTTTGCACCCATCTTTCTACGGTTCTTATATGAAACTCACATCCATTTAATGCCTTCTTTAAGTCGCGATGGATTTCTGCCGCTGTCTTGCCACCAGAACGGAAATCTTGATGAAATGACGTTGATGAATGTCACTCACTGAAATTTGCATTTGCTGGCGATCAATTTCACAACTAAAATAATTCAAACTTTGATAATTGATTAATCAATGTTTAGAAAATTAGCACACAAATTTTTGTTTGTTTATGTCAAACACTTTAAGTTTTACACGGCTAGATGGAGCCGACACTTTGATCCGGACTTCCTATTAATACTAGTCTTTCATTCTCATTAATTCGCAGGTTTGTTTACATGAAGTTTGAAAACATGGTTGATCATTTAATTGTTTTTGTTTCCAAAGCCAAGATAAAATCTTCGATGCTCTAAAGCAGCGGTTGCCAAACTGTGCTCCGTGGAGCCCTTAGGGTTTCATGAGTGATTCTCCAGGGCTCCGTCGACAACAGTTATGTGCGAAGTCGAATTCAGAATTTATCAAACAACGTTAAAATACCGTAATTTCCCAATCAGCCAAACGAAATTTTTGCTACAACCTGACCAATCCACGGACGTTGTCGGATCAGCTGTATTATTAACATTTATGCGGTGCAAATTCTCAGGATCTTTTCATGAAGATATACTGTTCTGCAAGCCACTTCCACCTTCTACAAACGGCAGTGAAATTTTTTCCCTGCTTGATGCCTTCTTTGTTGAAAACTCAATACCGTGGGACAATTGCATTGATGTGTGCACAGATGGCGCAAAGACCATTTTAGGTCATGTTGCTGACGTTGTTACAAGAATCAAGAAAATTTTAAAAAGCTGCACAAGTAGTCATTGTGAACTACACCGGCACTCCCTCGCAACGAAAAGAATGCCAGCGTTATTGAAGCACATACTAGACAACGCCGTCGTCGAAATTATCAACTTTGTTAAGGAACGACCTTTACAGTATAGGGTGCTCAAAATGCTGTGTGACGATATGGAAAGTACGAGTATACACAAATTTTTGTTGTTACACACGAAGTACGATGGTTGTCACGAGGTAAAGCATTGTCTCGTTTACTTGAGCTTCGAACGGAAGTTTCTTCACTTTTGAAGAGTTTTCTAGCTGATTATTTGCATGGTCAGGAATGGTTGTGCAAATTATGTTACTTGGCTGACATTTTCTGAAAATGAACGAGTTCAGTACATAGATACAGGGGAAACAGACAACAATATTCGATGCTAATGACAAAAATTGCAGCGCTGGAGAAAAAGATAGCATTCTACCTGAAAAGTGTCGAGCAAAAGGATCTGACATGTTTCTCACTGACTTCAAGTTTTTTTAAAACAAACTAACCTAACAATGAATGAATCATTGGAAGCAATAATAAAAAAACACCTTAACAGTCTGCTTCAAAATTTAAATTCATACTTTCCAAGGGACACTATGGAATCGATTAGAAAAAATTCTGAGAGGATTATAGATCCCTTTTTGGTGACATCAAAACCAGCAGCTCTCACTGCGGCAAAATATGAGGTCCTTATAGACAGGGCTTCGGACAACCACTATCAGGCATCATTTAAAAGTAAACCACTTCCCGAATTTTGGACTCGGTTAGGCAAGGATCTTTCGATATTAAGTTCAAAAGCTAAATTGCTCTTACGGCCTTTTGGTACTACGTACCTCTGGGGAACGGCTTTTTCGAGGTAGCCATGCTACAGAAACTAAATATCGAGCTAGCTTGGATGCAGCAAACTATATGCTTCTTCAACTAACTTCTGTGACAACGGACATTGACAAACTCTGCCGCAAGAAGCAAGCACATTGTTTACATTAACTTCGGGTGTACATGTAACATTCTAACATTTTTCAAATAGCATAACTAGTTTGTAGATTTTGTAAATTTAAAAAATAAATAATGTATGGATCGTATTTAATATGCCTCATAGTATAGAGATATATATAGAACATTTTATGGGGCTCCACTAGGAACTTTTGCTTCAAAAAGGGCTGCATGGCTGAAAAACTTTGGGAACCGCTGCTCTAAGGAAATTCGTTTACAACAGCATTGGGATCATCATGGACAAGTTTTGAGAAAGTCAGAAAACTAGTAACTAATAAGTTTATTGTTGTCGCTGTTGAATTGACACTCAAAAAAGTGTTTGAGGAAGATCTGGATTTGTAATTGCTAGTCATTGACTAAGAACTAATTTTTCAACTCGAATAAACCATAGGAGCAGATGGGTCGATTACAGATCTTTTGGTTTTTGTTTCGTCAATGCCTTTTGTGTAAGATCTATTAAGATTGCAATTGCAATTTTTTTCATATTTTTGTATTTATAGAGGATGGCCCAGGAATAATAATTTTTTTTATCTAATAAGACTTTAGTATCTGACTTTACTGACATATTTGTTAGGCCAAGTTTGATAATAATTACAATAATTATTTTTCAATGTATTAGTTAACTTGACATTTTTAGGATTCTAAATAGTTAATATACCCGTATGAAATGACAGTATCGTTTTCATCAAAAACTTTTTAAATGGCATCATATCGTATATTCGCATTCGGTATTTGAGTAAGTCAAGAACATAGCTGAAACAAGACAATAATAGTCACTGATATGACACTTTATAGCAACAGATACGGCTTTAAAGAGTTTTAAACTTTGAGAGCGGTACACTAACTTCACATCTTAGGAGTATTAACTTGTACTTTTCTGTCGGTGTCTAGCAACTCCTATTACACAAGTTGTAATTTTTAAAAATCCTAATTTTTGACGTTTTTCCCAGGAGAGCACTCCGAAATGTAAGAATTCTTCACGTCAGTTATTCAGTTTGAGATTTTGAAAATGACGACGCTCTTGGGTTATTGATATAGTACTGAAATCCTTGAGAAATTGGAAAACATAAACTAATGCTAAAGCCAAACATTTAAGACAGACAGCTTCAAGTCTAAGCACAGCATGAATTAACCTAAACAATTTTATTTTATTTAACATGTGTTTTACTTTACTATTACCTACTCTAATCTAATCAATGTGATTGTCAATATCTTCTATGGGATTCTATTATAATTTCGAGATAAATAATAATCGTGTAATGCAGAAACGCTATAACAATAGTTATCTGTGAACACGAGACAGTTTTAATCGAAGGGTAAAGCAAAATCGTTTTACTAGTATGAACATTAGAATGGTTTTTCCCCGTTTCTTTCTCTTTGTAATTTTGTATTGCACACAAAATAGACATCAAGCAGGCTTTAGATTTAAACACCTTTTAAAGCTTCAAAGTTATCTCTATGTATAAATCACAATCTAAAACTAGATTTACAGACTTCATTGTACCAATTTACACACGAATGCTGCTTTACATTTGTAACTGAATAGAGGCGTTACTCCGTGCTATAATCCCGCTGTCTGATATGTTCTAAACAGTTCTGTGATAAGTTGTATACCAACGGTTTAATCTATTTTGTATTCTTCGGACCACTCTACCCTTACATATTGAAAAAACCAGTCAATTTCTCAGTTCCTCTTTTTAGGAAAAAACAACCGTAAAAAGATTAATATCCATTCCCTCTTCAACAACTGGATGCTCTTTTTTTCTCAGAGACGCATATCAATGGCAGTCCCATTTGAGAATTTGGAATTCTCTAACGTATCCGAAAGAAAAGAGATTTAGAAATTTAAATAAAGGGTTGACGGCTGGTTTAAAAAGGGAGAATTTGAAGTCAGCTTTTACTACAAATTCATTTGAAAGACGGTAAATAATAATTCATTTCTCTGCGTGCTAGAATGATTTAAACACGTGGTTGTTTATTTACACGTCGCGGTATGTAAAGAAAATAAAAAGTTAAAATTAATATGAAACAAGTTCGTTCGAATTCCATCACTTCGTAATCCTATCTAGTATAACTTTCATCGTTTAAGAATGGTGTGCAAGCAATTAAAGCCATCATAAATTAAGTCTTCAATGAAAAATTTTCTACAACGCACACCACTTAATCCGTACTGAAAGCTCCTTTTCACCCTTTCAACGGTGCGAAGTATGAATGCACCCCCAAAACACTTTTGAGCTCTTCTTATCTACTATCGATCCATCCCAGGGGTTGCCTAACCTGCGTTTATATCAACCCCCGGCTGTTTGCTTATCCTTTCTGTACCACATTAACATTTTTGGGACTAACGGATGAAAGATAGAATATGAAAAATGGGTCAATGATTTTTTTATGAGTCTTCTAATGCTTTTCCCTCATACACGATTTGCTTTACGATAGCCCGTTAACCATTTTACGATTAACATATTAAATTTAAACCGCTCGACTTTAATTTGCGTCTTCTGAAATTTAAATTTTAATTCGAATAAAGATAAATCTGGTTTAGGAAATGAAGTTCATACCGATTTTTTATACGGTTGGATTACCAGATCCCACTGAAAAGTGTCTACAAGATGAAGCCTTCGATAAGCTGCCTATATAAACGATGTTTTCTTTAATCATGGCACATCGGTGATAGGATCTTACGTTAGTGTTCGTAAAAGAAGATCTATCTTGGTATAATGTCACAAGGGTTGCTTTAGAAAAATCTTGTCGCGCAAAATCATTTTGGAATATTTTTTTTTCCTCCCATAATTTAAGTTTAAAAAAGTCCTTACCTACAGGTAAAATATTTTAGTTAGAAAACTCACATACAAAATGGAAAAGACACTTTAAATTATTCAAGTAGCTCGACATAACCGAACTTATCGATTTTCAATAAAAGTAAAGAAACTTAAAGTTGCTAAACTTTAAATCCTCTTGAAGAAATAGAATTCTTTTAGCATAGATGAAGTTCTTGTGTATTTTCGTTTTGTTTCGAATTGTTTCAACCCTAAACTTTTTTTGTCCTTTTATGTCCCTTTTCTTTCGTGCCATTAGCAACGTGGCCTAAGGTTTATTAACAATTCATCTTCGTAACCCTCAGATACAAATCGGTTGTCATGAGGTCTCTTTCCATTTTGTTACCGTTTGTTTTCCGATTTTCACTAAATTTTTAATTACTAACTAGCTTTTTTCAAAGCAAATTCATGTTGACGAAAATCGACCATTACTGCACGCCCGCCATAAGCTTATTAGCGAGATGTAAACTTTAATTAATGAAATAACGTAATTGGTTTGTATGACAGTGTGGCATTCGACGATGAACTAATTAAATTATTAATGGAATGATCTCATACGTGAAATGCAATACATGCTAATGGTTAAAGACTTTCGATTATTGTGATTATCTACGTTTATGACTGGCTTTCCACTAATCAGATCTCTTGCTACGGTAATAAACTCACAAACGGTAATGACGACTCTTGATAAATGTGCGCAGACGAGATTGTTTTCCTCGACGTAAAATTCATTATTTCGAAACATGTTTCTTTTTAGCCTTTCATTAAAAATTGAACGGTTCAGAAATATTGGAAAAGCCCCACAACAGAGCTACTACACAAAAGCTCTTATTATTCGTTTGAATGTTCAGTATTTATGACAAGTATTGATGACGTTTAATGCTCTTTCATTTTTATCCCATCGATGCACCTACAAACGAAAATTAATTTCACGCGACAAGAGATGTTCGTTGTAATCCTCCCTCCTCCTGTTACATTTTCCGCCTGCCAATCTGCGAGATTAAATTTAAATGACATCCGAACAATGCAGATGTGTAAAACACGATCAGATTTACGCTTACGTGCGTGCACAAGGTATTAAATGCGAAAAAGGTTCTACCAACAAAATAACAAAAACTCTCTAGAATTAAGTTATACCTTGAGTGTTATTCCTAGTGTATAGGGTTAACTAATTGCTGCGGTTCAGCGTAGTTAACCTACGAAGGATAAGAAGGACAAGGGTGATTTTCATTTCCTGTAGTAAATTGAAGGAAAGGATCGTTGTTTCTGTAATTTACATAAACTCAAAGACTTACGCCACTAGGTAATTTTGGTACACCCATTAAGAAATTTATTGCTCATTTATTGATCGATTGGGAATACTTTTGCGTGCAAACCGTTCCTTTAATCCCTTCAGTATTCACGCCCATTTTATTTTATCGTTTGTAGGTGTAATTCAGGGTTTATTTATACGTCTGTTTATATTATGATAGTAATGATAATTACGAAATGAGAGAAATTCTTTAACGGAATTTTGATGCTGCTGGGTATAAGCTATAAAAGCGCTAGACACCAATTAATCCTAACTTGTACAACTAAAAGGTGAGATAGCTATAAGAACTCAAAAGAATTAGATGAAATATCACATTTCTATACAATGTATCACTTTTTTTGAACGTCGTCGACTCAATTGTTACATTTTGCTTTTGACCATTCTCATTAATTTTTGTACAGAATTGTCTGTTATTAAATTTGTGCGCTTAATTCATTTGCGTTCAAAATCTATCATGGAACTGGCATTTTGACCTGTTTTCTGCAGACCAGTTTTAACATGGACCCAATTGGGTGGAGTTCAGGGACGTTTGTCGAGTTACTCTGTTTAGGGACCACATTGACAGAATTTAAGTTATACCATTCCATTGCTCTCGATGAGTAATGGCAACTTGTTAAATTGGGCCAAATTAACGTTGACGAAGTGTCTTTATGTGCGAATGGTAGCAATCTTTTTCTAGTAAATATTGGCATTAATTGTACCCATGCTCACAAAAGGAACGCTTCTCATGCCACACTGACATATTGCCTGTCATAACAGAAATTATTTTGAAATTTTTTCGACTGCACCAACCTTTTTAGACTTATCTAGATTGAAAACGTTTGCTAAACAAATAATATTGGTTTCCCGGTAGATATCTAAAATCTGCTACTATTGTATATTTCTTCGTCAATAACAAGACAATATTCATTTCTTTCCAGCAACATGTTGTACAGCAATTTAGAGCATTTAACGGAACGACTACACTGTTCCATGCTTCACTTCCATCTTTTCGTTTACATATATGTGATAATACCCTTTTAAGTTTTGTACATTTGTTTGACTTTTTTTTTGCCACATTGCGGGACGAAACTGACTGTTTCTTATCACGCAACATACAAATCTTTGTCTCTAATCTTTGATTATAAATTCGGTTTGGTCGACCATCACGCGGCTTTCTATCAATAGCTCTGGTTTCCTTGATTTTCTTAAGATACCTTGGAGCGTTGTTTGGGACGTCTGACAAAATTTGCCTTTAGCCAAAATAAAAATTGTAGAATATTTCGCTCATTTACGCAAAATTAACTCCTGAATACTTTCTTCGTTCAATGACATCTTGACCTCCAAGCAACTTAGAAGCAAAAGTTTGGCAGTCTTAACAGTGCAGAGACGCCTAGGTTTTTAAATTGTTAAGTATTTTTAGAAATATCACTTGTAGTCAGTTCTACTCAATTAATTTCAGGCGACAATTTAATAGTAATCACCCTTTAATAGCTTATAATTCAGTTTGGTAACTAAACAAGTTTCAGAAAATTTCCTCAAGACCTATTGTCACTTCTGACAACTCACATACATTCTATGCCCTAAATAATTATTTTTCTGGCTTGCAATATGTTTGAAACATGCCCGCTCTAGCAATCAGCAGAATGCGAAAATTGAAATAATGACAACTTTAGTAAAGCCAACTGCGCTTGTTGCCGATCTTACTTACTAATCCGGCCGCTCTTTTACCATTCAGAGTTGAAAGTTTTGAGTTGAGTTTGACCTCTCTGTAATGAAATTCTTCCATTATTGCTATCATCAATCTGTGTCTAGTTTTTCAGCTTTTCTCTGAACCCTCCAATACTTCACAGAAATGTTCCTTCCATTTTTGTTGTATTATCTCTTTTTTATTCAGCAGGTGTCTCTTTTTGTGTTTTATCCACGACTGTACATCTGATCTTTCTTGTCTGAGACTTTCTAATAACCAATAAAACTTTTTTCTTTCCTTTCCTTCTCCTTTCTTTTCTAATCCTTCTCTTTTTCCTACGACTCTCGCTTAGACTTTCTGACCATTTACTTCAATTCTTTTCTTTTCATACATACGTCATAATGTTCATTTAGTTTTGTTATTATTTATCTTTGTTACGTTCTTTTCTTCAGCGTGTTTAGCTTATTCTTGACCTCATTTATTCCTTTGTAGCACTTTTCTAACTTTCTCTTAAAACTAGCTTTAACAAAATACTAATCACTTCTAGTTTTGTATTGCCGTTTCACTCTTACAGCATTGGTTTTGCTCCTTTCTTTTTTTTAATTATTAACAAATCAATTATTAATTTTTCTTTGCTGATCTTCATCACTTTCGTATAGTTGTGTATATTCGATTGTTGGAAGAAGGTATTGGTTACAATATGTATTTTTGACTTCAAAATGTTCTCACCCTGAAAGCGTTCCGTCTCTGGCAGCTTCCGATAGCTCGGTGTTATGTTCCAGACGCTTTTGTCTAACGCTCAATGATTCATCAAAGAAGAAAACCCAAAACCTCCAAGTTATTCCAAAATTCAATTTTGAGTACAATGAAATGTTACTTTTTGGAATTGTACCTTACGTAATTTAAAAATATATGATTTGAACGGCAATTAGTTTGTAGCCAGTTCATAGAAAGAATCATTAGCACTTTACGCTTTTGAATAACTAGACTTGTTGAAATCTTCCGGAGAAATTAGAAAGAAGTGCTAAAAGGTACTACGTTTTATTTCTCAGCAAATAGGTCATATAGACTCACTGTACTAAACTTCAACCTTTTTTTAATTATTGACATTTCTGTTCTCTTTAGGTCCATATGAAGTTTTTCTCAACAGCCAAATCCATTTAAAGATACCGCAGTCGGTTACTCAGCTTAACTATAGCTGAGAGTTCCCATCCGGTGCATGTATTCTCGACTCATTCTTTAGCATATTTGTCTACCCTTTCCCTTACCGGGAATTTAATAAGTTTTGCTTTCAGAAGGCATCCACGCGTCTTGGACGAGAACATACATACAATGCTAGCGAATTCACTTAGGGCAACACATATTTGCACACCTAGGTCTTGTATCGTAATTCTTGCTCCTATCGATGTAAAGTAGAAGAAGGCATACTAAGGCAACAATAGAAAGAAGAAGCAGCCAAGTCCAAGTCATAATCGTGATGGAATAAACACACATCTTGCACCAACAAGCAATGAGATTACTGAATCTTCAGCATTACACTTACTATGCTTTTGATATCTGTAGCCTGAAAATAATCGTGCTTTCTCTGTCTAGAAAAATGTGCAGACGTATGGTTGTTTTATCACGATTATGACTTGAAATTAACTGCCATTTTACTCTATCTCCGTAGTCTTGCTCCAAACGTAAAATAATTCCCCTGCCTCCTTAACAATTTCAGTATTTCGTTATACACTTGGTTACCAGATCACTGCACTGAATCAAATTAAACCCTAGATTTTACAGTATAGTCAGTGGATTATTCACAGCTTAGAGTACCGACTCCTTTCCATCACCCTACGTAGTTGCCGAAAAAGAAGATTCTCTAGATTTAGACATGCAGTTGACATTAGTATCTAGATACACTCCTACACAAGTGCAATAGATTTCCAAAGCCTTCTGTGTTAGCTAGGTTTACCGAGAAGTCATTCTTACACTGGTTTTTAATAACTTTGTAGACCGTCTGAAGTGATGTAAAGTTTTAGATTTTGTTTGTGACCTCCGTGAAGTGCTATTGACAGATCAATTGTCTTCAGAATTGTAAGAATGATGTTTGAAATTCCCACAACACGATTTTAATAACATACAGTACTTTTCCCTTTTCTCAATTTCCCTTGATGGCATTTAAGAAGCTTCATAGTGCAAGCGACATCTAGAAGTTTCTACCACAGCCTTAGTTTGAGCAGGAACCACATTTCACTGTAGAAGAAGCGGCTTGAAATAAACGGTCTGTCACTTACACTTTGGATTCAGTAATTAATGTATTGTGTATCGTGATTACTGTCAATCGCGGTTTGTGGAAGAACGACTTCAAAGGCTTCCTGTGCTAGTGTTATTACCATGCTTTTTGGGCGTGAGTTCGAAACAAATACTCCTTGAAAGGGTATCATAGACAGACACCTTAGTGAGCAGTATAATTCAACTTATGTAGTAGCAGAAGAGGAAGGGGGTTTGGACTGCCTTAAAATTAATAGGGAAAGCAAGAAGCATCGTAACCATAACAGGTGCTAGTTAGTAGAAGATCATATCAGTATTGGTAAAGATAATAGAGCAAACAAACAAAAGAGAGTGAGGAACGTGGATGAAGAAGAAGAAAAGGAAAAAGTTCTTTGTTCGAAACCTAGCAAATTATTAAAAATAATAATTAAAGTGTGCACAACACAAAAATGAGATTCCAAGATACAATTTAGAAATATCAATCGAGAAATAGTTTGATATGACCTGGATTAGTGGTCAAGCAACTTTAGCATTCATGCTGCATCAGGTGGATCAAAACAGAAAAATGTTTGAATTAAGTCGCATATTGCGCTATTAATACGGCAAGACAAGAAAATGCGAAAACAATGTGTGACGAAAGTACATGGGTGAAGCAGTTTCCAAGAGGAAGAAAAGACAAATAAAAATAAACAAAACAAAGTAAGACAATCAAGACCTATAAGTCAAGGAATCAGACCAACTAAAATGATTCATAATTGCCCATACCAGTTAGAAGAGTGATAAAATTTGCGAGTTTCACGTTGTGGCAGCGTAGATTCAGTGCGGAAGGAGCTGCATGAACAGATTCAAATGAAACGAGTAGATTGCGCGTTTACGTCTGTATGTAACCTAAAAACTTGATAAACGAGTGAAACACAGCTAGCCAGCAAAAAAGGTTGAGAAAAGTATAAGCAAGTAATGTAGAAGAATTTGGCTGTTAGTCAATGAAAAGGGATATAGTGATCAAGAAATTCTGAAATATTAGGATTATGCGCAAGTCTTTTCGTGTTTTTGAGGTAGTTAGCTTTGACTCTAAAAAAGTTGTTAAACAATTGAACTATTTGACAAGTTATATGTTGTATCAAAGAGTATAGTCTACAGATTAATTGTATCCCATTTCGATTCTTCGAGTTTGGACTTTACAAAGTGAGAAAAAGGACCAACTCCATTATAGAAATCTTGGACGTTCTTTGACATTACTGGAAATTAGGGCGAGGTGCTGCTGATGCAGCTCGTATAATCCGCGAGGTTGAAGATCAAGATGCCATATCAGATCGTAAGGCTCAAAATTGATTTAGAAAATCCATTAGTGGTGACACCAGTCTTCAAATGCGGCCTCGAACTGGACGGCTTTCTACCGTAGATCAAGAGGCTTTGAAGCATCTCCAGCTACAAACACCCGAGAGTTATCCGAGGAGCTTAGACCATCTCGATGGACAATATATATCTCATATAAAATATTAAATAAATGATTTTCATATTAAAAAATTTAAACGACTTTTGCACAACTCTAATAGTTTGCAATATCGGCAATGACTGGAAAGCGATGACGAAAGGGGATTGTAGAAACTCAAGTAATTTTTTAAGTGAAATGACAACACAAGAAGAATCTTAAAAAAAGGAAGCAGTAAATTTGAACTTTGTTAGGAAGTTAAACCAGACGTGCCTGTGGGCTGTTTCAGCTGCAACAGTTTCAAGTGCATGCAAAGATATTGTAAAAAAAAATAAATTGGACCGTGTCAACTGTAAGAAGGTAGATTGAGCAGGAGAAATCGTTTAGCTTCGGATACTAGCTTCCCAGTTTGTTTGAGGAGACTAAGGGTAGCTTTATCAAGGATCAATTATGGGGGATGGTTTCATAGTTGTCTTGTGTTTAGTATGCATAATAGGGAGTAACGGCAAGGGGCTACACAAGGTCTGATTAGGAACGTCGAGCCCTTGCTGGACTATTGGGTTGTAGAGTGGATGTTTACATTGTCTTGGCGATAGTTTCGTTGAGACTGTTGACTATTCTTAACTAGTCTGAACTTATTCTCTCCAAAACTTTTCCTTCTAATTAATGTTTGGGGGCACTATGTGTTCTCTTCGCGTAGATTCATAGAAGTAGTATTAGAAGTAGTATATTGCTTGATTTTTCGTATGAATTTTTCGAAATTTATATACATAATCAATCAAATTATTTATGGTTTTATTCCAATCTCTTTTAACTACGGCAGCATTTATTTAAAATCCTTCACAGAAATTTCACTTAGTTTCTTTTGTATCTTTTCTTTTGGTAGTTTGGTTTTTTGAGAGAGGATAAATAACATGAACTGGAAAAAGAACACCGTAATTATTATTTGTATGAGGTACAAAAAGATCTCTACTTTTGTTCTTCTTAATGCTGGAGATGCGGAGCTGAGTAGTTAATGTTTTAGGTTTGCATTTGGAATGCTCGAGATTTGAATCCGTGACCCGATTGTTCTCACTAAAGTTTTGTGTGGTTACTCTGTAGATGACACCTCCACCCTTTCTGCAATTCCGCATTCTTGGCTGAAGAGGAGTCTAGAATTTTCTAAATGGAGGAGTGAAACTCACTGGTACTTCTTATTTCAATGTCACCTTGATACTGAAGGCCATCCATCTTGATACAATTCGTTTTGCTTTCGTGTTCTAGCGGTTTGTCTTTAATAATTTATCTCGTACCTTGCAAATTCATGGCTCCATTATGATTGTTAGGTATTTGATCGTAGTGATAACTTCCGAAAGGGGTAAGTATAACAATTTTAGTCAATAATGCCAGGCTTTTTAGATGCATTTAATACAACTAGTTAACTTTTAAAAAATGTCCTCGAGCAGCGCGAAATTCAAACTTTTGAAGCAAACCATTTGCTGGATATTTAATAGAAAAAATTTTTCTTTTAATTTTATTTTTAATGTTTTGTTAGCAAATTTTATATAAACACGAAGTAGATTTATAAATGTAATTTACCCCTTTTACCTGTACAATATAATAAAGTTCTTAACAGATTTAGAGAACCCTTCTGAAGCGGTCAAACAAGGTTAGCATTTAACTGAAAAGTTTCGTTTTATCAAGCTGCTTAGTTTTCTGTGCTCTATTTCTCTTGTGGAAACGACAAATTTACGTTGGCTAGCAGTCAGCACCTAAATTTTTCAAGTAAAGACAAAGTTCAGGCGCACGTAGAGAGAAACCGTCTAGATTTATAACACCTTTCATGCGAACTCGATTTAGAGGTTTCCTAATTCAATTTTTCAACAGTTCAACGTTATGGTAATATTTTAAATAATCAAATTAAAGCTGTGAGAGCCGGCTCCATTCTGTACATGTGAAAAATTAAATCTAGCCTACGTAAAATTCCCGGCAATAATTCATTTATGAGTAATTTCCATAAATTAACGGAAATTTACAAACGGTTTGATCTGCTTAAAATAACTTTTCGGATTTATTGGGAATTTCAACATTTTCCGTTATGTTTGCACTGTCGACATTATTTAAACTGCAAAAACTTTCGTGATAAATTTGATTACGTTTCACTATTATAATATGTACGAGTAATTTCGGTCTCCCCAGGGTTGTAGAGCGAATTAAGCGCAGGTGGAGCAAGCTGGTTTTGCGATAATCTCGTTGAAATGCGTTTTATTTACCGAATACTACGCTGCTGCAAAGTTTGCCGTTGGTATTACTAGTATTATTGTTTAAACTTTCGTAGACGCCGTGGATCAGAATTAATTTGTGGTGAATTGTGAGATCTCGCTGTGGGGATTTCAATTGAATGCTGTCAGATTTAAATCTAATTCCTGCAAACGAGCTTGTTTTGACTGTAATAAGTTAAAATTTGAGTTAATTTAAAGTTGGAGTCAATTATAGAAAATTGGGTTCTATTGTTGTAATTACTAACGTTTTAGGCCTTTTGTCTTATAATTGTCGACAATTAAAACTTTTTTTTGTTAAAGTGAACAAATTATTTTGTACCAAGAGTAAAGGTGTAGTTGTATTGTTAGAGAGTTTTTGTCTTCATTATATTAACATGAATTTTATCGAGCAAAAACTGCTTTGAAGTAACAACCATGTAACTAGTAATGTTTACAAGGCCTTCTAATACAGTTGAATGGTTTGATTTGTTGAATATGCAGATATGTGAGTCGTTTGTCTAACTAAAAGTGTTAAATACGGAATATGCAGAAGAAAAAATCAAAACAACAAAGCATTATGCAGTTTTCTCTCTGCGATTGAATATTTTCAACACTTTTAAATTTATAAAATGTGATATTTAGAGAATCTGCAGAATCGCATTGAATATTGATTTGGCAACTCGTTCGTTTTACGGATCAGTACATTTGCTTTCTAATTGATTTATTTTTAAAGAGTGAAGAGTCTGTTACGAATGACTTGTTTTATCGTTTATAATCATGCTTGAGTCTGTATTCTGTTCAGTTAAAGATTGACCAGTCGACTTTCTATGCAAGTTTCGTAAACAAAAACCTCAGTATTCATGTTGGTTCCAGGAGTTTGATATTGCAATAATCTCTGGAGGACCAAAAACATACTATTGAAAACACCTTCGGTCATTTAATTTTTAAAACAGACCACATTATGAAATTGCACTTTCGTATTCAAAGAATTGGTTCTGAATTTATTAGTTCATTAAAATACGACTAAATCCAAATCGGAGATCATTTCTGACTATATTATCTTTTAAAATGTGACTCATTAAAACTCATCTTTCTATTTCTTACTTTTGTCAGTTAATTTGTCGCATTAAAAATATGTTTCGTTGGGCGAAGAAATCTTAAGAGTGTTTTATATTTACTTGGCAGATTATTTTGAAACGCTGCTGCTGGGAGAAGTGATATAAATGACGAAAACGTAAACAATGCTGAATTAGCAAGAAGTGAAATATGGTAGGAAATATGCAATTCAAACGCAGCGTGACTTCCATATTCAAGAGAAAATAACTAATTAGTACCTTATTTTTACATATCTTGACATTTTTGAATATTTTTTCCATTCTTAATACAATATCTGCCTTTATTAAGTACCCTCACGGCATATTTAATAACTTTCTAAAGTTCATTTCATCTAAAATTCTTTCATTAACATTCCCAAGGTTAAACCAACAGAATCAATAATCAAAAGTGTACTTTGCAAATTAATGAATTTAAATTTTTAAAGCAAAAATTCAATTTGCATAAAAATAAAAGAAAATTTTAAGAAAAGAACAACTGTTGGGTTATCTTAAAATATAAAACAAAATTCTTCTGAAGTCGCATTATTTTTCTTGTTCATTCTACATTTACTCATTTCCTTTTTTCTTATCGTTTTTACACTTGACAATTTTCTGAAAGTTCTCACGAAAAATTTTTCCTGATCTTTTTCATATAATCGCGTGGCTGCCTGCAAAACGCGTCTGTGTGTACTCGAGTCGAGTTCGTATCGTTTTCAGGGAATAATCCGTAAACAAACTCAGAGAAAATAAGAAAAAATTGAAGTGAACGTCTTTACTTCTTCTGCGTATTGCAGTTTATTCTAACTATTTTAAGAATCTTTAATAAAGTGAAAAAACAAGTCAATTTTTTTTCATTATTTTGTTTTCAAATAAGATTAATGGTTGTTTGAAAATTAAACTTATAATCTCCAATTAGGGTTAAATTTAAAAAGTTTCTTACCATTTTATCAAGTTCCTCTTTTAATACAAATGAACGCAATAAAGCTTAGAGATTTAAAAAGGTTTTTCGACTTAATTAGTTTTTTTGAGATGTTTCTGAAAGAATATTTCAATATTTTTCTTACTTTTCCAGTTTCATCAATAAAATGTCCATAAGATAGACTTTTGTAGAACATTAGAAAGTATGGAATTTCAATACATTATATCACCATACATACACTCATTAAAATAATTCTTTAAAAAAATCAAAACAAACGGTGAAGTAAAATTAAGTGAATTAAAATTAAAAAGGAAAAAAGTGTTATACATGTCTAGTGAGATCACCTCAGGCCCTGACTGAACCATGATGCACAATGTGGGCTGCTTTTTCAAGGTCTCTAGAAGTACTGATCGCCTTCTTCGAGTATTATACTGCAAGGTAAAGGAAACACTCAGTTGTTTGTTTAACAAATAGCTCTTTGTTAGAACAAAAAAACCTAAAACGACACTTTGCAGAATACGCAGCCGCACAAACTTTTTTCTCTCTTTCCATCACGTACACACCCTCAAACCAAAATGAAATGAAATTTTCACTACCACAATAATTAATTTTCCAAGTTTTGCTCACCCTTAAAACGACCCCATAATTGCTTGCTTAAGTACGTTTTAATCAAATAGCCCCAAGAAACATTAGTGTAGATTATCCCACTTTTTTCTAGCACATTTTATCTAATTCCTTTGCACATTATTTTGGGTAGTTAGATTATCTTAGAACCTTTCTGTTATAAATATTATAGAAATAATAAACAAAAAATTAATGAAAAAGGGGTTATAATATAAATACGTGACTGTATAGTAGCACAAAACGCATTTTCTTCCATTTTCACATAGTTTTTCTAGGTCAATAATGTCGAATATGAAATTTGTTCTTGGTTATTAAATTTTTCTTTCATTCCTGTTTATTAATAGCATTACGAACTTATATTGCTATTTTCTTAATAAAATACTAAAGTAATAATCACTGCTTATTTGTTATTTTGGAAAATATTTTGTAATTTTTGCATGTTTATATTAGGAGTGCCTTTACATGTTAAGAAAATATACGAGGCGCAATTGAAAAATTACATGTTTTAAATATCTAGTTTATGTGATTCATTACTATGCGTTTTGCAGAATTTTTATAAACTAAAATATCTTTTCTTTTTTCCTTTTTTAAATAAATTTTTATTTTAAAAAACACAGCAAATTTAAATAGTTGCTCTGCACAAAACTTAGCAAACCAACTTATAAATCAGTTTTAAGTATCTTCTTGGGTGAATCTCTCCTTGGTAAGTATTATTTCAATATATTTTTCATTATGTTTTGTATAGCATAAATATTTTAGATTTTGTCAGATTTTAGTTGAGCTTTGTCCTAACTTTGCAATAAAAGAAAATTATTTAAATTCGTGTTAAAAAAAGACTATTGCTTACAGTTAATGTGTTGATTCTAATTTCTTGTTCAACTGAAACACAAAAAAACCTCTCCTAAAGGTTGCCTCTTTTCAGAAGAGATCGCAGATTGTATTCTGCCAGGTTGAAAAAATGTTAAAAATAAAAACAAAAAGAAACCTAATAAAATTTTTAACAAATGGTTTTGTCTGATTTTGGAAATGATAGGAAATGAAAGAACTGTTTGCATAAGAAAGATTTGTACCACAGTTGGACGAGTTGGTAGTAGTTAAATATAACACCAGCATCTTTCAAGTTCACCCAAACCAAGAATTCTTCCTTAGGATTCTACATATGAGGTCTGTCCGGAGAGTATTCGACATTATGTTTTAACAGTATACCTACGTGTGCATTTGTCGAAAACAGGTATTCACTATGTAGAGACGACTTTTATCAGTGCCCTTGCCCGATAGCACCGTCTTGCAGATCTTCAGCCGACAACGGTACGCTGTTGAGTACACGTCGAACCTCGTGAGGCATTTCACAATGACTGAACGTGTTGAACAAATAATATGCAGGTCATTCGTTTTCAAAAACCATTTATATGATTCACAAAGTGTACGGCGATGAATCTATGAGTGACACGCAGATTAAAGAGTGGTTTAGACGATTTAAAGATGGCCGTACAGCGACCCTCGATCTGGCAGGCCCACAACGGCAAAAGCACCTAAAAAGCGAGTGCGAGTTGTAATTATTCAAAATCGTTGTTTGACTGTACTAAGAAGTTTTGAAACGATTACGTTACGCAGTGAGAAGGAAACGGTCAGATTTGTAGAAAAGTGCCGACTCGGTGCTTTACCACCACAACGCACCTGCCTAATTGTATTTAGCAATTTATTATGAAACACGGCATTGTACAGCTTTGTCAGCCCCCGTATAATCCCTACTTGGCTTCCTACGACTTCTGGCTGTTCCCCAAGTTGAAAAATACCCTTAAAGGAAGAAGATTTGACAACAGGGAGAAAATAAAAAGGAATGCGAATGAATAGGTACACGGAGTGCTTCTGTAAGTGAGAGAATCGCTGGAAGAAAGTTGTGGTTTCCAAAGGGGAGTTTTTGAAGGGGACATCATTAGCTCTTTTTCTTATTACAACACAAGGTGGAATATTTTCCAGACAGGTCTCGTACTTCCGAGTTGCGGATAAAGACAGTTTCATAATTCCGAAGATGAAGATATCTCGCGATAGTCGTGATTAAAGAGATAATGAAAGCTATACTGGATCTACAGCTTATCAACAACCTTTGCAAAGATTTGAGCACACTGTTGTATTTCAAGGTAATAAGGCAAATGAGTCGCCTTAAATTATATATGGCCCCAAATTTACACCAGGCTGTACAAGTGCAGATTGATTGATATCACTGCGGGTCTGAATGGGAATTAGAGAAAGGTATGTCTAAAAGACGTTTTGCAGCAGATCAAATAACGATGCACAAATTCTTTAGGGAAAAAAAGAATAAAACATTGGAAGACCCTACAGTCATCTAGAATGAAATCAACAACAACTGTAGTATTGGCAGAAATAATCAACCGACAGATAATGCTGTAAATTTGTCAAATCAGTATTACCAGAATCTGGCTAGAAACTTCCTAATCTAATATTTACAGACTTCGCAATTGTTTCTGGCAACGTGCTTTACTGTTGTGACAACAGTGTGTTCACCGTCATTCTGATTTTTTAAATGACGATTGTGTTTTCTGCAATACCGAGTGAACTCCGAAAGAACGGATGGTCAATTATACCAGTAGATGCTAAAAACTGGGTAGACTGAAAGAACATGTTGGGATGTAATGACGAAAGTTATGAATGACAGATTGACTTTCTGCATACTCTTTCAGTTAATATCAACCCTGTGCAGCGTCTTCCTACGTACAGAATTCTTTTTGAAAAGAATGCTCAGGTGGTCATTTACTCAGCTGTACAGTTTGGTCCAATTTCGATGGGATTAAATGGGTAACTTTTTTATTAGCGCAGATAAATGAAAACGGCTTAGGTACTCCTGACCTCTTTTTTCATGCTTATTTCATTATCGTTGCCAGAAATAAGCTGCCATCTTTTGTTTTTGCCCTAGAGAGAAAAAGTGAAAAATAGCCGATTTCTTCAATTTGCTGTAACTCTTTTGTTTTCGAAGCTAGAACAAAATCATTTAAGCATTGTTCAGGCACTTTTTAATGTAGAATTCAATGCCGCCAATCGTTGTTTTCTAGTTCTTTACATAACTGCACTGTAACTCCAAGTTTTTTTTAAATGGTCCATTCAAGAAATTAAACTTTAAGTTGCAAAGCAGTTATGGAAAGGTCTAGAGAAAAACGACTGACGGCATTGAATTCTACGTTAAAAAGTGCTCCAACAATGCGCTAATAAGAAAGTTACCCATTTAATCCCATCGAAATTGAACCACACTGTACATTATATAACTGATACTATATTGATATCTGAAAACTTGTGCAGCATCTCAAAAACAAACTGCAATATGGAAGATATAGAAATCTAAAATGTGACAAACATATGTACCTATCAACAGTAACCATAAATAATTCTGTTGTTTTTAATTTATATTAACCAAAAGGTATTTTGCTTGCATTTTGCGTAGAAAATTGTTTTGAAACCAGCATCAGGTTGAGTATTACTAATTTTGCCATTTCTGACATATTCAATTTAACAAAAAAGAGTTATGTCCAAGCAAAAAATGCAACGTTTTTTTTAATGGCATCGAGGTAAGTTTCAGAATATCAAATTGCACATTATGAAACGCGGGTAGTGTTCATCAATATCAAATAACTTTGAGCAAATCAATTATTTTTTCAGTGGCGTAGCCATAAGAAATACGTAGTTGTATACTACCTTAGCTCTCTGTCTTTCATAAAGAGATTCGGTGTATAAATTTGTAAATCACCAAGCTAGTAACCATCTGAACCCTGAATAATTCATTCAAATGATTTTTATGTATACTAGAAGAAGTGACTGAGCGCTGCTTTCCTGAAGTGGAGTTCTTCGTAACACAGAAGATCCTGAAACACTGATACAAAAACATCATCTGCTTTATGATCTGCCTTTATTATTTATTATTATTTGTCCTTGTGCATCTGACATATTGATCACTAAAATGTCTTACATTACATCGATACTTTTTACTTACTATACGACGACCAGTTGTAAATGTGTTGTCGCACAAGCATGGCAATTTCTCTTAAAGCAAGGTGTAGTAGCTAACCAACTAATGACTCAGTTGTTTTATGACAAATTGCCTAAATAAATTCATAAAGACTCAAATTGCACAATCTACTTTTCTACCAATATGTACAAGTCAGGATTTGTTGTGCTTCTTCATCACGATTATAAAATATCATCCAAGCGTCTTTCAGCAACTATTGGGGCAAGTATCATTCCATACCATTAGTTTGTTTTAAATCAAACCAATTTACTATGTACAGAATACTTAATGGTATTGATAAGGAAACCTCCAATGCCTCCAATAAAATTTGGCATGCAGGCTTACTCAACAAGACTTTCAGAAATACAGTTTATCTCTAACAGGTACAATATTACTCATTTCTTAACAAATAGAGCATTTGTTGTAAGAGTGTACAAAACGTACAAGCTCAAACATAAAGAAGAATTGAGATTTAGAGTACCATTTGGAACATAACTATCATATCTGCAAAAATCAAAGGTATTTACCGTAAGAAGAAATGTGAACCTCCTAAACGTTAACATCAATATCATCCTATCTAGGGAACTTTTGAAAAACCTTGAAAATTAACATAGAGCTTACACGAAATTAAAAAGTTTAACTGAGCGTTGGCAACCATGAGCAACTCCGTATCCTGATATCAATATAAAGTTAATTCTAAATATTGATTATGGAATTTTATTAATCTGCAAAGCAACAAGTAATAATTAATGTATGAAAAATAACTCCAAAGACTACAAGAAGAAATTATTAAGATTATTTGTAGATGCTTAAGCAAGTAATGACAAAATGATTGAAAAATATTGATATTAAACTGACAAGGCCCTTTAATGGGCGTACCTTACAAGATAATAAAAATAAGCCCGCCACAACTTTCTTTAAAAGCTAATGCACAAGCACAGAGATACCCAAGGGCACCTGGAAGGATATTTAAAGTAACAGCAATAGATTGTAAATTCTTGATAGTGATTGTGAGCCTTAACGTCAAATCATGAAGTGTTGACGGTTAGAACAAATTACTAATAAAAGCATCGGAAGAAAGATTATAGATTAATAATATGAAATGCCAAGAAGATATTTGTAATTAAGCTCTAGTATTATTAAGTAGTAATATACTAATATATCATAAAACTTCGCAACTGCATTGACGAGCAAACAAGGAGCAGTTTGTCTTACCATGATAATAACTCTCTGACATAGAATCTTTTAAAGGCTTGTTGTTCTTCGTGAACCAGAATTTTAACTACAGGAATCTCAAGAAGTAAAGACTTGGTACACCCTACTTTTTAAAGTTGCTGTTTTAAATGTGCCACATTCAGAAATCCCTACTTAAAATTCAGATTGCATTAGCATACGTATAATATAAAGAAATAGGGTAGAATGCACTGCACTCAAAACTCAGCAAGCATTCTTTGGAAACTTATAGCGAATTCATATT
The DNA here is from genome assembly GCA_011009095.1 of Ignelater luminosus. Lineage (NCBI taxonomy): Eukaryota > Metazoa > Arthropoda > Insecta > Coleoptera > Elateridae > Ignelater > Ignelater luminosus. Next base: position 91,188 of record VTPC01091120.1, on the reverse strand, counting down.
TTTCGTAACATTTGGAAAACTTTGTAAATTGAAAGACGATTTTAGAAATTTAGTTCTCACAGTTTGCGTTATAATGCAATAAAAACATAAAACAAGAGAACAAATACAACTCGCTACATTAGTTAGTTGGGGCACATTTATTTATTTTACTCCTAACACGTAGATTCCAAGCTGTGTTGTTGGTTTCGAAATATTGCTATAAAAAGTTTATCACCCACTGTAACTGAGATGACAAAACCAACAGACAAAATGAGTACTACTTGATAATAACGACAAATTGTGGGACTTGCTGTTTTTATTAATGGTTTTTTTAATTTGAACATTCGTACTATTAATTTGACAAAGTCTGTTATAAAAATTCTGAAAACGAATGCCTTGATTTATGAGTTATATGTAGTATCTTATTTTATTATTTTCAATTCGCCTCGTATAGGAAGCCTAATAAGTAAGTAAAACTACTAAAAAAATTTTATTAAACTTTATTTTGTATATTTTCATCAAAATTCAATCATTTTGGGGTGGAGTATTTAAGATTTTAAGCAAAGAATTGAGAAAAATCTATTTACTTCAAGAGCTACTTTAAAAAGCAGCAATGTTGAGGAGGTAAATAAAACCGTACTTGTCGCACACAATTACAGAATATCCTGGCGTCTTAAAACGATAATAACCGAGAAAAAAACAACTTCCCATGCAAAATACAATTAGATTCATCTTAATTACCTACTTTACATTTCTTTTCTGAAAAAGCAGTGAATTTGTAATTAAATAAAGCAAAAATGAGATTATTTATTTTTAGAATAACTAGGTTAGTGGAAGAAGAGATAAGAAAATCCTCAACAACAGAAAGCATTCATTTAGTAGAAAGTTGTATAATAAATTTACCTTTTTAAGATAAAGTTTTCCATATCTGAAAACGTTCATTAATCACAGGTTCAAACCAAAAACATAGAGTGTGTTTGATAAAAAGAAATGGAAGATCGAAAGAAGTAATTTATGATGTTTAGGAAGCTTCTACTCGTACTTTTGTTGGAAGTTACTTTTGAAATACTTATTAATAAAAATCAAAATTATTGTGTTGATTGTTAATACGACTCATCAACTCATATATACAATTTTAATACATTGACTAATAAATAATTTTCTTGTTTTAGGTAAGTCCAAGGCACCTTTTTTTTCTGAAGTAATCAACTCCTCGTCTCTACTATTTCGAAGAAGATGAAAGCTAAGGTTATGCAAAAAACATTTTTAATCAGTCATTAGAATGTGTAAGAGTGCATTTTCATATTCAGCATGAACCGGATATTCTGAAAATTTCACAATCAAGATATTTTTATTCTGAAATGCTCTCTGAACCGCGGTTTTATGGTTTTTGTTAGTACTCACTTCTCTAAACTTTTATGTGTTGTTTTCCCTTCTTTCTCTTGCCGCTTTGTGTTATTATACGTTACCCTAAAACCTGATAAAATTACACACGTCCTCTTGTGAAACGTGATCGTCTAAAAATCAACATTTATTTATTTTAGTTTTAACTTTTCCTCTCTGATACAAACAAACACTTCTAAGGACGTGTTTTGTTTTAAACAAGTTCACATGCTACGTAGTGAATCTCATTATAATGTGGGAGTAATATATAACAGCTGTATAAAACTTTTGTTTTCAGTTGGTACGTATAAAAAACGTAGAGTTTTAGAGTTGTAGAGATCATTGATATGCATACTAAATTCACTTCATCTTTTAAAATTGAAAACAATTACTTTCCTGCGCAGTAGCGTATATTATTATAAAAAAACCGTAAACAATAGGATATACTCATAGAATTCCAGGCAATGCCAAAAGAAAAAAACTTTTTATATTCTTCTCTTTCACTTGTTGCATCTGTTTTTTCATAGCTCTGAAGTATTGTGTAGCGTTAACAACAAACCTCGGGCTAATTATTGAAAAAAATCTCAATTTTGAACATTTTAAAAGCGATTGCGGCGCAATAATCTATTAGTTACTAACAATAAGTCTTTATATCGGAGTTTTCTAATCTACGTTCCATGAACTACTCAAAGGTGAATGAGAAAGTTTCTATTACAAAGATGTATAAAACGACGTTTATTTAATGATATCAAAATGTACTTATCAAAACACTAAAGATGAAAACTAGATGTTATCTAGGTTTGAAATATTTTAAGATTGTTCCATCTTAAGACGAACAAACCCAAGAACCCTGTTACGTGCCAAATTGGGATTGCGCAACCATATATAAAACCGGTATGCCACCTGAAATGCTAGCTTTTGACAGTCGAAGACGGGTAGTGGACGAGGAAGGCCTAGAGCCGACGGTAGATGGTATTGATACGAGAATCTTCATGGGTTTCGGGATCGAGAGGGCGCCAGCCGCAGTAGAAAGTCGGTGACCTTATTTCGAAAGGGAGACCTTGCAGCTGATCTCCGTATCTAGGCCAGTAGGCGAAATGCTTGTCAAGTTCGAACCACAGGTTCGATCGCTACACAAGTAGACGGAATCGAGATTGTACTGCACTCTCTTAAGATACTTACACTCCCAATGAAGGATTAAGCTGATATTATGTAGGTAGGTGAAGGTCAACGTCCCTTGGCTCCGGAACAGCTGATCGCTGAAACCATCTATGTGTATGCTAATACCACAATAAAAGCCAAAAGGTAACTTGATAACATTTACTAGCATACTATTAAATTGGTACAATAAACAGATTACAGCGGTCCTGGTTCACACTGCTTGAAAATCGTTTTAACATAAACACATAACATATAACGAAAAGGTAAATACATAAAAGTACACGTAAAACAAGTAAACTTAAGATAAACATGGCCACAATAAATTCTTTAATATGCACGAACCATCGGCCAGACGCATTGTATAGAACGCCGGCAATATGAAGGCAACATATAGTCTGAATAATAAGACATTCGTGGATATAAGAAATTTTGCAGTCGCTTGTGAAGGAAGCACACATGAAATAAAATGTAAAATACAAATAACAATAATGTTACTGGGGTCGTCATCTCCAGGTGTTTTGCGTTTAGCTTTGGATCCAGATAATTGTTTAAATGAATCTTTAAGAAAAATAAATTTCGCAAAGTTATAAAACAAGAAGAATTAACATTAACAGAGCCTTGCATGAATAAACTAACAAGACGAGAATTAAATTAATACTTTTGTTGCTTTTATCTGTTTACGATCAAACTAGTAAAGATCAATGATTTTTCGGAACTGAAAAGTTGCGTTAAAACATGAAAAATAACGGATTCCTCTTAAACAAACATTATTACAAAGTTCTTCACCACTGTGAAATGATGTGTCGAACTTTTCACTGCTGTGAGAGAATATCACAAAGTTTTTCACCAATATGAAGCGATGTTACAGTAATGTGAATCTTAGGTTACTTTTATCCAAATCAGCTGGTGACGAGACGATAAAATACAGGTACGTTAGCAAACAACTGCATTATTTGCAGTTGACGAGCTTGATGCACCAACGTTAGCTTCTTCACAAGATACAATTTTAAAAGGGGTAAAATTATTTACCGTAATACTGGAACTATTCAATAGAGATCCAGATTTATGGCACAAATTACGTTCAATTCATTGCACTGGTTTACACAAGTTTTCTCTTAGGACTAATACATTAAATTTTCTAGGGACGAACGACATTCACATACATTCTTAGATTGAAGGTAGATATTGACTGTCTTTATCTGTCTTTAGAGAGCGAAGCAGTACAAAACTCGTAGAGATTCAACGGAACGATATGGATACAAGGAATACGATAACAACGTTAGTTCCTTCGGAATAAATAAAATAATAAGAGAGTCGATACGGTAATTCAACTGTGAGTTTAGTGTGAATTTAATTTGGTAGATCCACCAATAAGGCGAGATTTGATTTACATACTAACGGCAGTGACACATCTGGTACATTCCAGAGATTGTCAATAAATATTTAACGATGACGCAAATAATTCGCGTCGTGCACACTCAGGTTGTCTTTTACCCACGTGGATGCTATCCAAACACTTGAAATAGAGCCCGATATCACACGAAATTTTCCAAGTCCCAAACTTTCACACACGATGTTGCTTATTTGCAGTCTTTCGTCGAACTCCTGAACTCTAGATTGAAATGAGAATTCTTCAACCCCCCAGAGGGGTGGATTCAGCAGATTATTAGCTGACCAGGATTCATGACATCAAAACCACCAATAAGATAACGAGAGGGTGAGGTGGTTTCACCACAAATTCGAGCATTGCCCTGTTCAATTAACAGAACAAACATAAAATTAATCTTGTCCTGGCTAGGCAAAGTGACCGTTTTATGAACTAAAAAAGAATAAAACTAAAAGATAAAGGGATAAAATTTCTTCGAAATAGGACATTTAAATTTATAAAATACGAAATTAAAGGTAATTTTAACAATATTCAATGTCCGAATATATTGCTCTCAGAATACAAGAAAACATTTTGTTAGAGAATTCGAGAAAGAAATAATGTTACCAAGTCGTAAATTCACTGATATCAAAGAACGTTAAACAAAAGGCTTGTATTTTACAGGAAAAAGATAAAACATCATTCCTAAAAAAAATAACGTATGTACATAAGAAATGGTTAGCAATAATAAAGAAAGATTTTGTTATTTACGAATTTTCATAACACGTTAAGAGAGGATTTGATTATTTTCGAATTTTCATAACAACCCAAAAGAAGTTACTGGTTCAAAGTTCCATTCTTGGACTATCTCTAGTCAACTGGACTTATGTTTACAACCTTCTCTAAGGACCTAACCTTATAGATATTTAAAGCATTTTCATAGAGAAAACATTGATTTTCGTTCTGTTGGTAATCATTTTAGTTTATGTACACTTGAATTTACCACAAACCCAAGTTCTTTCAGAAATGTTTATGGTCCATCTTACACAGAATATGACTGTTTTCTAAATTGGAATTCTTCATTGCAAACATTCTTAGAGTAATAACTTGCATATGAAACATTATCGTGTACTTGAAACCTTTATTTTTACTTTGTGCTGTGGTTTTTGAAATTAAAACACCAGTAGTTCTTTAATAATGGAAAAATTATGTTAAATAGCAGAATGTAAATTACCTTATATCTAAAACCATTCAGAAACAACTAACAGGTAGAAACTTTAAATGGAATTTATATTTTGTTTAGAATCTTTCAGAAGTCATTTCGTAATCGCTTTATCAGTTGTTCGATTCTCGTGGGAAACAATATGAGGTCAAAAAGAAAAGTAAAATAAGACAAACCTTGAAATAGCTTTCAAAGCCTCGTAACTTCATCGGATGAAATTGCAACAGGATAGCGTTGTACAAAGATAAGATACAGCGTAATTAAAGCTCTTCTCGATTTGAAAAACTTTAGAAATCGATATCCAGAAGTGATTGTTGCCTATACTGCTGTGAAAAATCTCAATTTAGCATTTTTTAAAATCCATAAATATTATGTACAAGTGAATAGCAATATGTTCACATGTATGGTTACCATCGATACTTTTAGATATATCGAGCAGCTTTTCATGATTTTTCGAACACCCTTTACTAATTATACATTTTGGGAAGGTACAGCAAAAAACTTAAGAGCTAATGTTTTCTTATGCTGGAGAATTTTGAATGCTATTAAAAAGATGAGCATAAAGCACTTGAAAAGTTGTCAGAAGGTGATAAGAGCTGTGGGAATCTTAAGTAACAGTTTACAAATTATCAAAGTTGATCTATTTTCTTATAGGACTCTATGTAGTTTCCAACTACAGCTTTGATGCTTGTAAATCTTATAGTATAGGAGTAAATATGCAGAACCATATAGTAACACCTCAAGGAGTGACAGATGAGAGAGTATATTCTAACGTACGCAGGGTGTTTTAAAACCACGTTGACAAACTTACAAAGTAGATTCCTCATGGCAAATCAAACAACCAATCTGTCAGGCTACTGCAATGAAGAAAAGAACACAACAACCTTGTTATTTTTTCTGGTTACAATTTTCCTGGCAGCAAATACAAATCAGAAAGTCTTCAGTCCTAAATAAAAATTGAGTGAGCAGGGCTATGAAATTTGCAAGATGTAACACAAAATATATAAGAAGTCTTATACATTAGACAATAGACGTATTAGATAACGCTACATCAGAAATAGAACACTTGAATTTGAACATACATGGAATAAGCGATGTTTAACGGTCAGGATTAGACAAACATTAAGCAAGAAATGGTATGATGTATTTTTCAAGAAATGACGACGCAGCCCTTTGCTTTGGCACGGTACAGTTGTTCTTATGGATAATTTATAAGATTGCAAATAAATCGGTGACAAATTGCAATAAGAAAAAGGCAGTAATATGATTTTGGCAATAAGGAATGTAAATAAAGGTCCTGACAACTTTAATAGAATTTAATTTCTTGGGACAATGCTTGATCCAAAACTTAAGTGGGATCAGCATGTAGAATGCTTTCCGTCTAAATTAGCAAAAGATATATTTCTTCTTAGACAGCTATATAACCAGGGATCAAACAAAGTCCTTAGATTAGTTTATTTCTCGTTGTGCCATTCCATATTAGACCATGAGATTTTGATCTGGAGCCATTCACCACATGCTTAAACACACTTCTCATTGCAGCGTAAAGTAATTCGAATTATACGAGGTGTGGCAATTAAGTTCCGGGAATTTGTCAATAAAAAACAAGCAAATCAAGTTTCTAGCAAAATCTTATAATCGACCTTCACAATAATCTCCCATTAACTCTACACAATGATTTCAACGTTGCTCCCACGATTCAAAGCACCCTTGGTAATCCTCTAGAGTTAACCCGTTCAGCACCACGGTAACAGCTTCTTTGACCTCCTCTACGCCACAATGATGAGTTTCCTTGAGGTGTGACTTCATCTTGGGGAATAAGGGCAATAGCGGGGCTATAGGGTGTGAGGCATTGTTGGAATGCCTTTTTTCGTCAAAAACTCTTCCACAATGAACAAAGAATGGGCCGGCGCGTTGTCGTGGTGCAAGATCCAGCAGTTCTTGGCGAGTTCGGGTCGCACACGGAAAACGCGTGCTCGCAGCCGCTCCAGGACGCTAAAATAGAACTTTCCAGTCACTGTTTGGCCGGCAGGAACATATTCACGATGAACGATGCCACGGATATCGAAAAAAACGATCAACATTGCCTTCAGTCGTGACTTGGACATCCTCGCTTTTGTTGGACGCTCCCCACCCTTTTCTACCCACTGCTGACTTTATTTACTGGTCTTGGGGTCATACTCAAATATCCAGGTCTCATCTCCAGTGATTTTCGGAGAATTTCCGAGTGTTTTTCGCCAGATGTCACTAAAAATCAAATCACAACACGTTACTTGTAATGGGAGTCACTCATTTTTACGACGCCACTACAAAAGTTTCTTTCAAAGAATACGCACTAAACACAAACCAAACGTGCTGTCGTGCCGCGTGGAATTTTATTTCCAAGTATCTATAAATGTTCCACACAAAATTTTAGCTCAATCGAATATTATCAACCCGCCGCCCTTAAAGTTTAAAGTTTGCAAAACTATTAAATGCCGTTTTTGTTGACTTTATGTTACCAAATTTATCGTTAAAACACTTAATATGGCATATTATATTGTAATCTACAATTATTTGTGTTGTAAGTGACCAATAGATGGCTGTCGACAATGTTTGCCTGGTAACGTAACCAGAAGCATCGGGTTAGCATCGGTTCATCTTGGCATTCTTGGAGTGTTGTACTGTATTTTTCGTTAAAGGTTTTAGATTTTGTTTTCTTTTTTGGTAATCAACTTATGGGATCCCCATTTTGCTGGTGATCAATATCAAGAATACAACTGGCCTTTACGTGAAGAATTTAGATTGCGACGAAACAATATTATTGAAACTCCACCTGTGCCAACCAAAACAGTACTGCTACCACCGCTCCACATCAAACTAGGAATTGTTAAGAATTTCAAAAAGTATTGAATCCAGAAGGGAATGCATTCAACGAATTGCGTCGCGGTTTTCCACGGTTAAGGGGGATGAAAATAAAAAAAATAGGTGTTTGAATTGAAGTGTTGATCAAATGAAATTTTATTTCATATCATGGTTATTTTACAGGAATACTTAATGAACCAGACATTCGTCGTTTGATGAAGGATCAAGCATTTGAAAATACACTTAGTGATCTGGAGCTTATGGCATGGAATTGTGTGGAAGCGGTCATTGAGAATTTTCTCGGAATTATCGATCCAAAAATTGGTGCATACTTATTCAAGAAATGCTTACCGTTTTCTACCGTATAAATGTTCTAATGTCATTAAAAATTCATTTTTTGCATTGTCATGTAGAAAAATTCGCTGAACAATTACCAGCTGAATCTGATGAGCATGGCAAGCGTTTCCATCAAGTGACGGCAAGGCTTGAACATTAGTACAGTGGAAAAAACTACATGCTTTATTAGGCGACATTTGTTGGAATGTACAAGACGAAGCAGACGATACATTGAAAAAGATGCCAATTTTTTGTAAACAAATGATGGACAATCATGTTGTAATTGGACAAATCAATTAGTTTTTAAAAAATGGTTTCTATCTGATGTAATGTTATTGAAACGATCAATATCTGATCGATTTAAATCCAATAAATAGTAAAAAATGATAAAAATAACGTGTTTTTGGGATCCTTGGGCCTATAACCTTCGAACCTCAAATCTTTTGAAAAAAAGCGCCAATCTAAAACAACGGCTAGCACCATTGAATTTAGCATACTCGAATTAGGTTTTCCAGCCGGGTGTCCAGCTTGTCACAAAAAAAAGTTGCCGATTCTAGCACAGTGTAATTACCATTGAGGAAGACGAACGATTGATGAAACAGTGTGAAAAGGAACAAACTGGTTCCATGGTGTAGATAGGAAAATGAGTGGTGTTGCAAAATGGAGATTATAACGACAGGAAAAGGAAAGAGAAAGAAAGTTTAAAACCGCAAATCCTCCATCCACTTCAGCAGGTATTTCTGAATGTAAGTATTATTGTTATTTCAGTATTGATTCGAACAATTCTTCTTCTGAATCCAATACAGAAAATAACAAGGAAGAATGACAAAAATAACAGGAACTAATTGCAAACTGTTTACAACAAAAAAGAGCCAGGAAAGAATGACGAACTCCACGATTAGCCGCTACTTTAGATAAATGTAAACTTAGCTCCTTACGTAATTAATCAAACTTTTATAGGCAACCAACGTGATCAATTTCGAAAACAGTATGCTCAAAAAATACAGGAGAAATTTTATATTATCAACGCGGAATTTATAACCGTCCACTGGGATACTAAATTATTACGACATAAGTTGTAAACCAGTGGAACGATTGGCTGTAATTGCTACTGGCACCAATGTGGAACATTTACATCTCCCAGCTGCTACCGGCAGTAAAATGGCTTCAGCAATTTACAAAACTTTGCAAAATTAAGGCTTAACGGAGAAGGTACAATAATTTTGTTTTGATACCACTGTCTCAAATACTGGAAAAATTAAAAGTGCTGGTACGCTATTAGAACAAAAATTTGAACGATAAATATATTATTTTTTGGATGTCGTCATCATATTTTGGAAATAGTATTGGCAGCAGTTTTTGCAAAAAGCAAATTTACCGTTTCAGGACCAGACATTTTGTTATTTAAAAGATTTTGAAATGATTGGCCCATCATAAATGTTCAAAATTTCGTTCCCGGTGTAGAAAATGATAAAATTAAAAAAAATTCTGACGATAGTATAGAAATTATTTTGAAGAACATGAATGATGCTATTTTTTAAAAGCTTCCTCGAGAAGCCTATCGTAAATTGGTGGACCTTGTAATAATTTTCCTAGAAAGCATTCTCCCGGCGCGACGGAATAAAGTTTAAAAAGCCGGGTGCATACCACATGGCTAGGTCGATAGCAAAAGCCATCTATTCTTTAAAAATTGTTTTATTTCTAAATGAATTAAATTTAACCAAAGCTGAGAAAAAAATCACTTTTTCAAATAACATGTTTCGTTGTAAAATGCTGCATAAAATACTGAAGTTATGCGTCAGAAGCAATATCTTCTCCTCTAGTGGACATTAAATCCTTGCGAGAATTAGAGCAGTATAAGCAAATAGATAAAAGTATTGCCAAAGTAGCTATTGGAAAATTTTTGAAACATCTGCCCTATTTGACAATTCCATTAGCATAGATACAAAACTACAGATGGCCCAAAAAATGTTAGAAGCAGATCTAGAAAACGAACCAGACAATGATATGGGAAACAATCTTAAAAAATTGTCATTGAGGACAGAAGAAGTATCTCAATTCTTACCAAGTTCTGATGAGGAAACGCTGATAAAATTAGTTAGTAACAAGTCAATGGAATAAATATCCCCAATCAACCAGAAAAATCTTAGAAAAACCTTTTGACATCTAAATTTTAACTTTATATCAAGAGCAAGTTTTAAGATTTTGTATTTTCAAATAAATTTTTAATAATACGCTTTTAGAGTTCATTTGGTATGATATCCAAAATGCACAGTAAAATTAATATTTGATCCAATACTGCCCTGAAATTAGTTTAACGTTTTATAAAAAATTAATTTTTATTTTTGAAAACTTTAAGCTCCGAGTGCGACGTGTTAATATTTTTAATTAAGCTCAAATTTGGTGGAGATTGTTTTTAGGACGTAATGGAACAAAATTCCGCCAGGCACTCCCGCAAATACTAAATCTTTAAAAATAAATGGCACCCTATAGTACATATATCTACGAGCGCTTGCTATACACCAAATCTCTAGATTTTATGTGCAAAAATTAAAGATAATTGTGAAGGATAATACTGAAAATAAATATTTTAATGATTTTTGATACTGAATATCAGTGTAAAACCTTTTAGACATCAATGAACAGAATGCTTCTTCCTGATTACTATGGTGTATTTATTTTTGATGTGGACCTAATGTAGACGAGATTGGATTGTGTTCACAGTACGGTGAAAGCGGTGTTAGATATAAAAAAACAGTCAGGCACATTAAAAGCTAATAGATGTGTAATTACAGATAAAACAAACAAAACTGAAAAGATAAGCTTAGACGTTCTACGGGAAGAAATTGTGCACGTTATAAAACAGACAAGAAGAGGCTAAATCGGTAGAACCAACTATGTAATGAGATTTTTATAGAGCTTCTAACTGACGAGAAAACACTAGGTGATTACCACAATATTTATCCAGCCGATGGACTTATCAAAAGGTGAAAACACCGGCCCTAAATGTTTTAGTTGATTTATTCACTAAAATGAACTAGTACTGGCGGTACCCCCACTTTAAAGACATTGTTCAAAAAAAGTATTAAGTAAAGCTTGCCTATTGTATGGACAGCATTGTATGACTGCCAAGTAACTTATAAATGATAGACAGAACAGAAGTTGAGTTTGAACTTCAAGAGAAGATTTCTCTTGAATAAATTAAATCAAAGACATACACGGTTTTCCCTTTAGAAGTTGACAGTTTGGATTTCAATTTTTGTATCACACTGCAGTGTTGCTTTTTCCCGGCTAATGCATAATACTATTTACTGGAAATGCTCTAAAGGACACGACATACGATCAAGCAGATCTCTTACTTTGATTGTCTTCTACTTAGTTGGTAATCACAACTCATAGTTTGGCTTTTGACCCATTAAATTATATTTCATATTCATAAGTGGCCAACAACAGTTATTCTGACCATATTAAAATGATAAAAGAAAAAACAATTCAACATATGAATTATTCAAGCTTTACTGCGAAAATAATTAAGAAAAAAGTTAATTAATCTGTGGCAATACAATTGGGAACGTATAAACATTTTCACTTCTCTCCCTTCTGAGGCTGTAGTGGGAGAGTTGTGCTTCATTTGTTTACCTTTTTAGTGTTTAAAAGTTTATACTTGCCAATCAAAGCACGCTAATATCTGTATTGTACAGAATGGTACACGCAACACGTCCCATGCTATTCTTATTATTATGCAACTTATATAACACGACATTATGGAACTTAAATAATAAAAATTTCGGTGTGGATCAAATCTAATCAATTACTTTACAGTCTACTCGCTTACCAAACGATTTTAAAACAAGTGCCTTTATAAATTCATAACAGTTTTATAAATCGAGAAGTTGAACATTCTCAATGCATTAACAAAACAAATCGAAAGATTACATAACTAAGCGTTTTATGATTCTTAAGCATAATTTTGTTATTGAAATTATGTTTTAGTTACGCATTTGTCTAGGGGGTTACATAGCCTAAGTCCTGAACAAGTTGTGGGAACCACTCCTGTATATTTCGTGCGTATGTTAAATAGCTTACTTTTGTTTATTGTGAAAGTCCGTGAGTCCATACTATTAATTTCTACTCTTATATATTATTTCCCGGTATAGTGTATTAAGTTTATTTTTATGGTTTATTTATTTTCTTTTATATATAAATAACTCTTACGTGCTCCTTAGGTATTAGAGGAAAAACATATAATTTAGAGCATTTAGTAATCATGTTAGCAATACCTTACCAACGATATACTATAATTGTAACGATTCTGTATTTGCTGTAGTCAGTGAATAATAATTATTTTTGTATATAAGAATCGAATTACATCAATTGTGAAATCAAATATACAGGATGAACGACTTAACATGGAACCTATTAACAGACTTGTAACGCAACCTATGCAATTAACAGACTTGTAGCAACCTATGTAACTTACTTGTATCATTGCATTGCAGCAACAAAGTATATTTGGTTGCAGCACAAGCTTTCTAAGGGGCTCCAAGTTAGGTGGCTTGCACTGTAAGTAAAAAGTCATTATAAATGTTGAAAGATTGTTATGAAGAGAAAACTGTCTGTTATTGTAATTTTGAAAACTAAAGCCGTACTTGAATGGTTTAAATATTTGAGATTAAATTCCTTATTGCCGTTATTATTTTCTTGGCTAGTATTTTGAGTTGTTTGTGTAATAATTCTGTACTTATAGCTACCCAAAGTCTTTATTATTTTTGCTATGTATATTAAGGAATGAAACCATGGAGGACAGTCTTGCATTGTAATTAATAAATAAAAATCTGATTTTAAGAATAATGCCTATTCCTATCATCGTGGCGATTCTTATTTGTTGACTAGAAATTCTGTAGCCACAATACTTTCCTTTTCCTTTTAATATTTTTCCGTCTATGGTAAGTCTTAGCAACAAGTGATCAAAATATCTCGCTTCTCTATTCTTAATCGTTATTACTACCCTTCGAGCTTATTCATTCCTCGTAATACTTCTACATTTCTTATTCGGTTCATCCATAATATATGTAGCACAAACGTCCAGAAGCCTTAAATGTTTTGAACTCTGTTTTATCGTCTAGGCTTTAATCTCGTACAACGTAAATCACATATAACCTAGAAATTGTACTTTAAGGTTTAGTCTATATCTGCTGTTATATCTGCTGTTTGGCTACCATTTTTGTCAATGGTTACTCCAAGGTACTTGAATTGTGACACTTGTTTTGTTTCTTCGTTATCAATTTTTATATTCAATGTCTCGTCCTCTCCCTGTGATGTCATCATTACCTTTGTTTTGTTAATGTTTATTGTAATTCCATGTTTTTTAACATTTTGTTCCAGGTGTTAATATTGTTTTGTAGACCGTGCTCAGTGTTGGCAACTATCACTAGGTCATCTGCGAACAAGCATTGAGTTATTCCTATTGGTTCTAGGTTTTTGTATCCAATGTGTAGCGTCTGTAGTTTTGGTTTACATGCTGTTAGTACTTCGTCGATGAATGTATTGAAAAGCACTAGACTTAGGACTCCTCCTTGTCTCAATCCGTCCTGTGTTTCGAATCTCCCTGATCTTCTGCTTTTATGTATGACATAATTAGTGTTCTCTTTATAGATGCTCTTAATTGCTCTTATTAACTTACTATCAACTCCTATTTTTCCTAAACTTTTTCACACTGTTTCCCTTTGAACTTTTTCGAATGCTTTCTCCAGATCGACAAATGCAAAATATGCCTTTGTTCTGCTCAATCTAATCTTTTCAATAATCTGTTTCATTGTGAAGATGTGTTCTTGCACTCCTCTTCCCTTTCTAAATGCGCTTTGTGATTCATCAAGAGTTGGTTCGATGTGTTCCTTCCATCTGTTCATTATTCCATTATCTTCTGTTAATATGTTTCCATCTTTGTCTAGAATTGAGGATATTTGGTTTTGTTTCCCAGTTTTCATATTTTTTAATACCTTGTAGAAAAGTTTTTGGTTTTCTTTTGAATTTTCTTCCATTTTTCACCGAATTCAATCCAGCTTCTTTCTTTTGCTTCTATCACCATATTTTTGACTTTGATTATCTGTTGTTTGTATTCCTCGTATTTCGCTTCTGATCCATTATGTAGATAATTTTTCCATCGATTTTTCTTGATTTTTATTTCATCTTTAATTTCTTGACTGCACCACGCAGTCTATTTCATGTTATTTGTTTTCTTAAATTCCCCACATACTTCTCTCGCTGAGTCCAGTGTCACCTTCTTAAATAATTCCCAACTTTTTTTTGCTCATAGGTTGTCTATTCCATTCAACTTATTTATTTTGTTAGTTAACGTAGTTTTAAATGCCTTTGCTATGTCTGCTTTTCTCATTTTATAATTTTTGATGTTGAGAGATCCCGAATTATTTTCTTTTCTTTTTATTCTTTCTTTATTTTCAATCTTTTTAAATTTGGCTAATACCAAAAAATGGTCAGTGTGTATTTTTGCTTTTTGCATGACTCTTACATCATTTACTTCCGCTTTAATATGCCGTTCTACCAGTATTTAATCTATGATCGATTTTTCTTTATTCGGGCCAACTCTCGTGTATTTATTTATGTCCTTATGTTGGTAAAATGTGTTTGCTATTATTAAGTTATTTAGTTGACAGTAATTTAGTAGTCTTGTTCCATTATTATTCTTCTTACTTTTACCGCGTCTTCCCAGTACTCCTGCCTGTGTATCTTTATTTACAATTTTATTATTTATGTCTTCTGCTACTATAATCTTCCCCGTGCTACTCTCTGTCACTTTATTCAATTGCTCCCAAAACTTATCTTTTATTTCTGCTTTTTCGTTTTCATCAAGTCCATAAACAGCTATAATCGTTGTGACTTTACCATCCATCATTAGTTCCACTGTGAGTATTCGTTCCGAGTGTGAATCCCATTTTCTTCAACTATTCGATAATTCCTTGTTTAATGTACAAGCAACTCCTGCGGCAGCTCGTTTTTCTTGTGGTACTCCACTATATACAAATACATGGCCATGGTCCAATATGATCTCTCCTTGTCCCTTTCGTTTGGTTTCTGATATTGTCAATACATCCAAATTTAGTTTGTTAAATTCATAGGTTAATTCGTGTTCTTTTCCATTGACTCCTCTCGCATTCCATATAGCTATTTTCCAATTTTTCTGTTTATTTTTTCCTTTAGTGCTTGTTCCTAGTCTTTGTCGTGTCGATTCTTTTTTATTTTTAATCTTTACCTTTTTCGTTGCCGGGTCATTTACAGTTGTAGAGCGGTATTTATTGGTCGTTAGTTTTTTGACATTTGGTTTGATCGTTTTATGCAGAGAGTTGGCATTTTCATTCCATTTCCATAATATTCCATTTATTCACAGTAAATCAATTTAGTTATAAAGGCAAAAATAAAGATCTTTTATAAAACTTTACTTTTGTCAAAAAATCAATTAGGGAAGCACCATAAAAAAATAGTATACAGGGTATGCGTCTGTCGCATATAGGGAACACCAAAATTAATATAAAAGCCAACCTTTTATATGCGTTTGTGTTTAGATTTACAGGCGGATGCCATTATTATACTGCGAAGAAGTCTTACAATTAGAAAATTTGAATATGAAAAACTAACAGAAAAAATAATTCATAAAGTCCAAGATTGCTTTTACAGAACTAGAAAAGAATTAACGATAGACAGTTTATTTTTATACTAAAACAATAATAAATCTTACTCTTAAGATAACTTCAAAATTATAGATACTTAAAGATAAATATTTTTTCTTTGAACTACATCATCATAAAAGAACGTGTAGACACACAAAGAATCCATTAAAGCCATACCTACCGTACTTGCAATAATCAGATTTCCTTTAAACAGGTGATTATACGTTGGGTTATTTCAGTGGTCATTTTGCTATCCCACAAACTCCACTATATCACAAACCATTAATTTACCACATAGAACTGTTTGATATACGGTTGGCTCTAACTGTGTGTACCTATTCAAGATTAGTTTGCATATAAACAGAAGACAACAAAGAATCTCGCTTATAAAGGTTTCCTATTTCTTATTTATGTATTCACATATACCAGAAATATCTTGAAAGTTTGTTTTATAGATAATTTCCGAAGAAAGAATATCTAAAATGCAATCTTGACCTATATAACTCAATTTCCTTTCTAACATAAATCTATGTTTTTTATTTAATCGAATATTGCTATAAACGCGGGGAGTTATGAACCAGATTACAATCAATATCGGGAAATTGTTCAGGAAAAGGTCATTAACAGTGCAGCTAACATTCAGTTGATCAGGCGGTCCACTATTTATAGCAAGAAAGACATTAATGATGCTGGCCTGCTTTCTTTTGGTGTTTTAATATAGACATTCCTCTGTGTGTAGATTTTAATTAGCTTGCGCAAGAGCAAGTTATCTATCTGATTTTACATTTTAGGAAAATACTTTTGATTTGCATATTTAGTTTATCAACGCCCTACAAAATACATTTATAAAATTGAAAAGTGTCTGTATAAATTGTTAAATATTCTTTTCTGGCGTTTGTTGGGTCCAATTTTGTAGTCATTTGTCATCTGCGCAAAAGTTGTAAAGATTAATTACGGGAACCTAAAAGTGAAGTAAAAATAAGAAAAGTCAACCTTGTCTCAGTATTAAACACCCAAGCAGAATAGATCTACTTCTATCAGGGTTTGAAATTTATGTACAATTTCAGTTTTATAAGTTCTTGTTGACACAAATAAATGTTTCTAGATCAGCATAAAACAATAAAAAATCTGCATATGAAGCTTAAATAAATATTTTCGGAATTGTGTAAACAATTGTATTACAGACGTATTTACTAAAAAGTCAAACTGAAATAATAATAATATTTAGAGTTAGTGACGTAGACACGTGCCCACCCACTTCAAATTCCTTATAATACAAGCTAGCTGACAGCTGATACTACCCTGTGCTCATAAATAGTGACAAAGTATACTCATCTTTTACGGACAAGTGGGTCAGGTTTATTGTGTACAAGGTATACATCCAATACTTTCTGTTCGATATTGGCTACTATATTGATTTTAAAAGTCTTTCGGTTTTCTCTCGCTGTTCAGGTCATCACTAACGCCATCCAGTTTAAATAACTTGAATTGTAAATGATTCATTGTTCAATTATTAACAAATGACCAATCATTTTTCTATAAAATGCGTACTTTGATATAGCTTTAATTTTAAATTAAACTGAAAATTGACCGTCGCGTCGTTTAAGAGCGAAGAAAATCCATTAGCTCTTTTAACAAATCTTTTTATTTTATATTTTAATAAAACCCTGACGGAATTTATCTTTATAAAGATTCTAATGAAAAAGTGTTAATCTGTTTGGTTCACCTCTTTGAACTGGTAGTCTCTACTATCCTTTTATGCTTTGTTTATTTCGACTTGAATGAATCCATCCAAAGTGCTATTAAGATACGGCTCTTAATTACTTTTCCAAATGTTTCTATTATTTCAGCAAGCTTGTAGTACTGATTCGCAGCTATTTCTACTATATTTCAATTGTGCTCTTATTTTCTTTTTAAATTGCTTACATTACTTTAAAATGAAAAATATTCTTTATAACCGTCAAGCAGTAAAATTTCTTAATTATCAAAAGACTCAATTCTTCAGGTCAAGTAGTTTTTCATCTACAAACATTTGATGAAAATTCTCTTTAGGTTTACATCTTTTTAAAGACAATTAAAATTATTATTCAAATGAAAATATATAAAAATAAGACCACAACCGTGTCTTCTTAGACTGGGTGGTTTTTCATGACATTTCATTTAGAAAATTGTCTTGTAGTACATTAAATTAAAATTTTTAATAATTTCAAACTTTTTACTAGTCCATCAAGTTTAACAACTATAAAATGTTCATTTTCAAGATAAAGAATCATTAGAAAGTTCTAACTTCTCCCATTTTACGAGACAGTTGGATTAGGAAACTAATTAAGAGAAAACCTGTAATTTGCTATTATTTGCAACATTTGAGCTACTATCAACTGGAAGTAATCAAACATTCTCGTTTCATTTAGTATAAAAGTGGAATCCACTGATGCACCTCGAACGGCCTATTAGTCTTAAGTGTCGTTAGCATAGCAGTTATTTCTTTTATACCGTGTGATCAAATAGAAAAGGATCGATTAGGGCATGCTATTATTCCTTGGATTATATAAATTGTAACTTATAACCTAAAATGTAGAACTGTTAAATGCCAACAAGAATTTATTTTAATTATCATTTATACCAATCTAAGGATTTATTTCATAACCCATTCAATTTTGTTTTATTTTATCGCACGGTATTACATTATTTGTTAGAATCTCTTAGTGTGATGGTTTTCTCTTATTATTTCATTTGTCTTTTCCAGAAATCTGTTTTGGACGCTAAGAGTCACACTTACTATTGGACTGTACATCCATAGGTGATTGTGCTTTTAACTACGGTAATTTTTGGTAGATTTTTCTTCCATAATGCTAAATCAATGCCAGTAAGGCTTTTCTCTCTTGTCCATTTCTTTTTGATTTCTTTTAATACATTAATTTCTTCACTGGTACACTATCGTTTTTATCAGTAGTAATAGATATTGATGCCATGTTCAAGGGTTGTCTTCTATTTGCTGTTATTAAGGTTATTTCTTCCTTTTTCACTTGTTATTCTAGTTAATTGAGCATTGTAACATGGCCTTGCGTTACAATTTAAATTAAAAAAACTACGACCATTATGTCCTAGGCCGGTTGAACTCAGGGGTGGCCTTGAGCGTGGATTTGCGAGGGTTATAACACAATAAAAACACAACAAAAATTTAAGCGTACAAATATATTTAACTCGAATATTTATACTTATAAGAAAACACAAAGTTGGGCGCCTTTTCTCAAAAACCCTTATAAGAAAACTTTAACCTTGATAAAATTTACATCTAAACTATTTCATAATATTCAATTTAATAAAGTTACATAATTAAGAAAATTTTATTCAATACACAAAATTATACTAGAGAAAAATATAAAGAAAACAATTTTTAACAAAATACAATTTTTCTGCCTTTGTTTTTTTTTAATACAACCCCAAACGAAACTCCTTGAAATTATACAGAAGTAAAATAGGGAAAAATATAATTTCTATAAGAATTTAGAATACAGTTACAATAATTCAAGGTGAAGTCATTTTTATAGCAAATATTTTTTTATCAAGCCTGTCCACTCGAATAGCTTATCGACTCTACGTACAAGCAAGGTAAAAAATTAAAAATTCTTCAAAAATCGAAAAGGATTTAAATTGAAAGGCAAATTATAATTTTTATCAAACAAAGCCTAAATCAAGCAGAAAAGAATATTTAATGACTTCTGCAAACTAAGTAAATTTGGAACACAATTTCTTTAGCTTCAGAAAAAATTAATAGAGCTACTACAACACTAGTAACAAGTTAAATAAATAAAAAATAGAACACTCAATCTATTTCGGATACACAAATTGAAAAAAAAATTATACTTCTTACCGAAACATCTTCATGTTGCCTCCGACCGAAATCATTATGAAGGTGAAACCCTAAGAAAAGCAAAAATTGCCACACAAAAAAAATAATTCAATTTAGATCCGAAATTGAGTATATAAAAAAATTTAATCAAACAAATAAATTTCTCTAAATGTGTACTCAAATACAGAATTTACTCACAAAATTTAGTTTAACATAAAAAATTTAAAGACCTGTAGTTACAATTATTACGAGAGATAAGCCAGAGTTATATCTGCCTCAGATTGTCGTCTTAATTCTCTTTTTCTTGAATTACAAAGTTATAAAATTCCCAGATAAACTTTAAGACGGAAAGATCTTACTTCCATTTTAAATAATTAATTGTTAAACACGAAAACTATTTATTGCAAAGTTACAAAACTTGAAGGTGGGATAGAGCACTAATTTGTTTCAAGGATCAAGACAGAAGCGTACATCTCAAATCCGGAGGATCTGCTAAATCGGAACGCCTAGTTTAGCCAATTTAAGCCTCCATAAATGATGAACAAGACTTCCAACCTCCAGGATGGTATCCTGGGATAAACAAAAAAACTGTAGACCAAGAACATCGATCAGCATTGATGGAAACAGGGATGCGACAAAAATAGGAAACTTACCCCTAATTTAGGATTTTTTCTCACTAACTCGAAATTAATTTGAAAGAACAAGACTTTAACGCGTAACACGAGCGCTGGTCACTTCTTGTCTGCCGCAAGTCGATCCCTCCGTTCCCCAAAAGTCAAGTCAACCGATTTATGGGTTCTCCGATCAACGCAGAAAGAAAATTAAATTATTTAAACAATGATAAGTCCTATCTAGGGCTTCAGTTAAGGAAATCTGATTAGAAGAACTAATGAGAAACTCAATGGGCAAGAAACCCGCAGATAACCATGATATAACCCTCAATCAGCATCCAAATCCGGAAGAACAGCTATTCACAACCCTTCTAATCCAGAAATTCTATAATATAACACCCCTAACGGAAAACCATAATAAAACATTTAAATTTCCACCGTGAAGAATTAAAATTCAATATTTGAAATAATTATACCCAGCGTTTCACCTACCCTAAAAGTTGCGAAGTGCAGAAAATGTTTCAAACTAAAGACAAGAGAAAAGTGAACCCAGACTAATAAAATTCGTAACCCAAGATTCCTAATTACAATGTTGTATGATCAAGGGCTCTTCTTTTGCAAAATTTAAGAAACTACGGGTACTCCAGAAAGCGCAAAAAACCAATTCTCATGTAACGGGAAAAAACAAAAAAATGACCGTTACAAGTGTACAGTCAAAAGATCTCGAATTTCTATTAATAATAATTGTGACCATCTTTAATCTCTGAGAAACATCATGCAGCACAATTACTAATGTAAACTAAATTTTCTGCTAACTGATTCAAATTAAATAATACCTGTAACTATAATCGTAAAATAATTAAAATTTGCAAACGCGGATTTCTACATACATTTTCATTACATTCAAAAGTTTATTTTAAGAAAGGCTGTAGTTACAAACAAAAATAAAAAACAATTTTGTTTAACACACTTTAAAATGTTTTTTATTTCTATTCAAATATGGAACCGCACAAAATGAATCTATTCCAAGATACTGTAGTTGCATTTTCATTTAAATATTATCTGTAATTCATTAACGAAAACGAAAAAATCGGATCTTCAAAGGCATGCCGTTCTGTGGTGCAAGGGATGTATTGCATTCGGGCACCGAGTTCTAGAGGGCACGTAAACCTGAAATCTTATTTGAAAAAGTTATTCTATGTGTAGTTCTGCAAGATAGGGAGATACGTGAATTAGAGTTTCGTCCTTCTCTCTGTAGCCTCTGCACACTGTTTTTCGTGCAATCTCAATTTTTAAGAGATTCAACTTTTTTATTACACCCATTAATAGTTTAATATCCTGCTTATTCATTATGAGCAAGTTACTTGCCACTTTCTTTCAAGAGCCCTTCAGGAAGTGCAAAGTCTTTTCCTAATATTCTTGATTCCATTGCCCAGGCAATGTTTTAATCTGCTTTGTTATCTTATGTGCAATTCCACAGCTTGGTTCCAGTTTCTGAAAGGTTTCTTCTTGTCATTCTTTGCCAGGCAATTGGTTTCCTGCTATTAATTCCATCTGAGACTCGTTTAGCCAGTAAAAATGATTCACCGCAAGACCTTAAATTACTTGGTAAGAAAGAAAAACGAAATAAAAGAGAAAACGAAAAAGAAAATAGAACAACGAAATTAATTATACCAAACAGAACAATATACCACAGACTTCTACAGACAAACAAGAAATAAAGTAAGAAAAATGATTCAAAAAGATCTCGAAGAAAACTACAGAAAAATGTCAGAAAAGGTGATAGAAAACAACGAAAATCTAAAATGTCTAAGAAGAAGAGAAGACCAGCAATAAATAGCTCTGAAAGACGAAAATGGGAAAGAAACCAAGAATTAAAAAAGCATCATGATGAAGCAGAAAAATACTTTAAAAACCCAAATAAATAGACCTCCAACACGAGCAAATACCAAAGTGATAAATGTAGGATCGGAAGATATACCAGAAAGAAGAAATCATCTTTGCCTTTAAAACAATGAAAAATAACAAAGCGCCAGGAAGCGACAAAATCCTAACAGAAATGATTAAAGAAGCACCAGATATAATAACATCAAAACCGGAACACCTCTTTAACAGTTCCTTCGAACAACAAAACATACCCGAGACTAGAACGAAGTTATTATAATCATACTGGTCAAAAAGGAGATAGGAAACTCCTGAAAAACTACAGACCAATAAGTCTGCTGTTACATGTATACAAATTATTCACGCGAATAATAGCAGCGTAGAGAAAAAACTATATAAATACCAACCAACAGAACAGGCAACATACAGAAAAGGGTATAGCACATGCCGCCATTTGCTAACGCTGAAGATATTAATCGAAAAAGCAATTGAATACAATCTCCCAATACACATGGCTTTCATAGACTGCGAAAAAGCCTGCGACTCCATAGAGAACTGGGCAAAAATGGAAGAACTAGATAGAGCTCGAATAGATCACTGATATAAAAACTTACTAAAGAACAAATACAAACAAGCTACAGCAATAATAAGATTACACAAAGACACAGATAAAATAGAAATCAGAAGAGAAATAAGACAAAAAGACACGATATCACCGAAACTATTTACTCTAACATTAGAAGGAGTTTTCAAGAAAATAGCATGGGAAGAAGTAGAAATTATTGTCAATGGGGAAAGATTCTCTCCTTTGAGATTTTCAGATGACATAGTCTTGTTTGCCGATAAAAAAGAAGGCCTAATAAATATGTTAATAAAATTGGAAAAAGAATCAAGACAAATAGGTCTAAAAATGAATACGGAAAAACCAAAAATAGTGCCTCCAAACAAATATCGATCATATTAAACGGCAAAACAATTGAAAATGTTAAAGAATATATATACCTAGGGCAGCAAATAGAACTAGGAAAACAAAACAAACACATGGAGATCAACAGAAGAAAGAGATTAGGTTGGGTGACGTTTAGGAAACTTTCACATATATTAAAAAATAAAAAGATTCCGCAACATTTTAAAATAAAGATCTTCGATCAGTGCGTACTGCCCGTAGTAACGTATGGAGCACAAACGTGGAAACTGACAAGACAAGCAATAAACAAATTAGAAACGACACAAAAAGCGATGGAAAGATCCATGTTGGGCATAACTTTAAGGGACAGAAAAAGAAAAGAATGTATCAGACGGAAAACCAAAGTTACTGACATAGTGAGGACAATAACACATTTGAAATGGGACTTTGCCGGGCACGTCGGAAGATTGAAAAACAACCGTTGGAACAGAAGAATTATTGGATGGAAGCCTTGGGCAGGAAGAAGAAGAAGACCAAACATGCGATGGTATGACGACATAAAAAAAGAAGCAGGACTAAAATGGGTAGAAGTTGCACAGGACAGGGAAAGCTAGAAAAGCAAGAGGTAGGCCATGCTCATTTCTGGGCGCACGAAGACTGAAAAGAAAAAGAAGACGAAGAAGAATTTTATATAAGTATCCTTGTGCGGCCTGTCTGTTGGTGACTATAAAAGATTTTCTTCTCTTGTGGTACAATTTAATATTTTGTATTTCTCATATCAGTTGTTGTGCGAATTCGGTAACTAAAAGATGTTTTGTTTTTGCATTGCGGAATAGACGCTAACATGATTACCTAAAAGATGTGTAGAAGTTGACGATGAAATGGTATGACTTAGATCTAGGAAGTCCATAAATATTACTTTAAGAAAAGATTAGTATCTGAATCAATGTTTTTTTTTAACTAATTCTGGCACATTTCTTGACGTTACTCGGTTGTCTTTATCTCTTGGAGATTTTTAATGATGACTTAACAACAAATTTTTTAACTAGTACTACGTATTTTTTGTTAAGGAACTTCGTAGAGTAGTACTGTTAGGTACCACTTTTGTATATTTAACGGAGAAGCAGTTTGATAAAATGAATAAATAAAAGTAAAAATAGTCGTCGACACGCCGCCGTATGTGTGTATATAAGAGAGTTTTAGTGTTATAGTAATGTTAAGTACGTATTCCTACACAAATACTAGCTATGCTTTGTGTTTCCAATAATATGTATCTTTCGGAAATTAAATATTTTTAATGTCAGCTTAGCCATTTTCAAGACAATTTATTCATTTATACAAGACCGTGAATATTTTACGTACGTATACATAGAGAAATTTCTGTATATATTTACTTTGGTCCACGCGTCTGTCATCGTTGGTGATTTGCAACCCAGATTTGTGTTGACACGTACGGTTCAATGACTAGACAGGAAATTAATCCAGGTTTGAAAACTCCATGCCATTTACGAAACCGCACAGGACTAAACTACCGAATGAATGTTTACTTTTGTTCCTGTAATAATAACAGAAAATCCTGGAAACAAAATGCTAACTGTACCTTTAGATAAAAGTCAAAGATGAAACATAAACCAAACTTTCGGGATTACCTAGTAGAATCAACAGAAATTGCTGTTTGACACGATCAAACGGTTTAATTTTCTGTGAATAGATACGGAAGAGTCGATTTTTAAAAATTTGTTTAACGTTTTAGAAGTGATATATGTGACCGTACTTGTGACCGTTTCCATTCGCCAGAAGTTATAACTCATGCTTGTAATTCAGACAACGTTTTGCCATGAAAAGCCCTTTTGGGTCAAGTATTGGCATAGGCATCATCTGGCGTTATCGAAAACCGCAGAGTTTAACAGCTGTTGCTAGATTTGCAGTTAATTGCCGCTGTATTGTTTGAGATTTATTGTATTTTATATTTTTAAGAGCGCTCGAAAGAAGAAAAAATAAAACTCTCCTATTTAATCATGATGAATTCTCGTATTTCCTCCAAACGTTCAAATTCAAATTAAATTCAATGTAAATATAAATTTAGTCATGACAACTTTAGGGGTTGATATCTTGGCCTAGTAATAAGAAAACCCATAAAGTGAATCCCAAGAGAATTACCAAGCGTTTTAATAAAGTTAACCCAAATCGATTTATTCATTTTCAAATGGTCCAAAATTAACCTAATATAATAATCATTCCTTGTTCTATAAAATACAGTATTAAAATTTATTGCTCCCCTCGTTATCACATTTCTGATTCAAATGGAAATAAAGCATCCTCGAATGAATATTTATAAAGCGCACTACTCATAGACTTTAATGAAATATTTCTTTTCTATGAATGTCTAAAATTTATTCCGAGGATTGTTATTGGGTTCATTCCAAGAACAATAAAAAAACTATTTTATGTAAAGATCCTTCTAGCCATATTTAGCAACGCAATTAATTGGAAAACTTTAAAGTTTTCTGTGGGAAATTTCCAATTTGTAATAAGAAACAAAACAAATAGAATGAGAACTGATACTTTTAAGCAGGGGTTCCCAAACGTTTTGGAAAATTAATTACACGCATTTAAAAAGATTTTCATTAATTGAAATTCTAAGTAAAGTGCAAATATATAAAAAAAATTAAAGTGGATTTTAGAATTTTATTTATTATTATATTAAATTTAAAATTAAAAGGCATACGAATAACACCTTTTAAAATGCGAGTATAAAAGGCTTTTTGGAAGGATTTAATAAGATTGCAAAATAATGCTTTTAAGAGTCCACTGCACGTACTTGATATTACATTAGCTGATTTGAATACCGGCTTTGACTGCGTCTCTAAGACTGAAATCAACGAGGTATTTTCATTTGGTGTAGACCTAAACTATATTACTCTAGCTAAGATTTTGTTAAACCTTTGAGTTACATTCAAATTCGACATATCTGATGATATAAGTGCCGATACCATGACCTTGTTTCCTAATGCTAAAGTGATGACCTTGTATAGCACAGTGCCAGCTTGGTATGAAGTTTGGGTGTGATTCTTTTAAAAGCTGCCCGCGATTTGGGCATTGATGTAGTTGTAATTTTCATGTTGGTTCTAGCTGCAGATAGCATTGTAGGCATGGTATTTTGATCGTTGTATCAATGACATTGCAGAGATGTTTAATATAATTCTAGATGACTACTTTCCAAATTTACCAGTGCTCATTATTTTATTATAGCTTTGTCTAGACATTGGTTTGTAACATTTATTCCGTCAGAGCTATCAGTTTGCTTTATGATCAATACTATGCAGTTAGAGTACCATTCAAGGAATACTCACATTCCAAACTTTATTGAAGTAACATTTGCAGTCTTTATCAAGTTGTAAACTAAACATAATACCAAAATCACAAGTTGATGATTGCTTGGTATTGGAACCTGTGCTAGCTTATGCCCTCCCAGTTGCAAAACCCTTTTGTGGTGTTCCAATTCTAAAAGTACATGTTGCTGATAACAACACTTCTATACCGTTAACAGAAATTGAAAATGTTTTGCATCATTGAAGAAAAATATGAAAATCAGTAGAAACAAAGACTGGTCTTTACCAAGTTTACCTGTGATGATCAATTTACAACTTTTCATACAGAAATACGTTCTTGTATAAGTTGATATAGGTCTTATTAATCATCTTTCTTTTCTGTCATTATCCTCTTTGTTTCCAAAAAGTCAATTTTGACGCTAGTGTTATCAAAAACATTAAACATTTACGTATAATTTCAGAAACACTTTCTAACAGCTATTTGTTCTTACGACAGAACAGATTCCCGTAAATACCAGGCAATGAGCCAGCTGTGTTATTCCTTTAACTAAGTAAGTGATATTCAATCGTAATTGTTGACTGGCCTACTTAACAAGTACCACCTACAGTATGCTAACTAACTTGTTCGTGTTTTCCGTTTTCTTACTGGGCGTCCAGTCAAGGACTCCACTAATAACACTTATGCGATTCTTCTGTCTGGTTCTCCCTTCCTGTGGTTCTTAACCAAATGAAATAACTTGAAGATATATCATTTTTCAGAAGCTTTTACCATTTTCAGTTATTTAAACAAATACCCCACACTTACCCACTTATGTAGTACCAGGTGGCTACACAAAACATACACTGCCACTACCAGAAGTAGAACTGCACATGAGCTAAAGAAGCAGAAGATCAAAATACTGCTTAGGTAATAGCACAAGGAAGACGACAGATGACGTGCTCAGGATTAATAAACAGAAGACCAAGCTACTGACCATGATGGAAGTGATAATAAGGCACTGTCAGTTGAACAAGCACCTTTTTCACTGTAAGGATTGCACAACAACCAGAGTGAAGACTGGGGAGAAAATCTTTAATTTACGCATTAAGGCGCTGTGAAACATATATCAACAGTAGACACACCATCCTTGGGTCAGTCACACTGAACCAGAAAGAGATAAGAAAGCCTCAGACAAGGAAGATCCTCAACTTTGTTAAGGATGCAGGACTTCTTTAGAAGCACTACGTTAACTAGAGCATACAATAGACGCAATGGCTGCAGTACAGAGACTTCATTACAGAACCACCTCTGAGAGCTGCTGCCATTGAATTGAAGCAGCGAATAGAATCTAATTATATTTAGACTGGTCACATGCCTATCCTAAACAACTTTATCTAATTTAATGCAGCTATAGGATTTGCTTTAGAGTAAATTGGACTTTGAACAGTGGTAGACAATCAGTGCACCTATGCTCGGTTGCACAAAAATAATTTGACCATTGATCAACTTGATCAGTTGATTAGTCGATCTGATTAGATAAAGTTTAATGTTTCATTACTTCTGATTGGTTAATCAATTGATCAAGTGGTTGATTAATCGATCAAGCATTTAAAAAAGCTAAGATTACCTCGTATGAGCGTTTTGCCAGACCGCTTGGTTCTTCCAGCACGTATTTTTCTACGCCTGTAAAAATGAGCACAATCAACAAATAAAAGGTCAACATTCCCAAACCTCTTACAGCTTTTTTGAAATTGAACTGCATGGCATTAATACCCCCCAATTAAATACTGCAATATTTCTTTTACCACCCACGATACATTTTAGAAACTTCAACCGGGTTCAGATCGTTCTTTGATTGCCCACCAATAACTTTAAAGGTACTCGTAATACAATAGCGAAATTAGAATTTTGGCGTTGATAAACTTTCTTTAAGCTAGGACTTACTTATTATATTTAATTGTGTTAGTTAGTGTCGATTAAAGGCTCGCGGAGCCAATTAGAATCGAAACCGATGAAAAATAATATTTTTAGGCGAGAGAGATTCCCTCCTGATCATCTATTGTCTTAAGGCTTGGAACTAAACAATCTTCTAAAGTTGCTTAACATGTTCTCTATCAGCTGATAAGTAATCCGTTTGACAGCACTGTCCAATATTTCTGTAATCTAAGTCACTCCTAACCTATGAAAGTCTATACAGACTAAGATTGCAAACTACAACCTATCATTATGTATTGTTGTCATTAGTCACAAGCGATGAAGCATTCTTTCTTGGTGACCTTTACCTATAATGTTCTAGACTTTAAATTCTTACTCTGTATATTTCTGCGTTTGGTTACGGTTTGTTTTGCTTGTGTGCATTTACAAAAGTAGATTCTGCAGTACAACAGTGGCTTCGGGTTGATTAAAACTTCTTGCTTTATCGTACATTATGCATTTATTGTAACTTTAGAAATGGAAATTCCAATAGTTGTTATTCTGATATATACAAGCGCGTCGTGCTGGTTTTAGAGCACATGCTCGTGGTATCTCCAGATATACCTTTAGAGATGGTTCTCTCAAACAGCGTCAGCAATATTTAATAGCTGACACAATAACCAAAGCCTTTGAGACCTGTAGCAAGGCGTTGCTGAAAGATTGCGCTCGCACTTACATCACAAAAATCACGATTCGATATGGTAGAGAATTCACATTGAAACTGAAGACAACTCATGTAAAACAGTATGATAGCTTGAGATATTTTGGGATTTTAAAAATTAGTTTTTTTAAATACATTTAAAAACTGGATTTAGCTTCTTCTGACTTTGAACTGCCTCTGAAGTGAAATCAGAAAATCTTTGATTCAAGAGACCAAAGGAGTTTTATCGGATTCATCGGTCTCTACCTTCCCTCAAAGCCAATCAAAACTAAGAAAAGGTCGGGTTTGGTCTTTGTTGGTTGATAAACTGTAGGTGAAAAACGTTGAAAACATGAAAGATGTACTTTCGATTCAAATAAGAATAAAACCTACTTACTCTGTTTAATTAGCTTCTAAAGAACGTACGAATTTGTAGGATATAACCTTTTTTATTTTAAAATAACCCTGTGTGGCATTTTAAATTTCTGAAGACCAACTTCGTGAATTTTTAACATATCAATCTTTCTCTTCTTAATTAAGCCCAAAATAATGTGACATTTTCTGTCCTTAAGTTTTTATTAACATTTTATTATTCTTGATGTTTAAGATTCCATTTGCTTTACTCGTAAATTCTAACTAGAATAAAAAGGATTTAATTATTTTGTTTTTATTTCCCTAAGGATATATTCGCAAAATATAAAACCTCTTATATTTTCATTCCGACTTTTTGCCTGCATAAAAGAAAAAGATTTTTAAAATCGCAACACCACTTTTACTAACATAAAACGAATCATCTTTCTTAACATAAACATAATATCAAACAGACGGGAAATCTAACAAATTGTTTATTATAGAAGTTAATAAGCAATTTGGTGTCAAGGTTGAAGGGATATTTTAAGAATTAAAAAGAAATTCGAAAAGCTAAACTGAAACGTTATGCGCTTATACACGCCTGTCAAACTCCTTTTTTGCGGAAAAGTGTTCTTTCAGGTGCGCCGTTTCAAAGAGAACCTAGATCAAACGTGTCAGAGACGTTGTAAGAGAACTTCTTTTGACTTCCTCTTTCATTGTGACACATTCTCTGATTTTAAGCTCCGTAGAAAACTAAAGGTTTAGAGAGGTAACAAAATACTCTTCTATTGATTCACCTTTTTTCTATAATAGGAGCTTTACTTATGAACCTTTCGACAATTTAACTATCTTACTGTTTTAGCAGTAATTTAAAGTATGGAACAGAATAAAAAAATATAAATACTCGAAGGTCAGTCAACAAAGAAAAGAGTGATAGGAAGGATTTTTGTTGTTTGAATTAGCAACCTTTTCGTTAGTATATGTGAAATTTGTAAGAATTATCCCAGTAAATTTGTCACAATCAGCAGGTAATTGGCTCATACCTCGTTTCTTTACAAATTAAAGGCTTTTAAAACAATTTATAGGAGCTTTAATGAAGTCTCGGGTCCGTGTTTTAACTAAATGCTAGCTTTTATATATATTTTTCTTTCTTCCAGGGATACATTCTACCCTTCTTTATTGTTTAAGCCCAACCAAGAAGTTCTAATTGTTTCTAAGCTCTTATTTGCAATCTAATATTAGTTAATCTAAGCGACTTTGTTGCGTTAATTAATTTTTTGTGGAAAAAATGATTTTACGGTTATTCCATCAAAATATGCATAATAGTAAGCAGGAGGCACATATATGTACATATGTAATTAAGTTGGTTTGCATGTTTTTAAAGAAAATACGTAGATCAGTTGTGGGGTACACTGTGCAGCAAAAAACTACTCATGTTAGAATGTGGGCCACTTACAATAGGTTTCATAAACTTAATTTATGTACAACCGTGAGATATATCTTATAAATCGCACTCACTGGTATAACGTAATGTTTGAGATTACCGCAAGCGTGCGATAACATTTAGATTACCGCACGTGTGCGATAATATTTTCAAATCGCACGCGCATCAATGAGTACACAAAAATCAAAGAAATCTGCTATTTATTATTCTTACAGTGAAACAAATTAATGCCATCAGATTCGGTTGATAACTGTAAGGTCCCTGATGAACTCATTCTGATGATTTTCTGTCACAAAATTTTACAAAAAGCAAAATTTGTTTAGTGTTTACACTGCTGCTAAGTACGTTGCTGTCATTTTGAACAATGAGATTCAGCTGCTACTTTGAATTGATATTCGCAAAATCTTGATCGAAAGTAGTTAGTTCATGATTGAGAGCAGCAAAAATGGTTCCATTTGTAAAAAATTCAACGGTTATATATTAAATTTTGTACACAATTCGTGGAATACACTATTATCGCACGCGCATGGAAATTGCACAAACGAGGGCGTTAGCCCGAGTTTTACCTAATAATGTGTGTATCTCACGCATTGTGTAACTAACTATTAATTCACTGATTTATTTCAATTATTACCTATTTAAACATAAAAGAGTATTTAAGAAGTGTTTTATAAGAGGCTAGTAAAGGCATGATTTTCGAGGTCAATATCTATTTCAATAAATTAGGAGATGAACGAAAAAACAAATCCAAAATACACGTTAAGATTAGCGGATTGGCCTAATCGGGCAAAGAAAAGATTGTCACCTCAAAAGAATATTACACAAGGTGAATATCTGAAGAAGGTCATAAGCTTGGCGCCTAAACGTTAGAGTATTTATAATTTGATTCTTGGCACCTTATGTACGATATATAAGGTGAATTTTCTATTTTCCTGATAATCTAATGGACACTGTAACGGGAAAAAGCTGAAAATGAAGCCTAAGGCCCGTTACGGATGACGGAAGATGTTCATACCCTTGGCTCAAATCAAATCCTAGTTAAACTTACCTTTACCAAAAAGAAAAAGAAAGCTTACACCACCAAGAACTCTTGACGAGTTTAAAAGATGTCCAAAATTAAGGACGCCAGAAACTAAAGATCCTAGGGTTCCAATAGATATCCCACGCAGTTTCTCATGAGCTAACATCCTGTTTATGAGGTCCTTACAGGACAACACCCTGTATGCAAGTTCCTTTAGAAATTATTATACATAAACAAACAACTTAGTTCGTAGTGTCCACTGTGTTCTCACAAACGGATAGTTTTTCTTCTCACAAAATAAACTATATTTCAAAGTTCCAATCAACTAAAGTTCTCTGGGAGACCTCAGAAGAAACGTGAGCACACAAGATAAATTTAGAAACAATTTCACGCAATCCCAACGGTTCTTGTCGGACTAACGCGGAAATATTATTATTTTCCACAACCTTAAAAAAAATTATCAGGTAACACCTCTTGCAAATTAGAACAGTTCATCCGCTATCTATTAGCGTGAATACAACCCTCAAAAGCCCACCTTTTAGGGTTCACCAAACAATAATTAATTTCCACAAAGACACAAATAATTCGCAGCCGATAATACTGGCGTGAACAAACGGGTGTCGACTTTTACCATACAAAAACTGAACGCAGAATGACTCTTACTTCCACATTTTTCACCCACGCGTCTTTGTCACATGTTCGAACAAAGGAATCGAGATTCAGTCAGTTTTAAACTGTACTATGAAAAATCTAATAGGGGCCTTATGGGACACGGGGATTTTTCATTGTAACCTAATTTTAGCGTGCATCTGGCTTATGCGGGATTATACGACCGTGAATATTGCAAGCCAAAATACTACGAAACTGAAGTTTATAAACATGCCTTGACGCCGGAAAGCAATTATGAATTTAGAAAAAGGCACGTTCGTGGTACCAATGTGTTGAGACAAAATTTATCATTCAATAAAATAACCAATTTAGAAGAACATCTCCACACAAACGAGACAATTTAATTATTATGCACCGAAAAAATAAATATCTTAACAAAATTAAAGGCAGGGACCGGATCTGTATGTAAATTTTCAAATGACATTACAACACTTAGATAAACAATTCACGTCAGAATATTTAGCCAGTCCTTATTTTGCCGTAATTCTCTTCCAGTCTATTATTACACTATGCATAGTAAACGTAGTACTCAATTCTCTTTTGATTGCATGCTATTATATTGCATTTTTATGGATATTCTGACTTTGGACCCGCATGGATCAAATCGTCATTGACTAAGGTTTTTGTAATATTCTTTGATGAAATCTCCTCACTTGTTAATTCTGAGTTAGTCGAGAGCACGTAAGACCGCCGTCGCTTTTGTATGGGATTTTATACAAGAAATCCATAGTACAAGATTTATTTTCTTTCTATTCATCCTACTCCCTCATCAGCAATAATGAGACAAGTTTTTTTCCGTTGGAAAACGTATGTTTTTAAGAAGCACTAAAGTGAAAGTAGTCCTTAGCGAACGAAAATCTGCATCGGCAAATTATGCCCGTAGAATACCGCTAAATGCTTTGGATTTAGCTCCTGATATACTATCGCAGAAATTTAAATAGCTGCTACCCTATCCGTTTTGTTCTGATCTCTTTCAGCCTCAGCATTAGGACGGCCAAATAGTTTAGCTTATGCAGATGTATTGTGGCGTACTTATTTTGTATGTTGTGGGGGTTTACTCTTCCGCCTCGTCCTTGGGGCAGTCAGACGAAGGTTCTCGGGTAGCTATGGTGTAGATCTGGTCATCCAAATGGTAAACGGGCGGAGAAATATATAGACAAGATATATAACCAAGCAACTTGTATACACAAGCAAATTATATACACAAAACCAGTGTATACTCGGGCAATGCAACTAGCAGGAACTACGCAGGGTGTAAGCCAAACGGATCGGATTATTAATGCGATAAAGTTTCGACTCGACCGCCCGCCGGGAATACATATATGGAACAGACAGATAGGATAGGGCACCTTGATACCTTACGGCTTTCCAGAGTACTTATTACCCACAAGATACTCACTCTAAACTGGAGCTGGGCTGCTAAGCTGCTTGAAGGTCTGCAACGGCTGCAACTGTCTTTCGACGGTCGGACATTTGCTTTTATACCCGGTCAGTTCCCTCATACTAGCAAATACATGTAGCGAGGACGGTACAAGTGGGGCGAACTAAAGGAAAAATCGGCGTGTGGCTTGCATTTCTAATTATTCGTAATATTACAATACAATTCAATTACATTAATTAATGCGGCGGATAATTAACAAAAATATGGGCGTCAACTTAATACATTTTACAAACTTGGTAAAAATAAAATATAAAATTCTACAAACTAACGTTGGTCAAATACCTGGGGAATCGCATTTCCGTCTACTCTCGATTGGTGGTGGTGAAGAAGAAGCACTAAAGTGAAAGTAGTCCTTAGCGAACGAAAATCTGCAGCGGCAAATTATGCCCGTAGAATACCGCTAAATGCTTTAGATTTAGCTCCTGATATACTATCGCAGAAAACGTTGTTGGTCATAGTTCATTCGTTCACTCATTGACTATAGCATTACCTGCTTTCTCACCACCTCCGCAGTTTGATTATGCAACTTTGGAAGAAAAAAAGAGTCATAAGTAAAATTCTAACTTTTACTTTTGGTGGACGTTTGCGACAAGGCTGGAAGCCTTTGGTGGAAGTGTGTTTTTAATTCCAACTGGGAAATTGCATAACAAAGTCAATTAACAGAGGTGCTCCGAGACAACCTCAAGACAAAATAAAACATTCCTATCAATTTTCTACAAAAAAAAAACATTGCTAGCCAAACAACAATTATCAGTACATTTATGCCAACAGTATAACAAATGCAGGAATTTCGGCCACACTCTTCAAGACTACCATTTCTGTCATTTCTACAACGAAAGTTATTCATTATCTCAAGCTCTGAAACCGCATGATGGTTGATCAAGAATATGCTTCCGGAGTTATTGTTTGGTTTCTCGCAGTCCTAAGGCTTTCTTGAGGGTTTCCCTGGATATTGTGCACCATTTGTTTCTTCCTTCTCTCGTTTGCGACTCACCGTCGCACAGTGGTCCGAAACCGTAAAGAAATGTGACAAAAGTCGAAAAACTTAAGTCAGAATTTTAGATTTAGAACAATGGAATCTGGGAGAGAGAGAGTTAGTATACATGATTCAAAATCTTGCGAGCGAACAAAAAGACGTATAATCGAATTATTCTGTAAAACAATTAACACTGAGAAACTGACGTTTGCAACTCAACCGAGTCTTCGTTCATCAGGAGTCTCCGATGCTGCTAAAATTGCAAAAGATACGCATGTACGATCTCAACGACAGCTTCCGGGTACAAGTCATTGTTCAAATGTTAGATCCAAAAATAGTTAAAAAAGTTACTCTCGTTGTAAAATGGGGTTGTGACGGTAGTTCTGGCAAAGTGAATATAAATAGTCTTTCAACGATGATACTTGCTCGGACGTACATGTTTTTCTTACTTCATTAGTATCATTGATACTGTCAGCCAAGGATCTTGAATTGAACAAGGAAATAATAGTTTGGAAAAGTCCTAGACCGTCTCTGAGATATTGCAGATCAATAAGACTGCAATTTTTGCACGACGCCTTGTTCCTTTTAATATGGTGATGAATGGCAAAGACATAGCAATGCATTATGATACGGCATTTACAATGATAGATAGGAAAGTGTGCAATGCGTTGACGTCGACAGTCATCCATGCGATGTTATTTGTGCAAAGCAAAATTGATTAATGACAAAGCAACAGACCCTTCAGCATTGAATCTGAGGCTCTCAACATTGCATGCGTCGATTCGTTTTTTTTTTTTGAATGCTTATTACATTTAGGGTGCAAACTAGGAATTAAGCAATGGCATGCACGTACTGAGGAAGACAAGAAAATTACAGCTGATGGAAAAACCGCGATCCAGAAAGGATTTAAAGAGCAGTTAGGTTTAATTATTGATCGTCCGAAACCAGGATTTGAGCATTTTTCTGTATCGGAAAACATTTTAGACGTTGACGAACATTTGACATATTGTTTCCATATTATTTTACAAGTATTGTTAAGCAAGTTTGCTGTAAATGTAGACTTATTCGAAGAATATTGTTTGGTTACTGCGAAAATGTTTGTTGAAAAATACCCATGGCATTGTATATCGACTACGGTGCACAAGGTATTAATCCATGAAACTGCAATTGTAAAATCTTGCATATTACCGATTGGGAAATTATCTGAAGATGCTCAGGAATTGCGAGATAAAGATCGGGAAAGCTTTTCGTAAAAATGCTCACGTAAAAAACAATGAAAAATGTTTTTCGGCGACTCCTGATATCTTCAGGCCCATTAATTACAAGTTTAAGGAAAACTCCGCCAAAGGCAAGTAATATTTTATCTTCGGAAGCAATAAAACTTTTACTGCCACCAAATCATATTGATAGTAAAAACTATGTGCCAAAAACTGATAAATCAGAAAGTTCTGAAGATTCTTCGGAAGAGTAAAGTAAAAAAATATATTCCTTGGTTTTTAATTAAATATTTTTGAAACGCGTTTTTATACTGATTAGATTTTTTCATTTCATATCCGCCACATTTAATCCGCCATCATGTTTTTTTCAAAAAATAACATCAAATTCGAAATCAGCGAACCCAAATACCTGTATAGGTTGAAATTCTAATACATTTTATTACATTTTCGATTTTTGTCACACTTTTTTACGGTTTGGGACCACTGTGCGTTGTCCGATGTTTACCACTCAACATCAATGACGCCATCATTATCATATATAAAACATTATCAATCCACTTTCAGACTGAAGATTTCTTCCGTAGAACCAACTCTAACCACATCAAGTTGAAGAAAGTTGTAGAAAATTTTTGTTATTTTTAGTATTTTCATCCATGGACTCGTAATCAAAGAAAACTTTAGGTCAGGTAGCCCAAGGACCTAACTTAAACATCGACTGACAAGCATTTATGCATTTATGCCCGGCTTCACATTAATCTATCAACTAGTGTAATGCCGTTTTCTAACACGTTTTGCTAATTCACCGAAAGAGACGGGGACTGTTTTATCAATTTTTTCCCTGTCAGCCAGTTGGACGAAAGATTTCTTGCTAATCTCGTACAAAGCAGGTAGCTGATATGATATTGTGTGGTTTAAAGAGCGATGAGCAAGACTGCGATTTTGAATTACCTATCGTATTATATTCCGTATGCGGTCATCTCAGCTGTCATGAAGATTCACTTATCAGACAGTCACCAGGCAGTTACGTGAAAAATGGTTCGTGTTTTTTAGAGTTTTAGTTTAAAAAACATAACTCAATCGTGTTTCTTATGAAATACCTGCAAGCACTTTCAAAGAAGCTTTTAAAGGTGGTAATCAATGAAACATTAGCATCAGATGGATTTTCGCAACTATGTTAAACGTCACATCGTCTAAAACAAATTATTCAATGGTATCAATATCAAAGAGGCAACTGTTTCTTTTGACATTTTTTCCTGTGTTGTATTCATTACTGAAATTCTGGAAATTTGAGAACATTCTTTTTAATGAAAATCTAAACAAACCACGGATTCTTGTAAAAAGTAAGAATTTCACTAGAGTACTTTTAGAAATAGACAACTTTATCCAAATTTAATCGACTTTTTATCGCCTACGATTTACGAAAACTTTTCATTGTAGCAGATCTAATAGAGAGACTACACATATACTAGGTACTCACATTATATTCTGATTTGTTACTTCTCACTACTCTTCTGAGTTCTATTCTAAAGCTTATAAAACTTTACAGCGACTATAAAAATAATTATTATCTATATAAATGTGTATAATACTTTTGTTGAAGTACTTCACACTAGTGAAAAGCCCGTTTAGACTACATTGATGCTCTGATTAGATGACTGCATGTTAGAGCTAAGAAAATTTATTCTATTGTTACTTATCATTTTAACGCTTAAAAGAGATATTAATTTGCCAGTGTTGTAGAAGTGGTTACTTGTATCAATGAAACAGCTTATTGTAAATAAATAAAGGCCGTCTGACACGATGCTAAATTTGGTACAAAATTTGCGTCGAGAGGTTTTCATAAAACTTTGTACAAAATTTGCCATTGTGTCTTAGGTATTTTGTCACAGAATTTGTTGCGAAATACTTCTGATACGATTTTATAAAAAACTTCTAATACAAATTTTGTACTAAATTTAGCATCATTAAGATTAAATACAAAATTGTATACAAAAAACTAACCCTCCAAATAACAAAAATTAGTAAAAAAATTAATTAATATTACCCAAGCGAATTTATTACTTCACAATTAGCTTGTTCTCGTCCTACGTTCCACAATATCTTATTTTACATTTCATTCTTTAAGCTAAAATAAACATTATACGAATACATTTAATAAAAATAGGCGTCGTTGTCTAAAAATAATATTTGCGTGGGACCTACCAAACATTTCTCCCTTTATTAAACTTGTAGCTATTCGTTTTGTTTACTACGAGTTATTTTTAAGCTGTACTGTGATTTAATCAAACGAAAGGTTTTGTGATATGTATATACAACTAGAATTTCGAGTCGGAAAGAGCTATTGTATTTAAATTTCTATTGCATTGAGGTGTGTTTGCCGCCGCTACAAAACATTTCTATTTCTGATAGCAAGACAATTCTAAAACTGCAGGCGCTGCCGAGGTATGTCGGCATCAGTACTCGGTTGAATGCATTTCCTTCCTTTCGAGTGAATGTAATAATACTCAAATGCATTCTATAATAAAGGAAATGCTCTCCAGTATTTTACTTCATTTAAAGAAGTTTAGAAATTTAGATTTTCTTGCATAAACTTTTATGCTACAACTATGCATTATGTTCCATTATCTTTTGAAAATGATAAACCTTGAGAACTATTTCAAGTTTTATAACAAAGCTTTATATTAATTTTCGCCTTTTTTGAACTGAAATATGGAAAAAGGTTTGCCCAAGAAATTATTATTAAACTTATGCGGAAATGGACTTTAGCAATATCATTCCTTTCGTCTAACCCACCTGAACACAATAACGAAACTGATGTAGTTGTAGCCAGGAAGATGAATACTACGAGTATAAGTAGATATGTACTCCAGAATCACAAAAACGATACTTGCAGTAAATTTAGTTGCTTTGCTTATACGATTACACCGGACTAAGGTCAGTAGGCAGCCTTGGGTTGTATTGTCTACTGTATTCAGAAACGTAATGATAGTACTGTATTTATCACGACTACATTTCAAGTAGCGGTTAAGATCGACATTAATATAGTATTTTAGATAATGTTAAAGTGGATGAAACTAAACCCCATCTTTAACCGGTTAATATGATTAACCGAAGAGGTATTCCTCAGTTTTGATTATTTCACGTAGTTAACTTTATTTAATCAATTAATTAAACTAAGGACGAATCTTGCGTCAGTGTTTACACTATTACTGCAAGGAAATATAAATCAGAGTTTGATAGAAGTGAAGGGGCAACAAGAACTAAAATCAGTTTTGATTTCCACATGATTACTTGTTTTTCAGCGTAAATAGGTGAGAAGAAACGTTTTCCAATGTTGCACTCGCTTACAAGTTGGATTTTCGTCTTGTGGACTTAAAACGAGATTGCTGTCCTAGAGCTTCCATTACGTGCTAGCAATTCATCGTTTTCTAGCAACATCAGATGGGAAATAACACCGTAGCGCACTAAGAAGTAAATGCAGTATCAATTAAAGTTTTCTTAAGCTTTAAGTCTATACAGCCTCTCATATTATTTCTAGTCTTCAAAACGGCAATGCCTCTACATGCCAGGATTATTGTGACAGGTTAGACACGACTTGGAAAACATGGTAGCCTTTAGGTAGAATCTAAAAATCTTAAACCAAGAAGATAATTAAGTCCAGAGAGTCTAGTTCCTACTATGCAGGTTTAGTCTCAAAAGGGGAGAACTTTTGCAAGAGCATCCAGATTAGTCTGAGCTAAATCATATTTCGGACAGAATTTGAAAATCCCAGCTAGACCGAAAAGACGACTAACTTCTAAAAACCCAGTTACCACTACACTGGCTCGAGAAGAACCAGATCAGCTTAGGAGACTTGATGAGGTCGTTTTTAAACTTGGCCAACACAGTACAGTCTGAGTATTTTAGGCAGAATTTGAAAATTCTAATTGGGCTAATGCTATTGCGCTGGCTCGAGAATCTCGATTAGTCTAAAAACCAGATCAACCTAGAATTTTATGAAGACAGTTTTCAAAGTTGACCAACCAACACAAAAGCTCGAAAAAGTTCGACCTCAAACAAAGGAATACTTTTTCAAGATAAATCCCCTACAGGCTTGAGACAAATCGCATTTAGGCAGAATTTAAAAATTCTAATTGGACTGAAAAAACGTTAGTGTCTTAGAGGTTCAGTTACTAGTGTATTCACTCAAAAGGCTTGGTAAATTCAACAACCTAATCAGCTTAGAAAACCTACTGAAACAATTCTCAAAATTGACCAACACAAATGTGAAGCAACTATGACCTTAAAAAGTACGAACTTTTGCAAGATAAGGCCAGTACAGTCTGATCCAGATCGCATTTTAGGCAGAATTCGAAAATCCTAATTGAACCAGAAAGACAATTGACTTCTATAGATCTAGTTCTTACTACATTAGTTCGAAATACTTGATAAATCTAAAAACGAAGTCAGCCTATACAAGAATTTAATGAAACAGTTTAAAATTAATCAACACTAACGGTCGAATTGGAATGACTTCAAAAAAAAGAAACTTCCGCGGGGCAAGCTCCGTACAACCTGAGCCCGATCCTTAAGGATTTTCAAAAGTTTACATTTTAACAAACTAAAAACTAAAAATCTTGAACTAAGAAGATAATCAAGTCCTGAGAGTCTAGTTCTCACTATGCAAGTTTGGTCTCAAAAAAGGAGAACTTTTGCAAGAGGACCCAGATTAGTCTGAGCCAAATCATGATTTAGACAGAACTTGAAAATCCCAGTTAGACCGAAA
The DNA here is from genome assembly GCA_011009095.1 of Ignelater luminosus. Taxonomy (NCBI): domain Eukaryota; kingdom Metazoa; phylum Arthropoda; class Insecta; order Coleoptera; family Elateridae; genus Ignelater; species Ignelater luminosus. Next base: position 50,147 of record VTPC01091120.1, on the reverse strand, counting down.
AGACGACTGACTTCTAAAAATCCATTATTGTCAGCATTTTATAGGCATTAGAATCAATGAGAAATAAACTACGATAATATGAAGACAGGTTAGCTCAAGATTCTGTTGCTGTAATAAGGAAGTTATTAAGGATGTGATCTGTGAAACTGATTTTTACACTAAACTAGGAGAAAAGGTTTCTTTTTCATTCCCTTATTATCACGCGTCGTTTTCGAGTAAAATCAGACTTTAGGTTTCGAATATTTTTAAAAACGTAACAAAGGTAGCTTTCGCTCAATTGAAGCATACATTCTACAACTCACCGTATAAAATCGCGGCAACACTTTTTTAGATGAAGCATACTGACTCTTTTTAGAATACTTTTATCTGATTTTCCACACTTTGTCTTTTCCACAAATTGTTTGGAAGACTCCAGGATAACAGAGCAAAAGATTTATATCTGTTCCAGTCAGGCGGTACTAAAAACGACCTGCATAGTCAAGATAAGAACCTTTCTTATTCGGCACTGTGCAGATGCTTTGAAATATCTTACCACAACAGAGGAAGTTAATCTTGTCTGGGTTCCCAGACAGCGGAATTCACGGCAACGAAAGGCGAGTGAACTCGCCAAACTTTACACGCGAGGATGCCTTCTTGAGACCAGAACCACTTACATCTCTTCAGCCCTGAATGCATAGGATTACGAGACCCGAAAGAAGAGTTGGTAAAGAAGCAGTGGCTATTGCTATGGCAAGAAGTAGAGAACCCTAACAGTTTTAATTTGAGTTATCACAGGCCACTGTATTCTAAGAAGACACCTGTCGCTTAAAATAATAGATGTAGAGAAAAACATGCTCTAAATGTGGAAACGACAATGAAAGATCTTAATGCTTTCTGGAAGAATGTAAAGGTTGAAGTTCAAAACTTTTTAGATCTAGAAAGGGAATAGTTTAATACTCTAGCCTGGACCAATATACCCACGCTCGTACGGGGATATTGGTTCAGGCAGGGAACAGTAGACAGCCGTAGAGGTAGTTGAGAGAATAGTAAGGGTTTAATTAAAGAGAGCCTATAAAAGTCTGCTTGCTAGGTTTAAGCCTCTCCAATTACTACTGCTACTACTACTTCCCCCAAAATGTTTCTTATAATGCATCTTTTCTCGTTTCCTAAACATTAGATCGTTAACATCGTTTTTGTATCCTCCATCTTGATTCTGTTACAACATCAGGAAATTAAAGTTTTAAGAACTACCAGTATCCTGAACTAATAATACGAGACAGTGATTAATGCGTTTTTATTAATTGTTTTCTCATACCTTAAATACTTTAATGACGTCACCAGATTTTCTTGAACAACAGGCGGTTTTTTGCAAGGCATTTTGAAAAGATCTTGTCACTGCTTTTACGCTCAAACAATTATAAAGGTAATGTTGAATGTCTTGTTGAAATAATCGATAAAGCTAAGAAAAATGTGTTCAATTTTTCTTACTGGATTTCAATCTTTTTCTATATTTTTTCATCGACAAAACTCATGAACAAATAATAATTAAAAAAAAGAGGCTTTTTAGCTCTTTATCTTGATGCTTTATTGAAGAGAACAGAGAACGGTAATACTAAAAGAAGTCCTTTGTTCTCATAGTTTTGTAGGCTTTTGGTCATATTATTGTTGAGGGAATTGAAACTCAACTACCCCACTTTATGATGAATTAGATTAGTGCAGCTGGCGGTGCATGTCGGAAACAAAAGCTTCAATGCTTTTAATAATATTGTTTAGAGTGTGTTTTCCTTTTTGATTTAAAACTTTTCTCCGATAGATTTGATTTGAAATTTTCATTTCCGTTCTCAACGCGGTGCGCGAATAAAATATATGTCCTACTTTTTTAGAAATCTTTCCTATAGTTTTGAAGTAAACATCATTGTTTTATTCAGAAGGAAGGGAAAAAACTTTTGAAAACTAGAACTTTCTTTAAGTTTTAAAAGTTTGAAATATCTGACCCATTTTCTGTCGGGGTATTTTGCTAACTTCTTTTTAAAAATCTCTGAGATTCTGCAAATGACTTGAATTGGAAAAAAGGACAAGTGAGAATTTTCTTTTGAATTTCCATTTATATCTCGTGTAAAACTGAAATTAATTTCGCAGAGTAAACATTGGCCCGGAAGTATTTTCTGTTTCTCCCCCTTTTATACTTCCTTTAAAATAAATTGTATTTTCGACACTTAAGATTTATATAACGTTAAGGTTATTAAATCATTTTTAACCATAAAGTAAGCTTTAATGGTCCTATTTATTGAAGATATTTTATCTTGAGTTCTCATATTGGTTATAAAGTATCTTATCTATAAAACGGTAAAACCTCCCATTCGTTTTTCTGTCTATTCTTTTTATGCACCTTTTATATAGCAATTACTTTTAGAGGATTATTCCGCACACCCCGTAGATTTGTATTTCAGCTTTTAATTTAAAATGACGAAGACTAACAAAAAGCATGATTTACATCAAAGTTGACACTAACTAATGAAATGGAAATCGTCTAATAAAGACTAAAGGAGTGTTTTATTGCCGAAGAAAAACCTAAAAGAATATTTTAACGGTTTTAAAACGCTTATTCATCTTAACTAGTTAATTTATTTACGCTGATATTTATTTATTCCTACGCGATTATTTACAAAACTATTTAACCTTATCAGTTGATTATGCGATAGATCTGTTTACCTACAATTTATGTTACCAAATTTGAATTTATTCCAAGCGGCGTTCTTTTCTTACCTGTACTGCCAAATGTATTGAACTGGTCCGCCTGTTTATATATGCAACACTCGAGAGTGCTGTGAAATCTTCTTGTTATAATTCAAGGATGTTGTCGATCTACCAGATTATGCAACCCAATACTCTCTAAAGTGTGGTGGCAAGGTTCTGAGAAAAATCGTTTTTTGTCACTATTGCAACAAACAGTTTCATCTCGCTTGAAACCGGATACTTCAACACCTACCCTGGCTTCTTCACCAAATCTCTTTTATACTACCATTGGTGCTCCTATATAGGAACTCCAACTACAATGAACATGCCATCTTTAATCCACGACTTGCCGGACGCAATGATAAAAAAACGACCAGCTTACCACCATCTCACCACCCAGCTTCCACTAATTAATTTACTTTGGGACTTGGGTTGAAGAAAGAACGGCCACCCTCATTTTTATCTTTCAAATTCATTTGGCCAAACAATTGTACCTATCCTTTCTTTCGCCGGTTTTAACAAAACGCTGATTTCCAATTTGACTTCCATTGCTTAGATGTGTAATTTCATGGAAACTGTCCCTCGTTGACTTACTTAATAGAACTGTCTTTTGTTACTAATTTTGGCCCAAACAGGAATAACAGCTGCCTGTTAGTTAACTGTAAGTTGACTGAAGATGAGAAGGTTCGGACTATCAGCAGAACGTAACACGTCAAACTTCCAAATAGAAATTTAGCCCAAATGTTCAAATGGTTAATTCAAATTACATTCGATGAGCGTTAGTAGACATAACGTTGATACAACTTAATTTTTTTAATATCTTTAGTTAAATGTCATACGTCATAATATTTTATAAAATATTACTTCTGCTCTCTCGCAGAGTACTAACAATTTCGTTAGAGATTAAGGCAATCAAGACTAAGGGATATGCCGAATTTGTTTAGAAATATCGACAGTGAAGTGTCTAGATCAATAAAGCTGGCAACAAACAGTTCTAAAGTAATCCCCCTAATTACTCCGCGAGCTTGCAAACTTTTCAAACTAAACTTCTGGTAGAATTGCTTTTAATAAACTATCTTTAATTCCTGGACAATTTATACATTTAATAAGTACAAAAATGTATACTAGTCGATCTTTCATAACATAAACAAACAAAACGTCAAACGAATTAATTCTGAAAATTAGTAATCTTGAGCTTCAAATAAATCTATTACTCGACACTGCGTGCATTCATCTAATACAGTTCTAATAATGCCACATTTATATTGAAAAAGACACAATAGTTGCACAAATAGTGTTGATAGAATTAACAACTTGTTTACACATACAAACTTGAATAGATAGTAGAGATTCCCTTACATGACAATAAAGCCTGGCCCTCAGGAAATTGCTGCTTGTCTACAAATGGGTTAATCGTCAAGTCTAGAGTCACTGTTTTCTCTTCCTCGGGACAATGTAGTATTACTTAACCTCCGAAATGCTAGGCTAATTGCTAAGAACAACGAAGATTGAAGGCATTTTAATTTGCAGCGACGCCGTCGGTCTACGCGTATCGCTACAAATAGCACTGCACAAAATTTTATAAATATAGCCAGAAAGGATATTGATTTAAAAACAAAAATAGTGCAATAAGCTTCGACTGGTTTACAAAATAAATGCGACTGATTATTCCTGTGATTTACTGATTATTTCAACGAATGTTGATCTCCCATTCCTAGATCGTGACAAGTTAGAACGTTATTTATTACTGACTGCCCAATCCAATTGAAGTGACTGAAAATCAATGCTCCTGTCGCGTCGTTCCATCAGTGTGTATCTGTTTTATCTTACACAATACAAAAAAGAAAATGTTCAATTCTCCTACTTACATGATTTTTTTAATACACTCCGAAAAAGTTTCAATTACTTTCGACAGAAAATCGAAAATCATTAAGTCACCAGTGCGTTTGAATAAAGCAAACAAGTCAGTTTTTATGTCCTTTTCTCCACGGGCTTGTAATTTAATGCAGGGAGGTTTTAACAGCGCAAATGCGTTTTCGGTTTTTTAATAACTTTTTAATGACATCGTCTGACGCTTTATGCTATTGTAAATCTCTAGTGGTAGTGGTCTTTTGACTACACAAACAAGCCTAAAGAGGTAGTCGATTTTTGAGTTTCAAAGGCTCTAAGAGCTTTCGAAAGAAATAAATCAAGTGCAAAATGGCAAAAAGATTTAGAATACGGTTGGTTAAGAAATCCAAGTCTCCAACTGAAAAGTTATCTTGTGCGTAAAAAACTAGCCTGGACTATCGGTATGTAACAGAACACCAATTAAATTTGAAGCATTTATTATAATATTGTCGATAGGTTTGAGAAATGAATTTATTTTGAAAATATTATAAAAAATAAGAGTGATATCTCTAAACTGTTATTATGACCATTAATTTATTTCAAATACAAGAACTTCAAAGACGTTTTCTTTTTTATTTCAAATAAACTTTTTCTAGTTTTCGTTTCTCAATCTACTTCGAAGAAAAAGGGAAAATCGTTTTACATCAAAATCTTCTGTAAAAAATAAAATCATTTATTACGATAACTTGTTGCTTTCTTTTATTATAAGAACAGCTATTTTAAGCTTCTCGAAACAAAATTATAAGAGGACTCTTTCATTCTCTTTTTTACCTTAAGCTTGAACACTAATTTATCCAAATTTAGCATCTCGTAAAAAACGAGATTAATTCGTTACTAAAGAGGCCAAATAAAGTTAATTGTTATGTTTTTCCAGGCCACTTCCTACCCGATTATGAGGATAAAAGAGATTACTTCTGTAGATTTGCTCAAGAAAATCGTTATAACTGAACTTAGGTAATCGAAGTAAAAATATTCTGCATTTTATAAAATTATTCTAAGTAAAACCCATTAGGTTAATTTTTCTAATCTAACGTTTAATCTTCTAGATTTTACTTAGAGTTGCTGTATACTTTGTGGTAGTTAATTATTCAATTAAGAGTGTAGGGAATCGGCCAAGGTCGTTACAACACGGCATATTTGAATAATCATTTAGATTTCCATCTTGATAGAATTTATATGAAAGTTCATTCATTATCCGGGATGGAACTACAATAATCTCGAGCATAAATTTTCTACGAACTTGTTGATTTTGCTTTTGGAAACTTTCCAATTACAAATAGCAGATTTCTTGCAAGTTAGTGCCTTAAATTATCTAGTGTAATCAGATTTTGCTACACTTCAAAATGCAAATCTCTTTTAATGGGTTTTAGGTCTTTCATAGAAAACAACATTAAAATTTTTTCAAATTATCCCTGCTAAGTAAGAACGTTCCTCTACTTATTATTGGAAGCACCTGTAGTGTTTGTTTAATATTTCCAATAAATTCTCTTCCACCTGAAAATTCGTAATTACTGTTAGTTCAAAATTCTCTTCATTCCGTGCTCGCCACATTTCTCATTAGGTTTCGCTTAATATTAATTACTAAACTTGAGTTGGTTTTCAAGCTTCAAATGCGGGATGCGATTGTCATTTATAAAGAAGGGAATCTCCTACACCGGAGGCAAAACTCTTGTTGGAAAAAGGATCTAATTGGTTAAATTCTTGTTTTGTAGATACAATGTTTCACATTATTAATGTTTAATTGTGAGTTTTTCAGAATAACAATTAAGTTGTTGTAATCAGGATATTTTGAAAATAAGCTTACAATAGCAGAAAAATTCACCAAAAAATATGAAAGAAGTGTTTTCGCAAGTATATTTTGGAGAATAGCCATCAATTTCTTCAATGAGACCTTTACTTTATTTAGAATCTATTGAATAGTGTGCTTTGAACGCTTTCAAGTGATAAGAAATTTTTATGTTTTTGAAAAAACCCTACTTAACTGATTTTAGCAATTGCCCAGTATTGTAATCAAAACTATTCCAAGCACGACTATATACACAGAGTAAGAATATATTTCTAACGCTGAAGAGACAGTATAAATAAGCTATTCTTCTTCTGTCAAGAGTGAGAAGGTAAAAGCAAAGATAGAATAAAAGAAGGTTGGTGGTGTCTACAATTCATTTACATCACTAACGAAAAACGCAAAAAACCATGCAATACTGGCACTGTTACTTTTAAATAACCAGTGATAACAATGTTGATACATAAAGAGGTCTATTACTCTAAATTTCTGGTTTGCGATAATTCTCTAACAGCATATACCCATATAGGTTAGATTACTCTCATATTTAATGTTGAAAATAAATGGCAGAGGATAAATCTCGATATACGACGTAGCAAATATTGGGCTACCTCAAAGTAAATTATTTATTGAAATGTTTCCGAGCAGTATACAACAAGTAAAATGAAAACGCCCCCGTTTAATTGGATCGGCATCACCTGTGTCAATACTACATGTTTCATTAAATGAATTCTGTCGTAGCCTTTAAGCGGTTGAAGAAGATCTACTACTCGGCGGAGCTAAATCGTATTGATACACGTTAAAGAGCAGCATCATGTATCACATGTACAGCAGATATGTTTTGTTGGAGTGGTTGTTATACTCTCTTAATGGATATTATAAAGATTTTAAAAATAGTGGACATTTTTAACGCTGCGGTGGATGTATTAGATGAGAATTTTTTGATTTAAATAAAATTTTAAAAATCGTTATAAAGAATGTGGTCTGGACGGAGGACTTGTTTGCTCATCTAAAACTGTCTACATTCAGAAAACTTCTTACAAAACTTCTTTTCTTGTTTATTCTCACTTTTTATTTACACTTTCTTGTTTCGCTCTTGAATTACTAGTATCACTAGGATTTTGTACAAATGGAATGTTGACTCATTTCAAACAAATACATAAATCTTTGTGAAGCTTGTACCGATGTTTGCTTGTCTTTCTTAATTGTGTTTGACATATTTTTCATATATTTTTAAAACAGACTGAGAATTTATTTTGAAATAGATTTTCTGATTATACTGAACTCTTTAACAGCTAATTAACAAAAGGTTAGCCCTTAAAAATAATTATTATTTTCATAAGTTTCTGCAAAACTCGTCAGCACAATGCGGTCAACATTCAGAGCATTCAAAAGATAAACAGCGTTTAAAGAATCTTTTTAGATCTAGACACCTGGAGATAAATAAAACCTTAATCAAAAAGTTTATTTCACATTCTTAGCTAACAAAAAGTGTCAACGTTTCTGAAATAGGTACCAGCAGTCAGATTTGTGAATATTCTTTACCTAGCTGTTCGGGCCCCACGCCAAAAATGCTTTTCCTGTAGTTACTGTTAACTAACCTCTGCAGCTAGTTGAGAATCATAGATTGGAGTACCCAATGTTCAACATAATGTTAGAGGAAATCTTCTTGGCATAAGACGAAAACAGCGAAAGATGAAGCGTCAATTTTAATTAAAGCTCGGTGTATTTAACACTTCTAATTGACATCGAGATTACCTTAGTATTGCAGTTAGTGAAATACCAAACATTTTATGTTTATACAACATTAAATGTTAATAGGATTGACCAAACTTTAGAAGAATATTGCATGACACTTTTTCCATGATCCATACATGTTTGAACACTTCTGCACTTATTTTCAAAGACTGTGTAGCTGAATTCTGCTATTTTAAATAAAGTTGCCATAGATTTTACCGGTATTTTCTATTATAGTCTTTTAATAAATCTCAAGCCCTCTCATCTGGATGATGTGTTAATTATATTTAAATATTGTAAAATTATTTGTAACTTACTCTACAATAAGACCCTTTTGACCTTAGCACAACTAGACTCAGCAGCGGCCTTTTACGTAGATGAAGAAGTTATATACCCAATAAAAAACACAGTTATTATTAACAAGAATATCAAACTAATATTAAAGATCGAAATTGGTATAAAACATAAACACATCAGTCATGCACAAATAAGTGTCTTATATAAGATATACAATTCAAGTAGCCTGATGAAGAGAATTAATTGAAATAAAAGATAAATCATTAAAATTACAAAGTGATTATGAAGTAATTCCGGGAAATCCGGTATAACTGCCGAAAGTTTGAGTAAACAAACATATAGTAAGCAAAGATATTACAAGACGTTACAAGATGTAATATAAATTCTATAAATTGATAAGAATTACAAAAATGCAAACAAAAGTATTCATTGCATTTAAAACAATCTTTGAGACAAAAAAACAACAGTTTATTTCTGATTATTGTTAAAGCTTTAATAAAGCAAAACTTGAAGCAAAAAAATACCAATAAATTGCAATAGTGGTATATAAAGGAATTAACCAGAAAAAACCTTTTCGAGAAAGTCACAAGAAAATATAACTTATTCCACTGTATTATCCCAGAAGATATCACAGGTTAGTGCTTTTAGTAAGATAAACCAAATGATAGAATAAAAATAACAAAAACGACCCTAAAAGTAATTCAAGTCATTGGAGGGCTAGGACACAAGGAAGAATACTGAGCTGGCAGCTTTTACCACAAGCAAGCAGACTTCAAAAAACTATTCTTTTGAAAAGAAAAACACAAAAGGCTCACGACGAAAATACTCCTCGAAACTAAACCTAATTAAGTAAAATAAGATTTCTCAAAAGGAGAAATTACGGCTAGAATCTAAAATAGAACTAGCTACTGGAACAATCTATCCGACATCGATAGCCAGAAAACCACTAATAATGTAAAATAAAGAAGAAACAATACAGACTTTATCAATTCGAACTGGTAAACACATTAGCGCTTAACAAAAAATTGTAATGAAAGAAATGCAATATGTGATTTTAAATTCTTTAATTATAATTAGGCAGGTACAAATAATAACAAAACAAATTTTGAAGGTGGATATATCAACTCTAAAAAAATATCTAACAGTAGCCTCAATTAATTACAATTACAACAAAATAAACTTATTTTAGTATTAAATATAAATAAATGTCTAATATCTTTCCAATAAGATCAACATTTCGTTAAAAGAATAACAGAAAGATATTTTAAGTGCTGACTAGTAAAAATCCGGTTTTTAGGACTTTATTAATCTTTATTGAAACACAATTACGCTTACTAGAAAATTGGCAACATAAGACGGAAAAATTAGAATAGTAAGGTGGAAACATAGTAGTTCTGGCTTATCGGAAGCGAAGATAACCTACAGCTATACTATTTCCTTTCCAGAATACAATAAGAATAATCTGGGAGAATACTGGATGTGTCACTCTAATACAAAAAATAAAATAACATTTGAAAAATTATTAAGGATTAAATGGAGATAAGAAAAAATTGACGTCTCACAAGAAGGGAAATTAATTTTAAAACTAAGCCCCGTGACAGGCCAAAAAATACTGATACAAACCATAATCTGAATTCTTGGCTGCAATTCCTTTTGGTACATTTCAGTTCATAACTACTACTGCATGGCTACTACTCAATAATGCGTTCATTGATTGGATTCGCCATTTGTTAGCAAATATTTCTTCTGGCTTGGTCATCACCCACGTTTCACTTGCATATAGTACCACTGGTCGTATTATTGTTTCATATGCTTTTATCTTAACTGATATTGAGACACTTTTTGCCTTTAGAATAGGTGCTAAAGACGCTAACGCTCTGCTACCATTTAAAATTATTGTTGAATTGTTGCCTCGAGATACACAAATTCACTCAATTTTTTGGTGTTATACTCTCTTCTTCCAGCCTTTATCTTGATGTACTTGTTGTCTTGTGTTATTCTAGCTTGCATTTCCATATATTTTGTATTTTGTTCATTCACTATTAGACCAAACTTTCTTGACTCTCTTTCCAACTGTCCAAATACACGCTCTAACTTTCTCTTTAATCTTGTCAATAAGGCTACGTCGTCGTCTGCGTACGCAATACATTGATGTTTGTAATGATAGATCAAACCGGTTCTTTGAATATTACTTTCTCTTACTATTACTTTCAGCACCATATTAAATAAATCTGTTGACAGAGGGTCACCTTGCCTTAAACCTCTTTTAATGGTAAATTTGTCCAAGAAGCTTCCTTCTAGTGTCACTTAGTGTCATTCTCATGAGTCTTATTAGTTTTTTTGGTATTTCCAGTTTTTCCATTGCTTCGTACATTTTTTGAAGAGAGATAGAATCATACGCCTGTTTGAAATCTATAAATAATATGTGTAGGCCCAGGTTTTGCTCGTAACTGTTATTCTGTACCATTTTCAAAGTAAATATTTAGTCTACAGTAGATCTTTCTGCCCTAAAACCTTTTTGGTATTCTCCTATTTGAGACTGATATTTTTTAACCTTGAACGGATAATTTTTGCAAGGACTTTATATATCACATCCAGTAAGACGATCCCCCGATAATTTTCACATACTGTCTTATCGCTTTTTTTAAATGTAGGGCAAATAACTGCACAACTCCACTATTTCGACATTAACTCTTCTCGCCACACTTGGAGTATAAGATGGTATAATTTTCTATTGAATTTCTCATCTCCAAGTTTTAGAATTTGGGATTTCATTATTTCCTGCGCTTTTATGATTTTCTTTGTTCTTTTGTTGCTTCCATTATTTCTTGCTGAGTTGGCTTCTCCACGCCTTCCTGTACATTATCTTGCGATATTCTATGTGGTGCCATTAACTGTTCATCTTCTTCAACTGCGTTTAGCAGCTCTTCGACATTCTGTGCCCATCTTTTTAGTTTATCTGTAGTGTCTCAGAGGAGTGCACCTTCTTTACTTCTACTGCAAATTGCCCTGATTTTCCTTGCTTTTTTGATTTTTTGATAAAAATTTCTTATTTCTTTGTTTTTATATTGTTTTTCTATTACTTTTAATTTTCTTTCTAGGTGCTTTCTCTTTTTCTGCCTGCAAATTTGTTTCGTTTCTTTCTTTTCTCATTGTATATTTTGATTGTTTCTTCTGTTTCCTGCTTGTTTTTTTCTATTTTTGTCCGGTTTCATGCTGTAGCGCCTTTTTACATTTTTCATTAAACCATTCTTCCTTTCTTTTAACGTCAGTGCTGCCCAACCATATATTCGCTGATTCTATCATTGTTATTTCTATTTCTCTTCATTCATTTTCTTTTGATTCGAGTCCATCTGTCTCCATTACCAATCTTTTGTCTGTGCTTAAACTATTACAACATCTTCTTTTTGAAGCAAGTCTGCTCTGTATTGTCGTTTTTCTTTTTTTTTTGCTCTTTTTTTTATTGGTAACCTTTGTTTAACTTTGACCACAACAAACATATGGTCACTATTGGCATCGGCCCCTCATAGCATATACAGTCCCGGATACTTGCGCAATGTTTATTTTCTGCTAGTAGTACATGATCAATCTGATTTTTGTCTTGCCATCTGGAAATATCCACGTTACTCTATAAATATCTTCATGATCAAAATGTGTGGTTATTATCTTCATTCTATTCTTTACCGCAAATTCTATTCATTTTCTCCCATTCTCATTGCTTTCGTTATGTAAGCTTCTTCCTCCTGTTGTAAAAAGATGTTCTTCTTCCCTTCCAACTTTTGCGTTTCAGTCTCCCACCACCAGCTTCATGTCGTATTTTGATATTTTTTTTGTTATTTCTGTTGTTTCTGTTAATCTTTCGTAGAATTCGTTTTTCATTTCTTCTTCTTTCTCTTCTGTTGGTGCATGTCTATTTACAATACTTGTTTTTCTATATTTGCCACGTAGTCTCAGACAGATAGCGTATTCTCTTGGATGTAAATTTAAAATCAACTATTATACAATAAGAAGAAATTGACGTCTCACAAAAGGGAAAATTATTTTAAAAGTTCTGTGACAGTCCAAAAAAGACTGCTACAAACCATAATCTGAATTCTTGGTTGCCATTCCTTTTGGTACATTTCACTTCATAACTGCTACTGCTCTTGCTACTACTGCAATAATGCATTTATTGATTTCATTCGCCATCTGTTAACAAATATTTATTTGCAAACGAATAAGTATTATAGAACATTTGCGAAAAACACGTAACGTTATCTCTCATTTTTAGGGTGATGTATTTATTATGTAAATATTGCAACAAAGTGAAACGGATTATTTTATGCCATCTTCATTACGTTTATAACCATTCTCTATAAAAAAATTAATTATTTCAAAACATTTTTCTAATGAAATTACTAGAAGCATCCAAATCACAACATTTAATAAAGAACAATTATTAAAAAAATTGTAACTAACGTTACTTAGCAAATTGCAATGTAAATCTATCAAGTATCAAGTGTCAACTTATCTAAAAAATTTTATAAGCAAATAAACAAGAAGGAGTTTCGGATACAAATCGAAAAAACTTACCACAACCTTCGACGGGTTCCGTACGGAAGCTACGGAAGCTAAACCCTAAAGGGGAAATAAATTGCATATAAATTTCAATTTAGATCCCGAAATTAAATATAAAACAATTAGATCTAAAGGATTATCAAAACAAACTCTCATGACAAGTTTTGTTAAAGAATTTACTAAAACCAAAGAAAATATCAAACTAATAAGTAATGACTTGCAGTTCAAAACAAAAATTACTACTATAATGAGTGATAGGCCATCATAAGATTCAGTAATAACACAAAAAGAACTAAATTTTAATATCAAAATGGTTGGAAAAAGTAAATCTTAAGTTATTTTAAGTAAAAAATCTCTATTTCGTAGTTAACGTCGATTTATAATAAGTTAGCACTGTATCCTTTTACGAAACCAGAAGCGGACTACTCCTACCGGTCTATCAGCATCCTGTCTTAAATCCCGAGACGATATAATCCAACAGTTTAGTTTGATGGATAGACTCCTGACTTCCAACGGAATAAGTCGATGGATCCACCAAATGAACGACACTAGGTTCCAACTCCAGACAGTAGCTTCCAGGTAAAATAAAAAAACTGAGGACAAGAAACGGCAATCAAAAATCAATGAATACAAGAAAGCACAAGGAAAAGAAAACTCACTCCTAATTGTAGGGCTTTTTCATTTACTCATCACAAAATTTGACGAATAATAATGTAATACAACTAACTCATACGCTGGTTATGTCTCGTCTGCTGCAGGCAGTCCTCACTTCTCCCAAAAGAAGAATCCAACCGGTTCGTGATCCCACGCTCAACGCAGGAAGAAAATTAAGCAGATTCTAAACAATAGTAAGATCTTATCCAGGACTTCAATTAAAAAAATCCGATTAGGAAAAGTAATGAGAAACTCAAAGAGAAAAGAAACCCGCAAGATAACCGTAATGTACTAACCTTCAAGCGGATAAGAAATCACCATCCAAATCTGGAAGGACATCTATTCACAACCCTTCTAATCCAGAAATTCTAGAATATAACACCGCTAACGGGAAAGAATATAATAGAACATTTAGATTTCCACTGCGGAGAATTAAACTTCAATATTTGAAATAAATATACCCAGCGTTTTACCTACCCTAGAAGTTGTGAAACACGGAAAATGTTTCAAACTGAAAACAAGAGAAATGTGGACCGAGACTAATAAAATTCGTAACCCAACATTCCTAATTACCATGCTTTATGATTAAGGGCTTCTTTCTTCTACAAAATTAAGAAACTACGGGTACCCCCGAAAGTGCAAAGAGCCAATTTTCATGTAACGGGAAAGAACAACAAATGACCGTTACAGGGTTCACAAGACAAAAATAAAAAATAAATAAAAAACAAATTTCATCTTCTTTCAGAATCAGAAAAACTGATTAAATACTAAAAAGTTTATACGATAGACTGTTACACCATTGCACTTACCTGTTGCTTCCGCGAAGACTTGCCAATTTTCTGTTGTGTGCTAAAGGGTCTGCACGTATTTTTCTTTTTTCTTATTTCTTTATGGGATTAGCACACAAGGATTATAAAAGTGTCCACAGATATAATCGCCAAAATCTCATTTTCACATTTATTTATCATTGATCATTACAACTAGTCGACAGTAAGACATGTTGAGGCAGCCGTGATTAGTGTTTCGTGCCTTGTCACTTTACACCTAATAGTGAAGTCGATTGCATCTTGCCAATGGTTCACAGTTGAATAGAATATTCTGGTAGTAATGTGTATAAATCTGGGTACAGTAGGAATACTACTAGTTGTTGAATACTATGTAGGATTCTAAGCACTTTTTTTGTAAGGTTTTCATACTTCATGTATGTTTTATTACAAGTACTACATAAGCGTCCATTGTCATTGGATGGATAATACTTTGGCATAATAATTTCTCGTAACCAGTTTTTAAAGATGGTAGTTTGTTCTACATTGGGTAGAACACGGCTAATCAAAAGTAGCATGAGTATTTAGTGACGATTGATAGTACATAAGCCGTTAAATTGTAAATATCTTTACTTTACACTTGCGAGCTTTATAAGTAAGACGGTGGTTAGGAAGTTAATGTCTTCGTCTTTAGCGAGAGAAAAAGACTCAGTCGCGATGCACTCTAAGAAAAGCGGTAGTACAAACTCTCGTGATAGTATTGTTACTGACAACTGTTTTTCTAAATATGACGTCTTCAGGACGTGACGTGACGTGTATACTCTATTATAAATAAAACGTAAATATGACGTGTTATATTGGAGGGTATAACAAAGGATGACTAGCTAATAACGTTATATGGACCTGTTTGTGCTGCCTGGGCTGTAGGTTCCACATGACAAACCAGGTGGAGAATTGCAGACTGCATTCAACCTCACGGATCACTTTGGAAGCATTTTTTTCTACATCAGATGTAAAGATAAATGTAGATGCATGAAATAATAAGTTTTTGTAATCTTTTTACAGCAAAGATTAGCGGCGTAAATTTTTTACATAATAAAACGAGCCTCCACCGACGATTAATTTTACAAACTTTGCCAAACCAAAATAAAATTAAGTTTTTAATTAATTGAAAAATTACAGAACAGAAATCATTATTGTACTGAAGATTTTAACACCACCCATCTCCAAAGCAAAGGCGTTCTATATAGGTATTGCTGAGAAAAAAGCTTTATTTTTAGATGTCCTGCCGTCCCTCCACAGTTATCAGGATCAAGGTACATCCTTTATATTTTGAAAGCAATAAAAGTTGGCGAACTTATATAGTCATGGATATGAGTTGATGCAAAACTGTTCCAGTTTCCACTTGACTCTAAAACTGAACTGACTAAGTAAAACTCTGAATTCGGAAATTCTTGGACATTGACAGTATCTTCCAGTGATATTTTCCTTAATAAGTTCCAGAATGTGATTTGGGGATTGAGTGTTAGATTATGATGACCTTTTATATTTGTGAGTTTAATGCGAAGACTGAATGGCTTCTATGATAGTAGTAGTTAGATGTGTGAGTGATTTGTTAGCTGTATTAATAACATCAGTAGATTCTAGGTTTACATGCTTATAAAGATAATTCTACATCACGTACTGATCTTACTTACTTACTGCACCGTGTTTCGCCGATCTAGCCAACGTAAGGTACAGCAAAGTTATGCTGTTCTGAAAAAAACATTTTATTATAAATGACTAAAAGCTGTTTTTTGCATAATCTTCTAGTTCGGTTCTAAAAGTCTCACATTTAGATCCCGAAAATAGTATTATTATAATTTTAAGTAAATGTAGACATTTTACACATAACAAAAAATTTTTAACCAACTTGCCGTAAAGTTTTACTTGATCGCATACTATAACAATTCTAGAAAGGCAATAATAATCTCAGCATTTAGAAATCACTACTTATTTCTAATAAGCACAATCTGATATTTTATCAATTCTCTAGAATCTGTAAAATAATACAAATGGTTCTTGCAGAAAGTATTTAACTACTTTATAATTTCATTTAAATAAAACCATATTCGTGTACAAAAAAGTGGAAAAGTTTGAAAGAACCATAATTATTTTTCGCTCGTTTTTCAGTCCACAATTTGCATACCTATTTTATGATAATAAAATACCAGAATTTGTTTTTATTTTAATATATAAAATATTAAAATGAATACAGTTATTTAAAATGCAAATAGGACGAAAAATTGAATATAATGATGATTTTACTAATTAGATGTTGTTTCCTCTTTGTTTCATGTACTCCACCCATTGTTGGCGCAATCTTGGACTATAATTGGATTTTAATAGAGCACAATTAGAGTAAGTATATATAGACTTGTACAATTAATTTTAAAGCTTTGTTTGCCTTTAATTATTATTTAATTGTTTCTAATCAATCAGTTATTTAATTAATCAACAATAAAGCTATTTCCAAACAATAATAATTATTGCGCAATATGCTTCTTATAAAGTAAATTTAGAAAAGGATTACTGTAAATTACCCATTCATCCCAATAAATTGTAACATACATAATAATGTTAGTTATGCAAATTTCAATTTGATGAATGGAGATTTATGTATTTACAGGCAAAGCGTTACGTAAATTTACCTTAAACTGAATTTTAATTGGCTAAACGTAATTTAATTGTAGAATTACAAATCATGTGAAGAGAACTATTGGACAAAAAAAAAACCTTTAACAAGATTCCAACTTCTTGTCAGTGTCGATACATTTATTATGTTTACATATTAAACATCTCATTTATTGCGTTTTTAATTTTTGGAATTTCAAATTTACGTTCTCTCAAATTTACATTCAGAAGGAAAGCTTCTCTGAATTCTGACATTAACATTTTGTGTGTAGAATTTCACTCTTACGTGACTTTTTTCCTAAAGGTTTAATTTTAGAATTATAATTTCGTTTTTATCACAACTTCATTTTAGACAGGGTTTTTTTTATTAAATTTTATATTCTCATTATTTTCCTTGCAGAAAAACAAATAAAGGAAATATCATTTCGACAATATTCAAACCGCATTCGTTTAATAGACAGCACGCACTGAAAGCAAATGAATTCACACAGACTCTTTTATTACTCTCTCTGAGTTATTCAACGGAAACCTTATTAAATTGCACCAGACAAAAATTAAATTTTTGCCAAAAACACATCTTAAAACTCTTCCGACATGAACTGCATGCGAGATTATACGTAAAATACAGAAATGAATCTTCGAAAAGATATTGAAAGATCTCAATTAAATATTCCGAATTCGTTTTGTTATTATAATTTTATTTAAACTCGATTTATTTGTTTTTTCAGGACTACAGGAAGTCCTCAGGCCAAATCCCCTGGAAGCAGTGCGGGGGCACTCATCCCCCCAGAGGCACGCACTCCCACAGCTACCGCCAACAAAGCTCTGCAAAATGTCAAAGGGGACCATCCCTCGGTAAGTCTTTCATTTTTCAATTTACCCGCAAACAAACAAAAGCTTTCACAATATATCAGCTTTCTGGTTAATTCCATATTAATTCCTACATCCATAATAAGTAGGGTTTATGTACTGCAAGAGTAGATACCATAAGAGAAATGAAAGAATCTATTTCCTTTCGCCTGAGTTTTGCACACCTGTCTGTGTAAACTCTTTCTATTTACTCAAGGGAAGTAAAAACAAAAAAATTTAGGTAGAGTAGTATTTACTTTCGCTTTAATCAGCATTTATGAACAAAATGCAAACAGCATTAAGGCTCAGACCGGATGAAACCGAGCGGGGAATTGTTCTACAAATATTATACGCCATGAAATTTGGTGGAATTAGGAGTTAAATACATTTACAACGTTTTATACGTTACATACAACAATGTAATGTTTTTATACAATTTCTGAAAATACATTTTCGTAGCTTAATAGAAAAGATAATTTCTATTAAATACTAAAAAGCGGTGACCTATTTTAAAATGGTTTACTTTAAGATTAAAATTCGTAGATTAACTAAATTTCACATATAATATTTGTATTCATTATCATTTATATCAGTGTTTCTAAACCTCACGGATCACTTTGGAAGCACTTTTTTTCTATGGGCCATTAAGTATTTCCTCGTTAGATGTTCGAGCGTTCACGAGTAATGCGAAGCTGATGTCGGTGTCTTTTTCGTAGAATGATGCAGATACACTTATTTTTCCTAAAAGAATTTTTTCTATTTTTTCAAAACAACTTCTAGAAATCGTCACGGTTTTTTCCTTTTTTGACTATTTACGTATTATTAAATCTGTTTTTCTAGTCTGACTAAGTGAAAAAAACGATAAAAGTAGTAATATCTCTCAATACCACACCTTTCATGTCTCCTTCCAGTACAAAGCTAGAATCAAGCTCAACAGGGCTTCTTTTCCCGCCAATTCTTCCAAGCCCGTTCCTTTGACGGTGGTTTCGCTAAATAGTAGGCAGGGACAGTGAGAATCTCATTAATTCGTGGCTTTCAGCTCGATACTTTCGCATTACTTTTGTCCTTTTTTTGTAACCGTCAAATCCTTCTAATTCCTTTACTTTGCTTATTTCGCTTCTTATAGAGACTTAATTGGTATTTTAACCATATTTTTAAAATGTATTTGCTTGCATGCCATACAGTTCTGTGCTTTATTTAATTAGTAAAAACTGAGAACATAAATTTCCAATTCGATAAGTTCGCTTTAATTCAATTCTCAGTGATAAAGAACAGAGATATTCAAGTTTTTGCAACCTTGTGGAGATGCAAAGCATAAAAGTATCTGTGGCACACATTTATTTGAGAAGCAGAAGCAATTTCTTAAATTTAAAAAACATTCGCTTAGCAACACTTCTAACAACTCAATTTTCACATTTCACAGATACTATGTAATTAGAAACTTATTTTACGGCGGTAAATAACAAGGAAAGACCAACATCCAGAAGAACATGTAGATGATAGGCAATTGAAGCTTTGTTAGAATCATACGGTTAGAAAAGTTTGGATTTTAAACACTTTGTTTTAATAACATAATCGATAATATAAGACTGATAACACTTAGAAATTGTTTCTAAGTAAATGTAATTTCCTATGGTTGAGTTAACACAATGGACTTTCTATTTGCATATTTTGATTTTGATCTTTTAAAGAGTCACAAGATTCTTGAAAGATAGGCACTAAATTTCGAAATTCCTATTTAAGAGGACATACGGTAACATTAAAGTCTTCTTTACCCATTTATGTAAATGATTCGCACTAACAAGTCTTTTGTAAGACTTTCATACAATTCCTGTTAGAATTTGTACAAATCTTCTCCTTTACTAAGTTTTCTAGAGTGATAATTACAAATAGATTTTTTTGATCCAGTGGTTATAGCATTTAGCAAATTTTTATTACCGATTCCGTACAAGCCGTCATGTCTAGAAGATATATTCTAGTCATTTTTTATCAATTATTTGTCCAAAAGCCTAAATTATCTTGAAATGAATTAACGTTTTGAATAAGGGCAGGCGCGGTAGATTTCATGGGCACCCGTGAGATTCTTCCCAGGGGATGTAAAAGTTGAAGAAACAGAAAAACTTGAGATGGTTTTGGCATCTATTCTATTTAAAGGTTTAAAGCTAAGGTACAAAAGTACAAATGCTTCCACCTGCTCTGCCTTCGGGGTATTCATAATGGATTTAAAATTAATCTTTGTACACATAACTGCTTTACAGGTAAAATAGCGATCAATACTTCAGAATTATACTTTTCGCTGACAATAAGGCTTCCTAGAAGAACAAAGTATTAAAACTTATACCCAAAATATTATGCGAGAGTTTTAAACATTCAAAGATTTTCTGTAGAATATGAACGCAAACTAACGAGTCTTTCAAAAAATTTTACGTTTGATTTGGGCTATCGATATAAAATCTTTCTTAACTTACATGATGCATAGGTAAATCTTGGGTATTTACAAACTTTCAAACTCGACATTTTATGAGCTGTTTTAAAAGATATTGTAAGTGTTTCTTGTTACAGGCTAAGCACAAATTAACACGCTTTTTAATATTTTAATGTTTTCAATCAAAAAGTTGCTTATTCTTCAGTGAACATTTTGGTTACTGGTTTATAAAAATATAACTTGTCAACTACATTGACTCTCAAAACCATCAAACCGACATACGTTATCAGTTTCAAAGCTAACTCTGGCGTAGATATTTTTGAGACACTCGTTACATACGTGAACTCAGTTTCTTCTTTTTGTAGTGGATTTTTCTGGTGAATTATTTTTCCGTTAATATTGGTGGAATTTTTCACCATAAAAGAGTAAATGTGTCTCTGCCTAATATCGAAATTAAAGAAATTCATTGGTCTTGGTAAGCGTTAGTACTTTAAAGATCTATATAATTAATCCATCATTGTCTCCAGGTTTTGTTTTTCCAAAAACATTTACTTTTGGACTAAGCTGTTTTTCAAAGCTTTTGCTTAGAAAAAAACATTTTTTAATTAATTTCAAGTGGTTTATCGAATATAAATGGACGTGCATGCATTAATATCAAACAAAAGACTGATTTTAGAAAGTAAGAGGCCTTTTAGATCTCTAGACTTTTCATATCTATGAACATAAAATTCTATAAAGAATAATTTTTTCTCTCGGTATCGTTTTTGTAAAAATTGTTTTCCAATAACAATCTCAACACCAGTTATTGAGAAATTCAGTTATTCCGTGAAGTTTTGCAAGTGCACAATTGCACAGGTAACGGTTTGTGAAAGCAAAGCTTTTTTCTTATTTCTGATTGTACATAGTATATGTGTATCCGTAATTGCAACATAAACTTAGAATATTCCCTGTATTATACCAACAATTTTCCTTAATCCAGAAGATTTGGCATTTTAATACATTGAAGGTTGTATTGCGATAATTCGAGGTTTTTTGACTGGCTACCTATTTAGCAAGATAAATATGATTTTGTCAGGATTTCAAGATTTTGTTTCAAAGTAAATCTTTATAATAATCAATATGATTAGTTTCTATAACTGCAGGTTAAGACATTAAGACTTGTTTTAGCTAAATATACAGTTACTTATTTGAATTTTTAAATAATCGGGATGGATTTTGACATCTACATATACTAGAGTAAACCCACCTAAACAATATTTGAATTTACCCCACAATTTTCTAAATCTTGTATTATATTTCATATGACCTTAGTATTATTTAATTGGGAATTCTTTTCGACACTAAAGCAACTTGATCTCTATTTGATAAATTTTCCAACGTGTTTTGGACACATTTTGTGTACTCCATATTATCGGAACAAAAAGGATACAATCCACACTTTCGAAACCCATTTTTGAAACTTTCAGCTAAGTTCTTGTTTCTCAGCACGTCATTTAATAAAAGACTGTTATATTATTACTTATAATCTATCGATCCTACAATTTTCGATCTAATCGATACAACAAAGAGAAAATAAAGATTTTGCCAAAACAGTGTTCACGTTTTCGGGCTTTGCTTGCCATTTGCAAAGCGTATTTATCCACTCAGACTTGAGTGGATTAAAAACACTTACATATGTCGCTTGCATGATATGTGTAGTGTTAGGAGGCAGAGCATGTAAAATTATTTGGTTTTCAATATTGGCCGAGTTTCATTGTAAGGTAACTCTTATCTCCATTGACAAATATAAGAACAGGTTTTTTTATTTTCTTCTGTAATAACCAATTATCTAACCTTATTACCATACTATAATCAAAGAATATGTCTGATTTAATTCATTCGCTGTCTGATTTTTTAAGAAGCCAATCCTCTTGTATACTAAGTACAACATATTTTGGTGGCCGTACATAACAAAATACTGCACAGGGAGGCAATATTTCTCCACTGGCAAAGAAAAACAACAGTACAGTAGTTGCTTCCTTTTTCTATTTGATACACGTTTTTTTATATCCTCATGATGCAATGACTTTTCCTGTATTGGGACAAAAAAAAATTGGTCTCATCACTATTTAGAATAGTGTAGGGTCATCAAAAATATTTTTAGCTCCTTGTTGTTTTAAGTACTTGCGAAGAGTGACAAATCACTTTTGAATACTTTCTTTACAGCACCTACTTTCTGGAGTTCGATGTGCCAAATGAGCATTTCTTCTAAGAAATAAATTATACCATTTACGTCCTGGCCGTCCATTTTTAAAAGGATTTTTTCTTTCGTCTTTTTTGGTAATAGTATGTACTGTATTTAACAGATCATCTTTTTTTAATAGAAATCTTCACTTTGCGATATTAATCGATAAGTTTTTTTTCCTCTTCAATAGATAAAATAGTATCAGGACCCTTTCTTGTAGGTTTTTCAGGTACTCGATTATAGGCTAATGACTGACGTATAATTTTTATTTACTAGGATGAATGTACCACAATACTTAGAACGAAAAACGGTAGATAACCAGAACTATAAAATCTCAATTATGTATGGTGCCATAAATTAATTATAAAGCAATAATTTATTAAGCGGCGGACTACTAGCACCGGACGCATTTAGGTGCATCTACCCTATACTTCTTAATCATTTAGTTAAGATAGATCAAGATCTATCTAGAAAATGCAGACAACGCAGATTCTTAAACAAGATTGTTAATTAATCCTGAATTGTAGAGTTTGAGCCCAGTTAGCCAAAAACCTTTTGGAAAACTCAACTTTAAAGTTGGTACCTCAGATTATTTGTTTTTATTTATTATAGGTACAAATATAAAATTGAGATCCGTACTAGATAGGTTACCAAGTATTAAATCCAGTGGCGAAGCGTTAATGTAAACGTTGTAATCGGCGATTACAGTTGTGAAAAGAAGAAAATGCTTATTTTCACTTATTAAGGAAAAATAATATTTTAATTTTATTATTACGGAAAACTATACTTTACTATATTTATATAAAGCAAAAAGGTTTTGTAATCATTAATTAACGCCCAAAGCGCCGCAAATCATTTAAATTTGCACACTGCAGGCAGTGTGCTTACCCGGTGTAATCGCTAACTTACACCGTTTACGTGGGTACTTGAATCTACCATACATACAGTGGCATCTGTGCATTGAACTAAATTTTCATTGGCCGTTTAACCATAAATGTCACAGTAGCGTAGCTTGCCGTGTAATCGCCAAAACAAACGATTATTTAGTCTGCATTGAGTAACGGAATAGGTGCGTAGTGTGTACACATGGTTGATTGTATACGATGTAAGAAAGATCTGCTTTTGATGATTTAAACACTTTATGCAATGTAAACTAAATTACTAAAGTTTTCAATTTTTCTTTGTGTTCCTTTTATAGTTTTTGGGGACTTTATCAAGCTTCTGCATGTAAATGTATGATTGTAAACAAACGAACGCAGAAACAGTTTAGATTCAACCAATAAAACTTTTTAGTATGATGTGGACCCTTTTTTTATTGGATAACAGCCTGATATTTTTGACATTCTGTTATTTTTCTTCTCTGATTTTTCAAATCTTGAAGATTTACTCCTATTCTCCTACAGCGGTGTATAAATCACGGCCAATAAAAAGAGTAACATAGATTTAAGAATTCTTCGACAGAAGTAGCTATGGCCGACAGAAACAGATTTAGTAGCGTGTGAATTGTACAAAATGTTATTATAATAAGTACAAAAAGACTCCAAAAAGGTGACTGGAAAGCAAGAGAAGAAACTATCTCAAATGTAATCATTGCAGAGCAAAGGTGCGCAATTAAAGCTTAAGGTGAACCAGGTAAGAACTTTTGGAGTTCGTAGCAGAGCAAAAAAGAACAAACGCTGCCGCTCATTGCCCTGTCAAGTTTTAATAGAAATGAAAATAAAAATAATCGGTATAAGAAGGATTAAAAAGTAGTTAGCCAAACTGTTAGTGTGCAAACGCTATTACTCATAATTTTCTAAAGTTTTGCGGTCAGGCAGAAAGCTCATACAAGCTACATTTAACCTGCCGCCGTACCTCCGCCTCTGTATCGGGCCACTATTTCCTACCCCTGGCTCAATGAAATTTACAATCAAGAGATCTAGACAATTACATCATCCTTACGGTTTCCTCGACCAATAAACTACAAAGTTTCAAGATTCTAAAATTATTAAAAAGGCGAAGGTAATTCTTACATTGTTTTTCAGAACCTACTATACGCCTTAAGATAAAATAGTTTCCTACAGTAGTAAGACTATATTTACTACACTACCTATGATAAAGATCAAAACCAACTTGTGGAAGTTATATTTTCCTAAAGAATTTTTTTATTACGAATGATTTCATTCATGTAGAACCGCAACCCCCAAAGACCTCTACTTTGACTGATTTTGATCGATTCGGTTCAAGTACTAACTTTACTTGCAAATAAGACCTCCATGAATAGAATTACATCATCCAGATCTGCAGGTATACAAAGAAAGTTAACACACTAGACTCTCCTCAAGGAGAAGAACATCTAGAGATCTTATTACGTTACGATAAACAAGGATCCTTAATAATAATTAAAGTCACAATTAATAACATGATCCATCTGACAGAAAAAAGCTAATAGTCTATAACATAATAGAAGAAAAGGTTAGCCAATCAACCTTTTAATGACAACAGTTTAATCTAAAAAGAAAGCTTGCACGTCTATGATTTATTGTCCCAGCGTACTACATGTACATACATGGAAGCAATTTACAACTTGCGCTATTATCCTGGTGTAAATTAAAAATTCAATCATCATTTAGAATTAAAACAAATTTGAGTAATTAGCAGTTATAATAAATATGTTAACATAAAAGTTAATTCAAGCATGTATAAATGAAATCGTGTAAGTTTATAAACCCAACATGTTCTTATTAAAGTTCTGTAAAATGAATTCATGAATATTCAATTAGAAATTAAAGAAATTTAAACAGAATTAAATTATTACGAACAACATTAATTTCCTATGTAAGCCATGATTAACTGTTGTAATAGCATATCCATACATTCAGCCCATGAATAAAGTTTTGTGAGAATTCCTACTTGTGTTGTAATTTCTCTTCCAGACAAAAACATCAACTTACAATTAGGTAGATCAAAATTAAGTTTCACTTAATTACATTTTCGTATTGTATTGAAACTTCTTAAAACTTTACACGAAATGTTAAAGAATTTAGCACATTAATTATTTTGTACTTTCTAACAAAGTCTCTTCTCCTTGACTTCTGAATAGTATTATCATCGTTAATTGGACATGTTGTTTCTGATGCTATAAACACCTGACGTTAACAACGAAAGTAGAAAGTATTTTTAAGCAACCCTCGTCTTACCCAAACAGCTTCTGTTAATTATTCCCGTAACACGAAATTTAGAAAGTGTTTTCTTTGTGATGTGCAAAATTTTCAAGAAGCCAACTTGTGGTTTTATGGTTCCTTCCGCACTAAGCTCGAACCGGCTTTCTTGACCCTTACAATTGAAAGGAACTACCCTTATCGTGTTTTCACGTTCTAAAACTTTCAGACAATATTTTTTACTACTTTTTTATTTTTTCTCATTTTCGTAAATCTCGTAATTTTACTACTATTACATGAAAAAGGATTTTTCTATACTGCTCACTTTATCCAAAATAAATCAAAAAGAATTTTTCTAACGTTTTTGCGCTGAAAACTTTTAGAAGTTATTTTTCGAATTTGACTCAATAAACTAAAGTGCACTCAAGAAATGAAACAGAGTCGTCAAGAGTCTATTTGAATCACTGAATAATTTGCTGTCAACCTGAGTTTTCTCGAAAAAGAAGCCCATTACAAGATGAAGTAAATTTAATAAAGAAGCTGCTGCATCTTCAGTTCTAAGAGACCTTAATAAGTTTCTTTATTTTATTTAAACCTTCATCAAATGAAACCAGACAATTTCAATATTTGTCTATACTTTATTAAAGTTAACAAGGTTAAATGATTTTCTTATTGAAATTTAGATTTCTTTTTACCGAATTTAATATTTTTGGACGTGCAAAAAACTTTTTTCTAAATAATAGGTCACATGATTAATTTGGATCGTGGATACACATGTGCAGTTTTTTTAAAATTTGGCTTATGAATAATGTTAATAATGACTTTACACATGTGTGCACGCAAAAGGGTCGAATTGATTAATTCTAGTCCGCATTTTTAATGTCACGTACTTCTGTAATACTATTCGTTTTCAGAATTGCAACTCGGAAATTTTATAACTGTAATGCTTGAAAAAGTATAATTTTGACAATGACTAAAGCATTTAGCCAAATCAACAAGGACAGATCTCATTTTAATTTAAATTATGAAAATCTAACAGAATGTCTGAACTACATATTTGGAGGATTATTACTTTTATCTTAAGTTAAATAACATTTTTAATTCGGTAATATTTCGTGCTACTGAAGACTCCTCAGCAATGGTTACGATCAAGGTTTAGTGTTCAAAGAATTTTAAGACAGATGAAAAAGAAGAAGAACGAATGTCAAAATTTATTTCAAAACCAACTAGAATATGACAAAAAGATTGATGCTATGGTCAGTCATTTACTTCCAATTCCTTTCGATAGTAGTACATTCGATATGAGACCTCAAGTTAAACGGCTTAGTATACCTCACTCAATTCCATATCAGTGAACAACGGAGCTAAAGGGAACTAACTGATCAAGAGGAACGATATTAACCAGCTTGATCTAAAACGATTATCGATATCTAATTATGTAACACGCCTTTGTAACGTTAACAATTCGGTCTCATTGTCAATAATCCAGAATGAAAACTTCCTGTATATGCCTTTGAAATAGTTACTGTAGCTCTTATTCTATACAAACGAAGTTTCTATAAAATCGAAGCTTCCTATTTAAGCAAAGCCAATGATAGTAGACGTTCAACATCTATGACCTATCATAACATTACGATTGTTTTCAAAAGATGAGGAATATTCAAATTAGTCTATATGTTCGCAGTTGTCTTCAAAAATCGCAGTATTAAAAGAATTATAGTTTACTGCAAACCTGGTATTGCATCAGCCATGCTGCTTTTTTATTCTTCGTATTAAATTGTTTTGTCAAGTGCTAAAAAACGTACTAAATTCCAATTTTTAGTTTTGTGTCTTGAACCGTTTCTTACATTTAGATGATCCTGTATAAGAAGCAGTTATTAATCATTTTCATTTTAATATTTTTGTGCCTTTCTTTGAATTAAAAAGAACAGCTCAATAAAAGAATTACGGTGTAGGGTTTCTTTCAGTTGATTAAAATGAGTAAACGAATCATTCCGTGTTCTATATTTCACACAGTAATCTTTATTCGTTTAAATGGTAAATATATACGTGAAAGCCCAAAGTTCAACTTAATTAAGCAGAGAATTCGTATAAATTTCGAGTTCATTTAGTAACTTCAGGGAAATCTGCTGCACACATTTTACACCTGTCTATTATCAGGTATAATTATCTGACATACGAGGTCTGTTCAAAAAGTATCGCAAATTTTGTGTTTTTTCAAAAATTATTTATTTATTCATGAATATCTATTTTGTCCCCTTCAAAGTAATCCCCATCAGATATTATACACTTATGCCAACGTTTTTTCCAATCCTCGAAGCACTTCCAAAAATCATTTTTTGTGATCTTATTCAGCTCCTCCTTCGATGCCGCCTTTATCTCCTCAATCGCAGCGTAGCGTCGTCCTTTCATGGGCCTCTTCAGTTTCGGAAACAAGAAAAAGTCACAGGAGGCCAGGTCTGAGGAATACGGTGGCTGCGGCATCATTAGTGTGTCGTTTTTGGCCAAAAATTCGCGCACAAGCAACGATGTGTGAGCAGGGGCGTTATCATTGTGCAAAAGCCAATTTTTGTTCTTCCACAAATCCGGGCGTTTCTGGCGGATTGCTTCGCGCAAATTGCGCATAACTTGCAGGTAATATTTCTTATTGACCGTTCTACCCTGTGGCAAGAACTCATGATGCACCACGCACCTGCAATCGAAGAAAACTGTAAGCAAAACCTTCACATTAGACCGAACTTGGCGCGCTTTTTTCGGTCTTGGCTCGTGCGGCAGCTTCCATTAAGCTGATTGAGCTTTGGTTTCCACGTCATAACCATAAACCCATAAATTGTCACCAGTTATGACCCTCTCGAGCAAATTTGGGTCGTCGCGGACAGAGTCCAACAGCTCCTTAGCAATGTTAATGCGATGCTGTTTTTGGTCGAAATTGAGCAATTTTGGTACGAATTTCGTGTCGACCCGTCTCATGCCCAAATCATTGGTAAAAATCGAATGGCACGAGCCAATCGATATGTTTAGGTCCTCAGCAACTTCTCTAACGGTGATTCGACGATTGGCCAATACTATTTTCTTCACTTCATCAATGTTTTCGTCTGTTGTTGACGTGCTCGGGCGTCCGGCACGCTCTTCGTCGTTCACATCTTCTCGGCCCTCTGAGAACATTTTGTACCACCGATAAACGTTGCTTCGGTCCAAGGTAGCTTCACCATATGCCACAGTCAACATTCGGAATGCGTCCGCGCACTTAACTTTGTTTTTCACACAAAACTTGATACAGATTCTTTGATCCATTTTTTGAAATAGGCAAAAATCGAAGACGAGCCAAAACACGTCCAAGCAAAACAGCTGTCAAAAATTAACTGAACATTCAAAATGGCCGAACTTGTCGGCATAAGTGAGGAACATGAGTACCAACATAACGCCACAAAAAAATCGAAATTCGAATGTACGTAACCTGCGGAAATTCAAAATTCGCGATACTTTTTGAACAGACCTCGTAAATACATGCTATGCAAAGCTTGTTGTTCATTTATCCAGTACTGCTAGACAGTATGATTTTTAAGTTTTATTGATAGTCACATATTCATTTAGAAAATGAGCATTTATGTGTTTATAACTTCCGGTTTATCAAGTGTCTTTTTGGTCTAAAACGCTTATAGTACTACATACGCTACTGCGATGCCATTTGAAAAAGTTAGTTAATGCAAATAATGTAGTAGTCAGATCCCAACAGCCGGGATTCCAATTTCTGAAAAAATAAAGATTGTGTTATTCAACATTAATGTCTAATGATATTAAAGATCCGGATAATATGATATGAATGTCATTAAAAACTCAAAAGTAACTAGAAAAACAAAAATTTAAATTGAAATATTGTGTTATATTTTACTTCCTAAGTTGTATTGTTACATTATTTTTATACACGGTGAATGGAATATAAGTTGGAAAGATGTTTTCGGATTCAGCACCTATTACCTTTAATTGATCTTGGAAAGGAACGGTTTAACAAAGACTATGGTATTATATTAAACAGAACAAGGTTTTTAATTTCTAGTGATTATATTCGTAAATCTGTGAAGCCATTTAAATCTGATGTTCTAGATTCAATTGTTAAAATCTTTATGTTTACAACGTCAAACGTACGTTCTCGCGATAATTACTTCAAGTTGGGTTGCGTGGTGACCTCTATTAAGGAATAGGGTTTTGGAGAGTAGTTGCTTTCGCGGAGTAGCAATCTGCATAATTTAGTTACTGTATAAGTCGCATCTGCGCGCGTGGCATGCAGATCAGGGCGTGTCCGACGCCATTAAGGACAGGAAGATTCTGGGCATTGAATAGGAGAGTTGTGAGGCGTTTTCCACGGAATTAGTGTTGGTGGTCTATTAAGTTTATCATTTTCTTGGAGTGCATTTTAAGTAATATCAGCGTAGAGCTGGATCTCGAAAAGAGGCCATTTTTTTAAACACATTGTTTGAAAGCTGGAACTTTCCTTCACTTTGAAAAGGAATCTATAGTGGAATTCGTCATCATTTTGACCCCTTTTTGCTGCGTGGTCACAACCAGTCCGCGGTTGTTTAAGTAAATAAATATGCAGTTGCCCGTGTGAACAAAGGTTTGGATTATCACAGCTATCGAAAAATTAGTTAAACACCAATTATAGCAGTGTTTACGTTCGTTTGGCTTAAATAAACAAAGTGCATTCAAAGCTTGTCCAGTGGAAAGATAATGAGATTTTTTCTTGGCGTTAATGTAAATATATAACGACTATTTTTAGTATAATCATTGTGGTTTTGTGTTCGTCTAGTTCACCATTTGTCTCAACGAACAATAAATTTATAATTCAGTAAAGTCAAACGTGGAATTTGCAATGCGGACAAGTTTTATTTTAATCATAACTGTTTTGCTTGTTTTTAATTTGTACGTATGAACAAATTTACTGTTGAGTTTTGTTAAATGAAATCGGATATTTTATAAGTACTAAATGCAGTCGTAAGCTATTAGTAGGACGTTCGACGGGGTCCACGTACTGTGTTTGCGTTTAGGGATTCCCCTTGAGTGTCGCTGGCCAGAATTCTGCGCAGTAAGATTTAATAAGATTATTGACATTCGTTTCTTAAAGGGTTATGTATTTTGTGTAATCACCTGTTTATTTGCTTTGTTTTCTTTTTTGTTTTGTATGTAACGTTTATTTAATTTTTTTAATTTCATAATAAATTTGTTGTTTAAAAAGACAGCCCTTTTATTGTACTTGTATGTACTGGTTTAAGTGGAAATATTGAAGTCACCCAAGCACTTTATTAACGTGATTTAGTTATATTAAATTTAATTAGTAAAGAATATACTGGGTGATTAAAAAGACCCTGATATAATGAGGGATCCAAAAAAAGACTTGACCTGATTTAAATATTTCAAATTTAGTTAAAGAAACAAATATACAGGGTGACTTGGAAATATCCCTGCTTAGAGCGGTTTAACGCCTTGAGTAAGTTTTTGTCTCGGAAAGCTTTAGTAAATATTTCTGGAACTGTTGCCAATTTAAGAGAGATTATGGCCCTTTTGAATCTTGTTATCTGGCTGAATCCATAGTGGCGCCTTCAATTAGTACCGATTTTGAGTTAGTTTAGTGGTAAGTAAGCATTTCGAACCGAGCCGTCTTCGACTGTTTGCTAGTCTGGGTATCAGCAAACTTAATTTTTCGTGCCTTTTAGTCGCTGATTATAAGCCTGTGTCTTAAAGTTCATATAGGCACGTAACACAATCAATACACAGTGGCCGCATTTTTATACAAAATTCAATTTTGAAAATTGTTAAGGTAAAATCTAAGTTTTTGGAAATTCTATAGATTAATATCTACAGGTTATAAGACAAGTCGAAACAAATCTCGAGCTGTGAGCGTCGTACAATGATCTTCAATCACGTGTATTTTATTCTAGTAAACGCCATATTGACATAAGAATAACGGATGATAACTAATTGTCGCTAAACTGTAACTAATGAAATTAACGAAGATGTTTATAACCTCTTGTTTAAAAGGCATTAAGAAAGATTGAGAGTAAGGTAAGCAAGAAGCAGAATATCGTTGAATATCTAAAACTTACGAAACAATAGTTGCGTTTTTATTGTTATTTTCCTCTAAGTCGAACGCACGTACCCGTAAATAGAAAATGTCACCAACAGCATAACGAATAAAATCAGAAGTAAACTTAAAAAACATTAAATTAGAATTATTTCTATAGCAGACATTTTAGTAGTCAAATCTGGAGATCCAGGTGGGCACTTGGTAGTATTACTCCTTCCAATCCAACGATTTGAAAACACTGCATCAAGGTAACTACACATACCACGTAAAAAATGCGAAAAGCCTTCCACAAGACAATGATTTTTTTCATCTGGAAATAGCCCAGCTGCTTTGAAATAACTTCTGTGTTGATGATTTTTTCTTCGACATTTATTGTTGTAGTATCGGACTCTTTCCGTCTAAAACTCCTCTCTCCTTTTTCTCCATCCAGTCCGGAATTCCGTTTAGGCATATCTTCAAAGTGGGGTAGCATTTTCTTTAATGTTTGCTTCTAATAACATTATACTTTTCTAGCGTTCTCGCTTTTCTCTTTTTGTTTCAGCACCGTAGCAATAAGTTTCTGCATTATGATTTAGTTATCTTCATTTTCCATCATAATGTCTATAACGTTATCCGCCTCAGTAATTTCCTTCTTCGTCTCATTTTTTAGTTGTGCCTCAGGACGCATTCAAAAATTGTGTGATTAAGGGTGTCTGTATTCCAGTGGTAGCTGGCTTGTCCAACCTGACCACAAGCAGTCGTTTAGTAAACATGTATGGTTGTGAATCAAATACCAAACGGTGCAGTGGAACCTACAACCGCGGCGTTTGCACAGCAATGAGAAAGGCAAGGGAAAACCACCTCATTACATCTCCCTAGTAAAAAAATCATCATGGCATTACAAAATAAAGAAACGGCCCTCAGTCCCCGGCAGGTCTTCAATGACCAGAGAGTGCTGGGAAACCCGAGTGGAAAATAAAAATTGCGGCTTGGAATGTCTAAAGCCTGTATCAGGCAGGAGGAATTGACAGTGTGATCTTAGAAATGGAAATATTGAAGATAAACATCTTAGGAATGAGTGAGGTTAGATGACCAAATAATGGCACAAGCTCAACAAAGAATGGAAGAATGTACTTGTCAAGATCAGATAACCCATACCGCCTACACGAAGTAGCAAATGCTGTGGATCCGGAAGTTCAGAAATCAGTTATAAACTTTGTACCTTTCTCCGACCGTGTTATTATGTTACACTAAAAACCAATCTTGGCAAAATGAATGTTATACAAGTGTATGCTTCAACTGCTAATAAAGATGACAACAAAATTAAATCATTTCACCATCAAGTGAATACAGTACTAAAATCTATATTAAAAACATGAAGTCAGGAGCATTATGGGAGAAGATTGCACAGGAAAGATCGGGAGATGTGGTGAGAGATTATGGACTGAGAGATTGAAATGAGAGATGTGCAGACTGTTGCAATTCGCAGAAGAAAACGGGTATGTTGTTACCAACACACTTTTTAAACTGCCAAATAGACGACTCTATACATGGAGGTTTCCAAGCGATTGCGAACATTGAATTGTCAGAAATCGTCTTGAATAAAAAGAGATAGAGAAATAGTATACTGGCCGCAAAAACATATCCAGGCACTGACACTGTGATCATATCTTTGTCGGCACACCTAGACTAAAACTGAAGAAGATAAGACGAAATTAACCTAGATGTAAATACGTTAAAGGATCCTATAAAAAGAGAAGAAGCAGCAACAGAATTGAACAACAAACGGCATACAGCAAAAGAGAAGATGCGGAAAACAGAACATGTCGAAGAAAAATAAAACTACGTAAAGTAAGAACTCCTGAATGTAGGGAAAAAACTACTAAAACCGGGTAAGCTGGAGAGGAAAAAAGAATGGATGACAGGCAGCATATTGGAATTAATAGAAGAGAGGAGAAAATATAAAGCTAAGGACGGAAATAGATACAAACAAATATACTGGGAAGTCAGACGAAGAATACAAGATGCGAAGGAAGAATGGATGAAATCAAGATGTGAAGAAATAGACAAAGTTCAGAAGCTCTACGACTCTTCCAATCTACACAAGAAAATTAAAGAAATGTCTGGTCAATACAGCAAACCTCAACACTCCTGTATAATAAATGATTCCAGCACCCCTATAATGGATATCGAAAGAAAACTGAATACATGGAGGAAATACATTCGATAACTCTTTGAGGACGAACGACAGAGGGAGAATACACCAGTAAATGTAAACTGTAGACCAGAAATAGTTAATGAAAAAATCAGACACGCCTTGAAAAACACTTGAAATGAAAGAGCTACAGGACCAGACACAATTCCTGGCGAATATTACTGAAATTAATTCAGGATAATAATGTCAGTAAGTACTTAAGGTATTATTCAACAATTTACGCAACAAAACTTATACCGACAGAATGGTTAACATTGACATTTGTCATGATACCCAAAAAGCCAAACGCTAAACAATGTGCAGACCACAGAACTATTAGCTTAACGAGCCACACATTGAAATTATTTCTTAAGATAATTCATAGAAGAATATATGGTAAACTTGACGCTATAGCAAACTAATGGAACTGTTAAAAATCAAGGGAATTGACCCGAATGATAGACGAATATTAGAAAATTCACACTTCCATCAATTGGCCAATATAAAACAGGACGTAAAAACCACAGAAAATATAGATATAAAAAGAGGCGTACGGTAGGGATGCAGTTTTTCTCACAGCACAATTTCAAGGTTTTCCAACTACTAGATAGCTTCTGAGGTTGCCTTGATAAAGTTACCCATCATCGTCCACTGGAAGGCACTAGCTGGGCATTCGTAGAAGATGTAGTGCATGGTCTGGTGTTACGTCCTCGCAGTCTCAGTTTAAATCAAGACGCATTTTCCACTTGTGGAGTGAGGCTCCGCATTTTCCGTGGCCTGTTCTCATTCTATTCAAAGAAACTCATGTCTTTCTTTGGAGATCAAAACCGTGAGGTACTTAGCATCGAGTATAGGATGCCACTCTGCAGCCATGCTGTTTTTGTACTCATCAACCCATGAAGTTATTGCTGATGAATGTTTGAGCAATTTTTACAGCAGGTTTTCATGACTTGAGTCTTTTAAACTTTATAATGTCTTTGCGAATAGGGAGATTCAAGTTATTGCAGATGGTTTGATACTCCCTGACTAGAATGCTTTGTCTACGTAGCTTGGGTGGCTCAATGTGGCTTAGTCTGTGAACCACGCTAGAGGTGTACTCCTGATACATCCTGTGATCATACGTCTGGTTGTCTGGTTTAGGACGGTGTCAACTTTATATATATTATAATATTCAGTACTGGAGTACAATAGACTCAAAGCACTTATACGAAGGGTCGATGTATCTGTTCCCCAGGAGGATCCTGCCAGCTTTGAGAAAATATTATTGCGGGTTCGTAATTTTGCTGCCAGGTTTGTCAAATGCGCATTGTATGAGAGAGTTCGATCCAAGATTACTCCTAGGTACTTTGAAGTGGGGTTATGTGAAAGTTCAACACCGTTTAAAGCCACCTTTAGATAAACCGTAGCCATTTTATTGTTCAGATGGAAACAACAAGTTTCCGTTTTAGACGTGCTCGGAATCAATCACCATTATGTAAAATATTCTGATAGTATTTCTACATGTTTTGAGAGAACAGCTTCAATTACTTCAATTTCAGAATACGATCGTCAAGTCGTCGGTATAACCAAATTTGCAAGCAAATGTAGCTGGGATATTGGAAATGTGCAAATTGAACAATAGCGGGGCGAACACTGATCCTTGAGGGATACCATTGTTAAGTAATTTAAGTTTACTCAGCCCGTGACCTAAAGCAATTTGGAATATTCTGTTAGCGAGCATGCTATTTAGTAACTGGAGTAAGTTTCTTACAGCCAGTGACTTTGAGAAAC
This sequence comes from Ignelater luminosus, assembly GCA_011009095.1. Taxonomy (NCBI): domain Eukaryota; kingdom Metazoa; phylum Arthropoda; class Insecta; order Coleoptera; family Elateridae; genus Ignelater; species Ignelater luminosus. Next base: position 14,414 of record VTPC01091120.1, on the reverse strand, counting down.
TTGGCCCTCTCTCCACACTGTGTCGTATGATGCAGTAAAAAGTTTATAAATACAGCGCCTGTCTTGAGTTCTTGCTCGTAGCCTTTCTCGATAAATGTCCTGCGCTATCGATGAGAATTTAATCTTTAATAAAAATAACAACTCTTCTTCCATAATTAACCTTATGACTTCTTCTTAAGTTTATTTCACAATGATTTGCTTATTTTAATATTAACTCATCAATGTTTTAATGGTCACTGCTCACTTTGTCAGGTTACCAATAACTAAAGTTTTAGTAGCATTCGTTTACTTTGACGGTTTAATATTTACTATACGAAACGTCTATGATGGCTCCAAATAAATTTTAATTTTTGATTTAAGTTTGTTTTGGATTTAGCTATTAAGCTAAGAAACCAACAAAAAAGAAGATTAATTAAATAAGGTCAAACAGATCCTAACAATATCTCTCATATTTTTCTATAGACAGTCTGGTGATAAGTAAAATGGACAGTATATGGTTTTTGATTTAATCCAGACAAAGGTTTTCTCTTGTGTTTCACAATCTAGTATTTCTATATTTTTGTTAAATATTCTTATGGCTGCATCTTTGTTCTTATTCTTGAACTATTGTCCTCCGCTAATCGTACTTTTATTCTGTTCTGCGATTATGGGCGTGTTCACTTTTTCGCTGATAACGATTTTATATAGCAGATATTTTCTATTGGGTTTTTCCTCTTTAATTCGTTCATTAATTTTTTAAATATTGGACGCAGCATATTACTTGCTATATTGCTCGTCTGTGTAATCTCTTTGCCTTGTGCCCTGCATCTAGCATGTCACGCATTTTCTTCTGTTTCCACTCTTTGTTCTAACTTGCATTGTCAGCTCAGTGGTAATATTTTTGGCACTTATAACTAGAGTGCGGATTTTTAAGCATAAAAAAACAATAAAAAAGTTCTTAAAAAAGCGTAAAAATTCAAGAAAAAAAAGCTTAGAAAATAGCACAAAAATTAAAAATAAGTTTAAAATATGCAGGAAAAAAATTAAACTTCCAGGTTTTAGGTCTTATTATACAAAGTATTTATTATAAAAAAACAAAAAATGAATTGTTATTAGAAACTTTGAACTCTAAAATGCTTAATTATTATGCACTTTTCTAAATTCTCCATAAGGAAATTTCTTCTTTTATCTGTTAGGGTGTCTTTGTAAAGAGAAAATAGTCTTTCAATGTCAACACTAGTAATCGGTGCATATTTAAATTTTGCAAGTAACGATGGTTCCAAGTCGAAGTTATTGACTATTTCGCCTGATAAAATACTTGCAATGGTCTTTAATCTTGCTAAACCTTCGTTTTTAGCCAGCACGTTCTCAAATTTGGCAAATATTGTTTTTCCTACATCACCACGCACTTTTCCCAATTTCATTTTAAACTCTTGTATAATCTGAATTGCTTCTGTTAGCTCACTTCCTTGTGTTTCAAGTTTGGTGATAGTTTCACTGATGAACTCGTAATTTGCTTTGATGAATGCAAGGTTTTGTTGTAGTTCCGGATTTTTTAAAATATTTTGCCAGTCTTTAACTGATTGGGATGCATCTTCCGAAAATTCTAACCAAATGTCTTTGAAACTGGTGAAGTTAACTGCGTATTACACAGCCGCATCCAACCATGTTCCTAATCTAGTAATGACCGGTTGTGGTGGAAGCGGAATATTAGGCAGTTTTTCTTTAAATCGTTGTACCCTCAATGGCGCTTTCAAAAAACACTTTTTGCCACTTTTAATTAACTCGTTAACTAGAGGAAATTCAGACCTCACAGTTTCTGCTACTCGGTTTAATCCGTGAGCTACGCAAGTAGAGTGTGTGCGATTACTATACAAAACTTTTAAATTAATACCTGCTTTTAGCATATATGCAGCCGCATCCATCACCATTAACAGATTTTTTTCAGTTGGAACTGCATTAGGAAGGAAAAAGTTTGCGAGTCCCTCGTTAATAAATCTTGTTATGGTGCTGCTGTTGGTTTTATCTAGTTCTTTCAAATATATTTAAAATGGCCTGGTTGGAGTAGCTTCATGTAATATACCGATAACGAGACCAGCCACATACCTACCGCACTCATCGGTGGTTTCATCGACAGAAAACCAGATATAATGGTCTGCAATTATATTTTTAATTTCATGAAGGACTGTTTTATAAACTGTATCTAAATAGTTCTTTCGTAGAGTGCTTTCGGACGGTATCGATCTTTTACAATATGTTTCTAAGAATTTTCGAAATGCAGAATTGTCTAATTTTCTGAAATGAATATTTGCCGATATCGGAGTATTGCATAAATCAAAATAAAAAGTTCTTTCTTCAGATCGAGTAGAAGATCCAGAAGCAACTACTTCTGAAATAGTTTGTTGTTTCAGCTTATTTTCATTTTCCGCTCTTCCTACATTTTCCTTGTGAATAGCGGTCTTCGTATGTTGTATTACATTATCCTTTTTGTCGCACTAGATCTATTAAAACGAGCATTAAAGAATATTATATTTAAAATCTAATCTACTCCTTACCGTTTTAACATATACTCTGCAAAATAGTCTACTACCGTCCAGCCTTTTTTCTGGTATATTTTTAATCCACTCTTCTACACTCGTTTTAACTTTTGGCATTGTAACACAGTCTTATTTTATAAAAAACAGAAGACAACACAAAAGATTAAGTTATAATAAAATGAAACGAAATTTTTTCAATCTACCAGCAACATCACATACACGCACGATACCAACACTTCAAGTAACCCAGTAAAACTGAAGCATTTGTCAAATAAATCTTAAAACCTATAAGAACTAACTGTTTTCACAGCATATCCTAGGGACAAAGAACTGCCGGGACAATGTGTAACGGCCCCGACAGGCTCCGGAACGGTGAGCGTCCAGATGGTATTCAATACATAACGGTAAATAATGATATTTTAAGAAATTCTTGAAAATATTGTCACGAAATTTACCGTAAAAACAAAATGTTTAAAAAAATAATGTAGACAATTGCTGCTAGAGAAGGAATTTATAGAAAGTATTTTGAAGAAACAGAAAATAAATATACTGTAGACAAGAAAAGTATAAGAATATTATGATTTTTTTCTTGAGACTGACAAAAAATGCACAAAATAAGCATTATTCTAAAAAATAGCAAAAAGTTCCAAAAAAGCATTATGAAAATTAGTTAAATGATTCCTTTAATTGCGATTCGCACTTATTTCACTGTCTTTTTGTACTGCTATTAATATCTAAAAAAAAGCATTATTCCTATAAATCCGCACTCTACTTATAACACTTCGTAGGGGACAGTTATTATAAGATCTTACATCTGCTATTTTGGTATCTTCTAGTTGGCTGGTTAACCTAACATGAAATTTTATCAAAACGGTCAATGCGTTCTAGAGATTTTATCCTATTTCCAGAATTTACACTCAGCGCATTATATCGTAATATAGATATTTTAATTGCCGCGTAATCCCGATTTACATTTGTTTCTGTCAACACAACAACAAAACTATTGCAGTACACAAAATGCAATTAGAATAATGCATTCACATAGTAGAGATACAAAGCAATAAAATATAATGATAATCTGGATGGAATTGTGTTTTAGCATTTTATTTCATATAATCCAGTTTCTACGTATGAACAAAAATGTTTCTCTGTTATTTTTCGGTACCCGTCTGTATATGATATTATTCAGGCTTGACCTTTGCACTTTAAGAGATGTTTTTATGAAAGAACTACAAGAGTCGACAACCCTACTATATATGTAATCGTATGAAACAAAATTTATCCTCTACAGAATATTTTAACAAAAAATTGCGATCGTTTTATTCGAAAAGGTCACTGACATCATAGTTCTATCAACGAATTTTTTTTTCAAAAAAGAAGTACTTTCAAGGAAAGATAATTTGAATTTGTATTGATGGGTAAAGGTAATTGCATAGAAAAAGAGACAAATATTTTAAAATGGAAAGAATTTTCTTTTTCGTATTTTTATAGTACGCATTAACTGTGGAAATCGATTTTACACTACCATAAAATAAATTGTTTTTTTTTTTTGAATATAGAAGATGTAATTGCAGCAAATTCTAATGGCTCCCCTAAAAAGAGAGACAGGAAGAGAGATTAAGGAAAATGGGAGATAGCATAAAAGAAAAGCCAAGAAACTTGTTTTCGCAGATGTATACTAAAGTCTTAGAAATTAAATTTTTCTGAGTTGGACGCCTTTATTTATAAGAATCAATGTTAGAATATTTTATAAAACATAAGAATTACTCACTTTTAAGGCAATTACCCTATCTAACATTATAAACAAGGTACTTTTCAAAAAATATTCATTGTGATATCAATCCAAAACTAAAACAATAATAAAATAAAGAATTGGACACAATCAACTATCAACGACAATAAAGGCCGATTGCACCAGATCACAATTGACTGTAGATTAAAACACCATACTTTGCTTATGGAGTTTCGGTTACTAGGCAATTCTGATGATCATTGGTACAATCAGCCCTTAAAATGCCAAGTGAAAGAGTTCACGAATAACCAACAATTGACAAAGATAATCCTACAAGTAATAATCGGTACACATTGTGGATATATGCGATTTGATTTTCATGAAGGTCGATCAACAAACCATACGTCTAGTATTTAAAAACTGATAAATCCTAAACTATGAAAATTATATTAAGGTAATTTAAATGACTTCAATTTTATTTCTCTCTAGTCCCCATTATCTCGTAGAATTATAGAAGAGCTTGAAATAATCGTGTGTAAAAAATTATTATCATTCTGAAAAAGCAATCTCATTTCAACTTTATTTGTATTTAAAGATATGAAAAAAATGTAATTGGATTTTTTGTACTTTTAAAATATAGCAACGCCGTAGAAAAACACGTTTATATCTACTGCTTAAGCGAAAATATATTTTACTTTTTTTTAACGAAGAATTTTTGTTAATAGTTACACATAAATAAAATCTTTACTTCGCAATAATCTTCCTCTTGCTATTCCTCATTTACTTTAAACGCGCTAATTTATCAAACCTTTGGTTTTCCCTCATTCTCTGAAATTTGCTAAATTTTCTCAACATATTCCACTTCTCTAATGTTATAAATAAAACTGAAATGATTAAGCTTCAAAACCGCTTTCATTTAAAAGCAAATTTTGATTCAATTTCAGTCTTTGAGTAAAACACCGCTGCGCCGCCAACGATTTAACAGCTCTATCTGGTTCTTATCACCTCCTCACTAATCTCGTTTAGTTTTAATTTTGTGAATTGGATTTTCCATTCATTTTATGTTTGATCCGTATTACTCGATTAGAGATTAGAAGAAAATTGCACGTAACCGTAATTAAATTATATTGAGTTTCCGAATTACAAAATGACGAAGTCGCATATATTTTCCCCTCTTTCAGTCTGATTTTAAACGCAAAGACAAACACATCTATTAGCAAGCATTTACCGAAACAAATTGGTACAATATGGTTAGAACACTTTTATATTTCGAAAAATTCAATTTGTACTTTAATGTTCCGGCACATTTAGAAATAAACTATTAAAGTTAATCTCTGAGGAAGCGCTCGAAATCATGAAATGTTCATCCCATTTACGTTATGGTTACGGTTATGATGTCAACATTTAAGACTTAACTATGTTTCAGATGGCGTTTCTGCAGAATCGCTCAATTTCCCTCGTCGACATGTATATCGACAATTCGGAACCATCTGAAAACGTTGGACAGATACACTTTTCGCTCGAGTATGACTTCCAGAATACTACGCTTATCCTACGGCTGATTCAGGTAAGTTGAAAACCATCTGCTAATAGTATTAATCTAACAAGGGTTCAAATATTGTTTTACTTCCAAATACTTCATGTTTACATAACCTAAACTAGGCGGAATTACAAGATTACTTACCTCTAGTTCTTGCTAATACCTCAATTTACTACTTCAAATTTAATTTCGGCGTCATTAAATGTAACAAACTTTATCTTTAGAAGGACCATCATCGACAATTTCAAACTTAAATTCCATTAGGTCCATTTAAATGATTACCTAGCAGGGGAAAGTTTAACAATTTAATCCAAAATCATTTGCATACACTCTAGTTGTTGAACTTTCCAATTTAACCTGACCCCTTTTGCAATGTTTTAACTTTTGTTGTTAAATAGAGAAAAGCGGAAAGGTATGGTTCCTTATGGAGAAAAGGTTTTATCTTTGACGCTCCTCGGCAAAAAGTTTTCGTAATGAGACTTTATAATACGATAAATTGAAAAAGATTACACGGATAAAAATGTTTCGCTTAAAATAGAATATCCTTTTGAAACTTAGAATTTTTGGATTATAATGTATTTTAAATTAAAACATACTTAAAACTTCTGTTGTAACTGTTGCTTGCAAGGCGATAAGGTTTATTAAAATTATCTTACCCAAGTTTAAATTGAAACATTTTTGTAGAATTAAAATATTTTAAACCTCCTTACGCCCACTTTTCTTGGATTTACAAAAATGAATACTTAAGTTTCTCCTTTAGTTACCACAAGACGCACATTTTAGGATTTATTTAAACAAAGAAATTTAATTAGTCTTCATCAATTAATCAAATTTTTTTAGATGATTTGCTTAAATAAATTCAACAAACCTCTGCTTTCTTTTCTATTTTATTACAATAATTTTTTTTGTTAGATATATATAGTTAGATTGGATGCTTAACGTGATTTTCCAAAATATCTTCGAGGTTGCATCCACTGGTATGTTATCTTATTCAAAAATACGATGGGACCTTTGGCGATTTTTTATGCTTTTTTTGGCAAATAATGCATCTATTTGATATATATAAAGTATACCTTTTTTGTAGAGAAATAAATAGCAAATCCAAATGTAGAACCAAAATTGAATAAAGTTTACACAGTACAAATTAGAAAGGAAAATCCAAGTGACCTGGAGTGTACTGGCCAAACTAATAACAAAAGACTGACAAATGAAAAACTGAATTATATAGGAAAATTGGAGAGTTTTCAAAATATTGTAAAAAGAAGAGTTTTCAGGATATCATTTTTAAGGCCCGTAGCTCCCTTAATATTTGGAAAATTAAAAAACTAAGTTTGTTGATTTTCGTTACTAATACATCTATTCAGTTTTTAGAGACAACCTATATAATCGTTTCCCCTTCTGCCTTGTTAGCGTAGAGAACTTGCTGCCTTTGCAGACTTTATTTAACCCATCTTTTCCATACCTGTCTGTCTTTGTCTGCCGTCCAACTGTTTATTTGCAGGACTTCACTTATTATGCCATTCTAGGTTTACACCTTTTTTGCGGTTGTTTTGGCTTTCCATACTTTTTTTATCTGTCTTCTCTTTCCTAATTTGCCCGGATAGCCCCATCATCCCAATTGAGTCCTTTCGATGTATCTCTCAACATTGTCAATTTCCAGTCCTTCTCTTATATTCCTACTCCTCCTCCTATCTATCTCCATATATTCAGCCAGTCTTCTTAAATATTTCATTTCAGTCGATTATATTTTGCTACTCCTCACTTCCTTCCCACTTATGAAGGTAAGTAGATGACCTGTTTTGAATATTTTTATCTTTGTTTTCTTAAATATTTCTTTCTTGTCAATAAGCTCCGTTTTTAAACTGTGGAAGAATCTTGCTGTTGTTGCTGTAATTGTGTTAATTTCTGAGTTGAACCTAGCTTGCACTTGCTACTTAACGCCCTTCCTCTTCTTACCCTTTTCACAATGCGTCACCTATATTTTGCATACAGAAATCTTTCCAGCACCTAGTGTAATTCATTTTTCTAAGTTTCAGCCAGATATTTAAAGTTTTCTCACTAAGATGTTTAGAATGGAGATGTGATCTTAGATGCTCTAAATTTGTCTCCATTGCTATTCTTAATCTTTCTCTAGAATTTTCCATTTGCTTTTTCAATAGCAGTTCAATAATAATCTGACTCAACCCTTTACCCCCGTATCTTCTATATATCATAGAAAGATAGATGAATACTTTTTTACGATATATGGTCTGGAGTACATCAGTCAGAAAGAGCAAAAGCATGAGTAGCTATACTAATCAAGAAAAATATAAGTAAACATATACGAGATATACAATATGTTTCGGACAGACACTTAAAAATAATAATGGAAATACGCGTAAAAGAATATGCTATTATAACCGCCTATTCACCAACAGATGATGCTCCAAATAAAACAAAAGAAGAATTCTATAATACTTTAAATAAAATGATAGAAAAAACAATAAGAAATCAACAATTAATAATAGCTGCAGATATGAATGGAAGAATAGCAAAAAGAAATAATGATGAAGTAATTGGCAAACATGGAGAAGATAGGGTAAACAATAATAGACAAAGATTAATCAATATATATAAACAACACGCCCTAAGAATCAACAATGCATTTTACGCCCACAAAGATATCCACCGGTACACTTGGGAAAGACCATCATTGAACCAAAAGTCGGTAATAGATTACACAATAACTAAACAAAACGGCAACTTAAAAATATTAGATACAAGGGTAAAACGAGGACCCAATTGCGGGTCTGATCATTATTTATTAATAGCAAAAATTGTATGTATAAAAAAACACAGGTAAAAAAACAGTGCAAACAAAAATACAGAAAAACTCGAACAAGTCCCGTACAATCCACATCTACTACAGGAAGAAAGTATTAGAAATCTATATATGAGAAGATTAAATAAGATACTGAATAAGACAAATACAGAAGAAGACATAGAAAAAGAACACGATAACATAATGAAATGTCTTCATCAAACAGCGTATGAAGCCTTAGGAGAAATGACAGATTCAAATAAAAGAAGTCAACTATGGTGGAAGGAAGAAATAGAAGAACTGATAAAGCGAAAGAAGCAGTCGTACCAAAGATTAACAAATTAAACAAGAGAACAATGGGAGGAATATAAAGTAATAAGACGAGAAGTGAACAATAAAGTGAGAGAAGAGAATAATAACACATGGGAAAGAAAATGCATAGAAATTGATAGTTTGATAGGTGAGGCTAAATCGACTGAGGTATGGAGATGCATAAGAGGTATGAAAAATAACAGTACTATGGGAATAAGAAGTGGTTTCACAGTAAAAGAATGGAAGATACCGAAGATCTATTTAAAAAAAGAGAACAATTCAAAGGAAATACAGAAGAAGTTAACGAGAATGGCGATAATATTACAATAGATGAAGATGAAATATGTAAAGTAATACGTACCCTGAAAAATAAAAGAGCTCTAGGGCCAGGAGGAATAAGTGCCGAGTTAAATGAGAATGGAGGTTTGACATTATATAATAGACTAAAATCATTGATAAACAACAGCATAACGCAGTTCCAAAACAATGGAAAAGAGGGAAAGCAGAAATATAAACAACCACAGAGGATTAAGCAACACAAGTACGCTAAGTAGACTGTTTGGAAAAATTATAAATTACAAATTAAAACAGGATGTTGAAGAAAAAATTAGTGAGGAATAAAGTGGATTCACGACAGAAAAATCATCTGTTTATATTACAACAGTTAACCGAAAAACGAAGAGAAAAAGAAGAAGAAACATATCTGGTCTTTATAGACCTGAAAAAGGCATATGATAGTATTCCACGGAAGAAATTATGGGAAACACTACAAACACTAGAAATAAAGCCTAAGATAATAAAATCATAAAAGAACTATACAAAGAAAATATATGTAGAATAAAGCAGGATAGCCACCTGTCTTCCCTAATAACAACTTCAAAGGGAATCAGACAGGGTTGCTCTCTTTCCCCGATTCTATTTAATTTATATCTTGAATGTGTACTAAAAGACTGGAAGAGAAGAGTACAAGGAATGGGCGTACCTATAAATGAATATTACTTGTATAATTTAAATTTTGCTGATGACCAGATGGTTACAGCACAAGATGCCTACGACCTTGAATTCATGATCAGGAGATTAAGTAAAGCATGTGAAGAATGGGGACTAAATATTAACTTTGACAAAACAAAGTATCTGGCTGTGAACTCTGATGCCTACTTCAAAATACTAACTGACGACAACATACAAGTAAAACAGGTAAATGAATTTAAGTATTTGGGAGCCATTATAACAAAAGAAGGGTTCGGAGAAAAAGAAATAAAAACTAGAATAGAACCAAGTAGAACAATAATTGGATCGTTAAATTCAATATGGTGGGATAATTACATTAAAAAGGAAACAAAAAACTTATAGGTACTGGTTTAGTAGAATCAGTTCTATGTTATGGATTGGAAGCTTGGACAATGAAGAAAAGAGTGACAGCAGTAGAAATGGATTATCTAAGAAGAAACGCAGGATTATCCAAACTAGAAAGGATACGTAATAAAGAAGTGAGAAGACAAATGGAAGCACACTCCACGATTATTGACAGAATAGTTTAAAATGGTTTGGGCACCTTTTACGAATGAATGAGAACAGATTACCAGCTAAAATGTTAAAATGGTATCCGTCAGGAAAACGCAAGAAAGGAAGACCAACAAGGTCATGGAATAATGAAGTCAGGACAAGGATGGAAGAGAGGGGTCTAACAGAAGAAGATGCACAAGATAGCAAGAGATGGAGAGATGGTACAGGAATACGGCTATAGCTGTATAAACCTGAAATATATATCTATCTTCTTTCATTTTGTTGCCAAGATTTTCCATCATTCTTTTTTGCATCTGATATCAATTTTATTTGTATTTGTCAAGTTTTTAAATGAATTGTACAATTGTTAGCGTTCATACTAACACATTGTATTAGATTTTGCGTTATTGAACCAAAGAAAGCATAGTTTATGTTAAACTTCAGGTCGATAACGGTGCTTCATTTATAATAAATACTTCGAACCGACTAATCTTTTCCAGTTAAGGTCATTTAGTTTCATATTATTTACAGACATCTTTTTAATGTCCAAGACAATATAGCACTTTTTCATTTTCTAAATCAAATGCTTTCAAGATCTAGCACTTGCATACTTAAAGTTTATAAACCGCGCAGCTTGAATCTTCTGTTACATGGCAAGTCAGAATATTTTATATTCCCCTACAGTACATCAATCTATACAACCGTTTTCAAAGAAGAGCCTTAGATCAACTAAATCAAAATTATCTGCAACACTAAAACGGTTTACAAATCCAACAAGCCCTACTTAGTAATAAAACCGAAAAAAGACCTCGAGAGCAGAGCTCCTGTACCGGAGAAAAAGTCACAAAGAATGAAAATATTATAAACATAAGCAAATGTATCACCGAATTCCATGCAGAGCTCATTGCAATCACTTACTTGGATTAGAAGCAGAAACATGATAGTCAGGTCTGAAAGGCACTCTACGTTAAAAACCATATTGGTTACTAACTCGCATCAAATGTTGTCAGCAAATGCGTAAAGGCTCTAAATAACCAGACTGTCAGTGTACCAAGGCATAGAAGGAAACGAAAGGGTTGACTCGCTTGCAAAAGGAGGAACGGTAACCCTCACAAATAAAGCGATCTTTGAGAGGCTGCTCCCAGAAGAGGACTGCAAGTACTGATACGATGCTCTTGAGCTAAAACAGTCTTGACTGTTTCTTCGAGAACCGTTTCGTAAAACAATTAAGCAAATTTTAAATCTTAGCAGAAGAGAGATTTAAATCATATCAGAGCTGTACAGGTTGTTCTTAGAGGTTTGCGAGATATTTGAATGGACGCTTATTTGGCTTATTTCAATATAAAAAGTTAATATAAATGTATATCTAGAAACGCCTCCTGAGGAAGATATAGTTCTTGGAGAGTTAACCTCAAAAAGTATTATTTATTGTGCGACAGGAATAATACAATTCTTTTTTGAAAAAAGATAAACATTAAAGTTAGCGGTATAACGCAAGAAGACCTTAATTACGAACCAAAAACGTTAGAGATATTAAAGAAATATAGCATTTTGAGACTACCTTCTAAGTGCTATAAGCGTTTTTGGAGATATGTTTATCTGAACTCTTTTTCTAGAAATAAACCAAGGAACTTTTGAGTTATTCCACAATCATTTAGGAGCACTCTGTAGACTGACCATTACACCTTAAGGAAATAAAATATGGACGCTAGGGTTATAAATCACTTTTGACCACTGCTTCATAAAAAGAAAGAAAGTTATAGCATATCGCTGTTCAGTAGTAAAGTAGGCCGCAGTTGAGTATTGTTTTGAAGACCTACTACAGAATGAGTGACTTACATGACTTATCGTACTTACGAACTTCCTTCTAATTAAAGCAACGACTCAAAAGATCATCTTGACAAGACCTGAGTTCAAAATAGAACTGATATTTTACGATTTTGTTCTTTTTGACAACATGCTTTGGACTCAGAAACACACGAATCATGACACTATCTGACCAAACATGGCAAATGAAGAAACTGTTATTATACCCAAAGAAAACTCTTGCCCAACTTTTATTTCACAACGAACCACAAACAAGTTCATTGGGGATTTACTCATTCTCAAAAGTTTATGATTTGGTAACTTTTGTACTAAAAATTGTTTTTTTTTAACTAACGAATTTAGTTTGCACCAAGTTTTAGAGATGGTTTCGTGTAAGTTTAGCGGCGCTGGCTAACTATGATGCAGTTGCTGCTTAGAAATAGCGAACATTCTGTATTATCTTTAAAATGATTCCTTTGAAGTTTTTTTTTTGTAATATATTACATGGCTACATCTTTTATTTTGTTAATATTAATCAGTTTTTCCACACGAACAAATAAATAGGCTAAGTGTAGCATCATCAAAAAAGGCTGAGAACAGTGAACTAGAGGTTTACAAAACGATAGTCGGCTTTTGGACTACGTTGTGCGTGCCAAGCAAGCAACTATTCTGCTTCCCTCCCATTCATCTCCACAGGCTTTCGTACACAGTCTCAAGCTTCCTTTGATAAAATTATGGTTGTTGATATATGTTCTGTTGATTGTGTCTGGCACCATACTGCATGAACTGTGTGTTTGTCTAATCTACATAAATTCTATTTGAAGCCATGTAATTGGTAACTCGAAAGGAATGCGAATAATCAGAAAGTTTGTTAAATTAGTTCAGCTAGCAAAATTCTGCTTTCAATGATGGAATATTTGGATACGTATATTATATGTGGGTATATTTTAAAAGCTAAGTTTATATCTATGAGAATTTAGTCTTTGTAACATTCGTTTTGAAGAGAACGTCAATGAACCTGTGGCAAAATAGTAAAAGTATGAATAAAATCTTAAAATAATCTAGACACAATAATATGTAATTTCGGAACCATTTTACAGTTCTATACAAGCATTTACTTTACGCAAACCAAAATTCCTTTCCAATTTAAACGACTATTTAACAAATCTGAGAAGCTTCCACGTATCATTCAGTAAAACGCTCGTTAAACTCTTTCGAATTCTCGAATTAATGCTTTTATCCTTCGTGTGGGCGAAATTACTTCAATTCACTTCGCTCTGAGCCCGAGACTAAAAAATTGATGACGGAATTAAATGACTTATTTTATCTGAATTAATTAAATTTTGTGCTGAAATCACCCAAAGATTGTGACTGGTGAAATGGGAATTTTAAATAGAACTTTTCAGCATTGTTCGCTTCTGAAAACGAAAGCATATTGAATAGATGTAGATAATTTATAATTCTTCTAACAGTGTTCATCTTATTAGATGTTACATTTCTTTTTTTTTATTAATATTCTATTTTATCAGTTAGCACCATATTTAGCAGCATTAAAGTTTGATTAATTTCACTGTGAATTTTAATTAATATCGTTTTTAATTAATTCTTATTAGTTGATTATGATTAGACAGTTTCAGTTTTATTGTGACTTTTACATGGCAATTATTATCAAATTATTGTTATATTTTACAGTTTCTTTGTATGTATCGTAGTAATTTTTTAGATGGATTTGAAACATACCATAGGTAGAGAGGTTGTAAGTATATACAGTGTGTCCGAAAAGTATGGAATATCCTATATATCTCAGTAAATATGCATTTTATGGAAAAATGTTTCCTCTAAATTTAGTTTTACATTATAGGGCAATACCAAATAACTTTTTATAAAAAAACAAAAGCGCAACGAATAATGATTTAATTTTTTTAATGGGAAGATATCCCTTTATTGTACTCATTTGATAGAGAATGTTTTTCTCTTTTCAATGATGTAAAACTTTGATACACTTGTATAAGTAAATTTTGATTAAAACGACAAAACTTGTTTGGAAGTTTATTTCAATATTCATCTGTTACGAATTGAAAATTTTGTATAACTACACTCTATAGTTCATAGAAGGTGTTCAAAGTGTGCACCATTTACAGCTTGGCAATGATAAAGTAGCCTTTCAAATTCGTTTACTGCGTTTTGAATCGTTTCTGGTGT